>VWZY01007817.1:951170-1033425 GCA_013399075.1 Chloroceryle aenea
TTTTTATTTCTTTCCAAAACAGAAGGACACTAATTCCTCAGGTTGTTACTAACAGATACACTGGTCACACAGACCTTTAATTCTTGAGGCTACGGGGCAACCTACACAGGGAGCTATGCAATGAATGCCAAGTAGATTCATGCATAGATACATGTAAGAAATACCTCTGTGTGTTTAAAACGTCTTTCTGAACGTGTCGTATCTTTGCTCACACAGAGCAGAAGTGAGCAGAGGCACTATGCCTCCATCAGTCCAGTTCCATGCTAACACCACCATGCACACAACATACACTGCTTCTTAGCACAGCCCACTCCTCTGTGAAGCATCCATCCATACTCATCTGTGCTTAAAATAATAATCAGTGTGTCATTCAGGAAAGGGCTGACAGTTCAGGAGAGATCACCATCAACTTCCATACCTCCCAATTTCTCTCATATATAGCATTTGTTGCTCAGGTCATAGCACAGGCACCACGTGGACTCCTGACTTCATTTGTGCTCACCTTTCCAATCATATTTTGGTCTGTGTCGTCTTAAAGAAATAAAAAATGATCATTTGAAATCCTGCCAGAGTCTACTACTGTTCTGAACCTTGGTAATCACATAAAAGCGGACGCTGGTGTTTACTGTCCTCCTAAGAAAGCAGTTTGGTCTCACATCTCATCCTAACTTTTAAGAAAACCAGCTGGTTGGGACTGACAACATGTTCAAGGTGATGAACAGTGAATGTGATCACCAGATGTGTCAGGAGAAGGGTTTCCAGGACAGAGAATGGATTATCATTTCCATCATAGAAGGCACTGGAGAGGCCCCATCAGGAATACAGAACACATCTTTTGGCCATCAAAGTCTGCAAAGATGAACTAAAGTACAAGCAAAGAAAGACTGCCAGGAAGATGAGGGAAATGAAGAGCACATCATATGAGCAGAGGCTAAGATCTTAATTCTCTTTGCATTGCAAAATAATTCTGTGAGGGTGATGACTCCTTTCTGCCTACATCTGAGGATAAACACTAGGAGGGAGAAGAGCTCATTAGGTAAATGACAAAACTGGTACAGTAAGAGGTTGCTATAATGTGGCCTGAATATTTTTGGTCTGAAGATGAGAAAATATTATTAACTCTCATAGCAGTGAGACCCTGGGTGCATTTTTTGAATAGTTCATGGAAAGTGACTGACTGCTCTTCGAGAGAAGCCAGTTCATTGAGCCTGGGATCCTTCACCTTTGTCCCTTTGCTACTTACATACTTTATAATAATGATGAGAGAATCAATATGAAAAAAAAAAAAAAGTAAATGTCTCCATTCTCAAATTCATAAAGAAAAGGCAAAATCACTTAATGATTTTGAAGGGGACAAGAAGCATCTGTACCATGTTTTATCTAGTTACTCTTGTATGGTGCTCAAAACCATGTCTGGCTGAAACATGTAGTCTACTTGTTTCCTTGGGTGAAGGTGTGACCAACTCTTCCACCATCCCACACCAATTGGCTCACATGAGGTTGTTCTTATTTGGCCCAGTCTTTTTCAGTGCTTTGATTTAGGTCTAGAGGTCTAACAATCACTGATCGAAGAGCTGTACAAATGTAACCCACTCTTCAAGGTGATGACTGGATTTCTCAGTAAGGTAAAACCATATGTACTCTGAAATGTGGTGTTTTGCACGTGCTTTAAGTAAGAGCCAAGTTGCTTATGTCTGTACAAAGCTGGCCCATGTGACTATCTCTGCTAAGGAGCTATAAAGTCCAGTGCTGTGGAAAATGTGTTAGTGGTTACAGCAAGGGCTGGTATTCTGGTTACTTTCCTGGGTTCTGCCTGGTGCCCTCTAGCATGAAAAGTTACTAGCTAGGTATGGTCATGGCTATGAAATGGATTTGTATTTATTGGCCATGCATTCTGTTTCAATACAAAACCATTAATGCCTGTGAAGAAATTTGCACTACAGCAGTGCAGTTACACAAAAAGAGATACATGCACTTGTGATAATGGGGAAGAAACTTGATAATGGTTTTTAATTAGAAGAAATCCAAAGGAACAATAGTGAATCAATCCACTTTTTAAATTTACTATGAAGTTACTAATTTAACTAAGACTAGAATTTGCCCCAGTGTCAGAATCTCAAATATTAATAAATAATGACATAAATAGCAACCACAGAATTAAGCAATTAATGAGTTCTTTTTACCACATAAAAGGCCCTGATACAGACCCTTTAGCTCTTGCTAATGAGAAAACCAGACAGTTTCTCCCACAGGCAGTCTGTCAGCTTTTTTCAGGCATTTCATGAATTTTGGTCAGAGTGCCCATGATACACAGTAGGTGTGCAGGATGGCAGATACCCTCCACAGTGCAGAAGGATGCCTAGAGCCAGAGTGAGGTTGAACAACAGTCCGAAACTTCACTTCATGGTTTATCAAACTTAGGTAAAAAGGGCAGTCTCACACTGTGTTTAGGAACATAATTATTTGGCCCTTTAAGTTGTTTTATATGATCTTTCTTTTTTTTTTCCACATTAATTCACTTTACGGAAACAGACATGAGCAGAAGAAAGCCAATTATTTGACAATTTAAAAGCTGGGGGGAGTTAAAACAGTTGCTAAACAATGATGAAACTAATGTTGAATGGCATTTAATTAATATTTATAACATGCAGCAATATTAACAGCAGAATTAACTTATTTTTGTACGTCTGACAGCTCTCTGGTTGATTAAGAATTGCATGATGATATTTTGCATATTTCCCATGCAAATATTATTTGCAGGATTATTTTTATCCTTAATTGAAGTTTTGTTTTGAAATCACTGTTTTCTGCTGTACTAAAGCTCTGAAAGTGATCTTATTAGGGATCTGATTTTTTTTTTCTGTCACCTTACCATGCAAAAGCGCATTTTAAATGCTATATATTGTTATGTTCCTTTGAGGCATAACATAGACCTCAAAGATACAGGAACTCTTGCTCAGAGATTTCTGGGAAGACTTCCCACAGCAGTAGCTATAGGAAACCCTGCCATTATTGGCAGCGATGGCAGTAACATCATGAGCTCCATCAAGGGGGGGAAATTTTTGTATAATGACACTACAGAAATACAAAAGAAAGGTGGTCCTTGTCTCATACAATCACATATGGCCCCTTCCAATTTTACAAGGCTAATTTAGGTAACAGTTTGGGCAAAAACAGCCAGGACCTCTTCACCACGTGCAGGGACTTACTCAGTTAATAGTACTATTTTGTAACAATACTTTGATCTTTACCAATGCACCTTCTTGTCTATTTGTATCTGACAGTACCTAGCATTTTCAAAAGCTTCCATCTGATTCTCATAGCTGTTAAGGCTCCCAAGATATTTAGATAAAAATTTACATAACATGTATGCTTAAAAGTGCAAATAACTGTCTAGTCAGATTTATGGTAAGAAATAGTCCAGGAGATGCCCAAGTTCCACTGAAAATCATGGGAACCGGTGTTTAGTCTAATTTCCATCAGGCATCTGCTGTGTTTTTTCACAGCTTAGAACTCTTCTAAACCTGGGTTTAAGCAGCTTTGCAAAAGGATGAAGGAAAGAAAAAAAGAAGTGCCAGGAGCCATAGCTCCTCATAATTTTTGTGGTGTGTTAGGAGCATGCCACAAAACAAATCGGTCCCCAGTAAAATACATGCAGAACCAGTAGTTTACCACAGACATATAACAAATATTTGGCAATCCATCTTGATCCTGTAAGGATGGTGTGGCCAAATACAGCCTGCCTTTCTGCACCACTGTCTATCAGTAACATTTTGCATATTTTGCTTCCTACAGGGAGTAATTTTCATCACTTTTTGGTCAGACTTACTTGACCTACTTCTGGATTCAGTTTTAAAACCACGTAGGGATTTGACTGAGTTATTGGGTTAGAACAATGGTGGCCAAGAAATATGTGTCTGTAATGGCAAGAGCAACTAAGAAAAATAACTTCGTCCATCTAAAATATAATTTCAGAGGAGGAGTGGAAGCCTCCATAACATGAGTAATTTCAAATTTCCCAGACAAAGCACAAGGCAATAGACAGGTTCAATCCTGTACTTATTGAGTACGATAATATAATAAACTTTTCTTTCTCTATGCTAGTGATTCTGTGCTGAAAATCTGCACAGGGCCATGTTTCTCTGGACTGCTCTAAAAGACAAGAAAGGACAAAAGTGGAGGTAGACAGAGTGAACAGAGAAGGAAGATTTTTGCTGGTAGTTTTAACTCTTTTCTACTCTCATCATGTTTTTTTTTCACTTACGATCCTGCCCTGCTTTCAACAAGAAGGAAACAAAAGATGAACGTGGCAGTGAGAATTTTACAGCCAGGATGACAATTTTTGGATCTACATCTGTATCTTCATGTTCTTTTACTGTTCCTTTTCTTCCGAGTCATTTACATTATTTTAGATACTGTAGAAATGATACCTATCAACTTACTTATCAGAATACTCTATTAAAGAATAATAATCAGATTTTTCTATACATCACAGAAAATATGCTGTAAGCAGGAAAAAAGAAAATGGTTCAGCTTACCCTAGCGGAGAAGGACAAACTCAAAAGAGATGAATTCATGTCCTGCTGCATCAGAAATTTTGTTTATGACATTGGGCTTATCATAGCCTCTATCCATCTCTGCTCCCAGAATGCAGAATAGGAATTCTATGGACATTTTCCTTCTGGACTGCAGTGGGCTGGGTTAAGAAAACAAGTAAAAAAAGTAAAAAACATACTCGAAATTGTGAAGCAATCAGAGACTACTGTCATGACAATATAGAAGCACAGATTAAATCTCTGGTCTAGTCTGTGACAGTCATAGCTATAAAGTCTATTAAAACACACCTGAACATATAATACACACATTCTTTGCTTGGACTAAGTGTAGTGCTACCTTATACTTAACAATATGGATGAGGCAGGTTGCCTGTATGTATATCCACATGTAATTGAAAAGCTTAACTGAACAGCTCCCCTGTACCTCACAACTTAAAGTTTCTCAATATATAAATACATTTTTAAAAAAATATTTCCTTTTAACAGTCGTGTGTCAACTCCTATTCCCTGCAGACAAAAAAACTGAAGCTGAACAATAGTAAAAAATCTGGAGGTCAAATTCTGCTTTCACTAATACCTGGGACACTTTAGACAGCATTTTTGGAGGCCGCAAGAGACCAGGCTGTCCACAAACACAGCAGGAGAATGTAGCTGGTTACAGCACTCACATTTCTTCTTTTTTGTGAGTATCATCAGACCAGCTACACCAGGAGCTGTTTTCGGGCTACTGTGCAGGGCAGGCCACAGTCAGTAACATACCTTCCCAGTTCACAACCCAGTCCCGTGCCCTGGTGTGTGGCATGTACACTGCCCCCTCCTCCAAAAAGGGTCCAGGAGAGCCTGTCTTAACACAGTGAAGGAGGAGGAAGGGTTATCTAGTTAGACTAGTTAAGGGGGGAAGCCACGGCAGCTGCCTACAGTCCCTTGCCCATAGATTTGAGGGACTCACAAATCTAGGAGCAGAAAATGAGCTCTGAGTGCCAGTCTAAAGGATATATGGGAATGAGAAAAACTCAGCAGCTGCATCTTGCTGGAGTTGTCATATGGTTGGTTCCCTGTGATTGAAGATCCCTTGGATCACACAGTTGGAAAGGGAGGGAAGGTTTTCAGCCCTCTAGACAATCACACAGGAGCTTCTAGATTGCAGACCCTACTTCAATGCTTGTATAATTGTGGTTTGGTTTTTCCAATAATAATTTATCAATATTGAATAAAGAAAAGAAGTATTTAGTGTGAGCAGGACTTGTTCTTCTCAGTCAAACATCATAACCTTTAGGCTATATTCTCTTACACACTCTTATCCTCTATGATATTTAAAAATATATGTATAGTACAATGGTTATTGAGACGCATTCTCTGTCTCCCAGTTATTTTTACTTTTACTGTTCCCTCACTAGCTTTAAACTGCCCGCAGATGTGGCCCTGATAATAAGGCAGGACATCTCCTCAGAAGTGGGAGCTGTGGGCTCAAATCCCTTAGGAATAAGAACAAAAATGAAAATGAGTTTCCCACACCATGACTGAGTTCGCTAGCTCCTGACCTAGGGAGTGGAAGGAGGAAGGGGGAAGGCATCTCCTTTACTGACATTGACGAGGCTGTGCCCTGCACCCAGCTCACCTCTCTGGGAGCACTTGCCTGCACATACCTCCTACAAGTGCTCTGACTGAAATTTGGGAATTAAAGGCATACTGAGTAGGTCAGCCCAGTCCAGCCACAGCAGCCTCAGGTCCTGAGCAGAAGCTGAATTTGGAGATAAGGATGTCCATGGCGCAAAGGGAAGTGTCTCCAGGGCTACATCTGCAGTTAGTGGTGACTAAGTGACGGCTCAGTAAATGTTAAAACCTTACTGAGAGGATTTAAGTCTCCAGCCAGTTCCTGTGATGTGTCAATTGGATGTGCCTACATCCCATGCTGTAACACAGCTTAGTGGCTCCTGGAGAGGGAGTCAGATGGTGATTGCATCTTTTCCTTGTCCCTCACCCAGGTGGCACATGGCTGGGGAATTTTGGTGCCCACAGGGTAAAGCAAGCCCCTCTGCCAGCTCCCTAGCACAAGCCCCTCCTCCATGGCCTTGGGTACTGGTAGGATCCAAGGCATGATTTTATACTGGTGCTGCTGAGATTCCACCTCGTCCTCCTGGCTAGAGACTTGCAGGTCCCTCCTGCCTAAAAAGCCCTTCACCCTGGGGAGGGGGGCTGAGAGATGGGTGCTAAGTGCTGTCAAAGGTCAGCTCACTCCTGAGCAATGTCTACCAGCTGCATCTAAACCTCTTTTTTTGGTTTCTTCTACCAGGGAGGAAGCAGGCTGGGCAGATGTCTGTGGAGATGGCAGGTGATGGGGCCTGTGGCTTCCCTACCCACATGCAGGGCAATGCCACCCTGGCACTGCAGTCATGATAGCATTAAATATGCACCCACATTAAGTGTCTGGCTAACTATTTAAGTAATCCTATTGGTTTAGATCCTAAATTTATTCAGGTTGAATACACTTGTGGTATCTTCCATCAGTGGGAATGGCTAGCCTGAGGCATTAACAGCCATAAAACTTAAGTTACAGAAGCTATGGTCATCCCACCAGAGAAAAAAATCCCACAAAATTGCTTGTTTCCTTTCCCCCACAGCAAGAGGCTTGTTTCTGGGGTGAGAGCAGCAGCTCTGGGGACAGCCACTCCTTGGGCCTTAACAGAAAGTCCTGGACACATGAAGAGGCTCACAGCACCCTCCCTAGAAACCTAGCACCCAGCCCTGCGGGACTGAATCTCACTAGAACATCCAGGCTGTGGGCTTTCCTTTTCATCTGACCTGAATTCAAACTTTCGGGGTTCCCCCACACTGCTGTAGCTTGAGGTCAGAGTTGACTTCTTTCTTCTTCCAAGAGGAAACACAGGATGCGACGTGGTGGCCAAGGAACAAGGACAAGTATGAGAGAAATGTTAGCTTCAAGTTATTGAAGAAAGCAGTTAGATCCCTTTTTGGTCATGTTTTGAAAGTGAAATGAAAGGGGCAATCTTCTGATTTAAATTGTTTAAGAAAAAAAAAAGAAGAAAAATAATATGAAAAGCACACTGTGTATACAAAACAAACAAAAAAAAAACCAAAAACCACAACTCTAAAATTTGCCTGAGCATAAGTATTCTAACAAGTGCAGAGTTCTCCAAATATGGACTCAGTGCAAGTTGGAGGGGCATGAGCCAGGTCTCATGAGTAAACAAAATAAAAATACCAGAGGGAATGTTTTAATAGCTTCTTCTAATTCCCAGTTCAAATAGATGCCTTGCTTAATTTGTTCAAATGATTTGGTGGTTCTTATAGGCTTGTTTAACTGAATGCACTAGGGCCTGATCCTGGGCTGTGTTATGGTGAGCATACACCAGTGAAACTCCTACAGTGTCAGGAGGGTTAAAACTGACCTGCACACCACCACCAGCCAGCCAAAGAACCAGAACAACCAGAACCATTATTTCCAGCAGGCTAGTTTGCAAAGAAACCTTTTAATCACAGGAAAATCACTGCATATCTGACTGCTGCAGAGGCACAAGATTTAAAGCTTTGCTGAGACCAGGCAAATTATGTATGACCAAACTTTCCCAGAAAAGCCTGTTAACCTGTCAGCTAAAGGAATTCTGAAATGAAATGCTGACAAGACACTGAGCTAAGATTTGGGAAACCCACATTCAGCTCCTAGCCTGGCTCTATTGCTGGATCACAGCAATTTTAGACCTGCTTTTGCCTGCACGGTGTCTCAGTTCCTGCACTTGGACACCAGAGATGATGAAACTATGTTAGAGATCTACTAACAGTAGCAAATTTTACCAACAGTGGCAAAGCCCATGAATTGCTGCCTTCTAGAAATATCTCTGCTGTTGGATCACCAGCTACCTGTGTGCAAGTCACTGAACTGCACTGTTTCTCAGTGCAATTGCATTCCAGTTGGACACAATGCATTTTGCCCACTGTGCAGAGGACTAGTAATAACAAATTACATTTATAAAGTCCCTTGGAAACATTAATTACTAAACATAATCACTTGAATCAGCACAAAGTGTCAGCAAGTTAGCCAGGTGCAGCTAAATTTTGAGGTAGAGATTCTCATTCAAATTACTGCCTTTTTTTTTCAGTGAATTTTAGTGACCAAAGCCTGAGTGAAAAACATATTACTAGTGAATGGTAACACCACCTACAGTTTTTAAATGTGATACCTTTTTTTTTTATCCTCAAACTGGTTGAACTAGCTTTCATTTTCAGTTAAATGACTCCAGACAGCAATTATTTCTATCTGGCTCTACTCCTGCTGTCCAGTCGTACAGAGAGACATTTAGTTAGTAAACTCGCTGCCATTTCTTTGAGGTTTCTGAAGAAGGATATGTAGAAAAGAAGAAAATTGGCCAGCACCATGAACTACTGCTCAAAACTCATAAATAATATCTTCTGCTGGACCTATCATTTAAAGAAGAAGATTAGCTGTAGCAATATGAATTACATTTTTGTCCCCACCCCACTTCTATATCCTTTGCTCCTCAGACACATTTTTACCAGGTGGACAGACAGGTTTTTAATGTGAGCTGGACTCTGACAGAGATCTGGGGTTTACCTCCAGAGCTGGATGAATGTGATCAATTTATCCCTTTCCTTCACTGATTTGTCTGCTGGCAAATCACCAAGCAATTCCCAGCTAAGAAAATGTCTCTGTAAGATGATATATAGGGTGAAATGGAGAGCAGTTCCTTCCTCAATATAGCTGCAATGATAGCCATTTTAGGTGGAGAATAAAATTCAGCCATCTAGAAGTCAGGCCTTCATCTTGTCTATATGTTCAGAATAAGCTGTTACACTGGAAACATTTTATTTGCATGGCCAAAGAAAGCTATTTTAGATATAGACTGAAGTTCAGTCTTGAGGAAAGCAGAACTTCATTTTTTAATGCATCCTGAAAGAGCTCATCCTGAAAACATTTTACTTACGTATTCATAGTCAAGGGGCTCCTGTGTTATAAAGACAAAGAAAGAAAGAAACAGCTCCTGTGAGTAAGGCAGAAGTACCTGGGGTCACTTCACAAAAGAGATTCAAGTTTGGCATTTGTCCCTCCAACTTGTGAGTGCCCTGATACTGGGGGGATTCAGCACCTCAAAGGGTGGTGATGGGGAGGGCGAGGTGCCTGTCAGTGAGATTTTCTGAGCAAGCATCAAAACTAAATCAGACAGTAGAAAATGTGCTCTGTAAGCCTCTGCCATCTAAATGCATGATTCCAGGTTTTGGAGGAAAATATTCGTGTATATTCCAATATTGAATGGGGATTTTGAGGGTCTCATTTCTGGCCCTTGGATTGTAGGTGGGCAGATAGGGTCCTAGCTGGTCTAAATCCCTTGTCTTCAACCTCCTCCTGGATGAAACCCTTTGAGAAAACCTCCCAGGTTTGCTCTGGGTACAGATGAATATCTAGATCTGATGTTCTGGGAAGTTTGTGAAGTTTAGGACTGCCAAAATCAGCCATGAGGTTATTTTAAGAATGGACATTAGTCAGGCGAAGTCAGGCAAATAATGCTTTCTGACTTACTTTGGTGGAGCTCAGAAGCCAATCCTTTGCTTAGTAGGGATTGCCGTTTCATTTTCAAGTATTTATGGCTTTGAACATTTCTTTATTATAGAACAATTCATTTATTACAGAACAATTATTCAGCAGGAACCACTGGACCTGGAAAGGAAACTGGAAGAAAGGTGAGGGAATGGTTTGACCTCAGAACAGGAAAACAAAGAGTACTCGGGATATTTCTGGCAGTAATATCAAGGAAAAGAAGATCCCAACAATCTGAAAATGGCTTTTTGCAGGGTTCACAGTTGATGTTTTCTTTCCCCAGTGTCTGGACAAGTGGACTTCCCTCCACAGTCTGTCTAAAGTTATGACCATAGCAAACCCAGTGGAAGTACAGTGCCTTTCCCAGATGTCAGAAGCTGCTGAACAAGGGCAAAAGAAAACTACGATGGAATAGTCATAAGGACATGAGTCATGAATTTCTTTTAATCCTCATTTCAATTACTTCCTGCCCCTTAACAGGAAAATAGCTACCACAGAGTTAAGTGCAGGAACATCCATAGACACAGAAAAAGCTTGGAACACAACAGATATTATTTAAGAGTTAACTGCTGATTTAAAGAAATTACATATTATTTCTTGTACATTTGCTTATAAAACATTATAAAGGAAAACTCTATGTCATCTCGCTAATTAAACTCAATGCAATTGATTCAATTACCCAGATTTGCAAAATGTCCCAGTAAATCCTGTACATGTTCCTTTCTCCAGACAGGGGAATCACAGAATCATTTAGGTTGGAAAAGACACTAGAGATCATCATGTACAACCATTAACCCTACTCTACAAGTTCTCCCCTAGACCATATCCCCCAACACTCCATCTAAGCGATGCTTAAACACATCCAGGGATGGCGACTCAACCATTTCCCTGGGCAGCCTATTCCAATATCTCACCCCGCCTTCCGTGAAGAATTTTTTCCTAGTGTCCTGTCTAAACCTACCTTGTTTCAGCTTGAAGCCATTCCCCCTAGTTCTGTCACTAATTACCCAAGAGAAGAGACCAGCACCAACCAGCAAAGAATTGGTTCTTTACTGTCTGTGCCATGAGGAATCTCTCACAGAGCTGAGGATTAAATGTGGCTTTTTTAAACAGATTGCCTTTTCTTTAAAATGATGTTAGTAAAACATAGCTATAGTTTCCTATCACAATATTTATGCTTGCTACTAGCTCTCCTGTCTTCAAGTTACTTGCTAATACAAGGCAGTGATCAGAAAGGAGGCAAATCTGTGTTTTGGGCCTTTTTTTATTTATGAAACACTGGAAGAGAGATTAAGTAGCATTAATTCATCTTACAATGTTTTCATAGCAGAAAAAAATTTGGCAAAAAGTGTATTATACAAGCTCAGCCATCCAGCTCCCAGGGTCGAACTGCTATTTGCCCTGGGACAATTATATTTTACATGATCAACACACCCAATAATTAAATAATGAATTGGTTTCTTTTGGAAACTCTATAAAATGTCATGGACCAGAGAATATTTATCTTGCTTCTGTGATTCCTGCTGAAGAAACATCTGGTTCTTTTTTCTTCAATCAGCATGAAGCCTGAAGGGGCCCAAATTCAAAAGCAATTATATTTTATGTCATTTATGTGCATTACAGGCTGAAAAATTTAACTTGTTGGAATATGTGATCCCACCCTCCCTATCCAATTTATGTTGATCACATTTTCAGACAGCCATGGAAAGAGCTGTTGCAGCTTGATAAAAGTTGTTGATCTATCAACTCCCATAACTTCATCACCAGAGTTTACAATAACGAGGTATTTATTCATACAGAAAAGCTGTTGCTAGACCATGCTTCCCTCCTACAGGGATTATTGTCAGGGAAAACCCCAGGAAACGTCTCTTTGTATACACTTTGTAGCAGATCCTTCAAGCGCTTTCAGCCTTCACCTGATTTTGAAAGAGAAGCACAAGAGTACTTGTTTTCTTTAAAAACAACTTTTCCTTTGAAAATGATAGAAAATTTCAATGAAAAAAAAAGACCATGGGCACACATTCTGGATGATAGAACTTTCCACTTTTCACAGAGGCCTATTTTGATATTGAAGCTTTTCTGTTTCAGACACTGTGTTACAGAGCAGTGTTACCTATAATGTTTGGTCATAAGCAGTGAGGTGGGTGTATCTGACCACATTATATCCCATATGCTGCTATCTTATCAGAGCTCAAAAGCTAAGATGGTGAGGAGACCTTGTGGTAGCCCTTGTGTCACAGTGAGAGGTGCTGGCAGCTTAATATATAGTAATGTTTCTTCTGAGTTTTATGTGAATCAAAATCTCTTGGACTGTGCTAGTGAGCTTAAACAGCACCATGGCAATACTCTCAGTAATGTCTGATGTAGGTGGATTAAATGTCGGGCTGCTAGAAGTACTGTCTTTGAGAAGAATAGAAAAACAAAGGCACATCTTCTCTAAGTATGTCATGTATTCAAAACAGATGAGCTTAGCCTCTTCCAATTTAGACAAAACTCATAAGATTTAACACCAAAATAATAATAATAACAAAAATAATAATAATAAAAGCAATACATACTGGGCACAAGCTATTGGGATTACTCCATTGTCACTTTGAACTTTTCTACCAACTCATCAGAAAGTAACTTAAAAATTTTAACTGCCTTCCTTCAGCCATGTGCTGGGATGTGAAACAATGCAGCCAGAGCTTGCCACCTTATAAAAGGGACGTCACGGCTGCTCTGGTGAGAATCGGAAAAACCACCTTATGAGTCACTTCATGAGTCTTATGAGTCAGTTCCAGCATGGGTAATTACATTTGCCAATGTAATACCATTTTCACTTTCTGCTGGGTCTTTTTTTCCTGTCTAGTAACTTCAGCTGTTTTACTATAGAGAGGTTGAAGTGTTGGGGAGGAGGTGGAGGTGGATAGTTGCATTCATATAAGAGTATAAGTCAGTTTTTTAGTTTTGGAAAGTATTTTAGGATTTCTTATCTTCCTTTCTTCTCCATTTGTATATTCAGATCACTTATTTTTACTGAGAAATCCCCATGATTTTGCTACAGTTAACCTTCCAGAATGCAAATTACATGCAGAAGAGTGATCTACAGCATGGCCTCACTTGGAAAACAAATGCATGGCTTGTTTGCTCCAGTCCTCTGCCCTTCCTTGTATGCTCTGAAGATGCCCCTGCAACCTCCTCTTCCCTCCTCTCTGGGATGTTTGTCACCACCTTTCCACATCTGCCAGATCTGTGGTCTGCTCCAACAGCTCTAGGGCTGAGCCAGACCAAATGCACCCACCCAGACCACGGTGACACCCTTTGGAGTTGCTTGGGCGAGCCAGCATATTGGTCCCTCTCTGGGAGCTGTGGGCGAGACACAGGCAGCAGGGCGAGACACAGACCCAACAGCAGGGTCCTGCCCTGTGTCCCCGCTGCAGTGTGCTCACACTTCCCTGGTGAGCTGCCTCGCCACTTGGAAACTGCTTTGTTAGTGAATAACTGGAGATGAGTCTTGCCCAAGAATCCTGGCCATCTCCACCTACTTGCAGCTGCATAGCTATACATCAGCTTGCAGCATCATATAGCTAGACTACAGTACCCCCTGTTTCCAGCTTCTAAGCTGTATTAAAAGATAAAAATACCTTAAATACTTTCCTAATGTTCCTTTTCCATGTAAACAACTGCTGTGGGAGGAAGTGGCATGTACATGAGGGGTGGCTCACACTAAGAAAATGTTTAAGAACATCTGTACAAGATTATACTACCTGATGAACAAATCAATTACCGTATTTGTATCAAAAAAAAAAATAAAAGAAAAAAAATAGGCCTTGTATAGCTGCTGAAGTTCAGAAAGCTCCTTGAACTGCTTAAGTAACCTTTAGGCCATCCTATAAGTGAAAAACAGCTGAACTGTTGTTTTCATAAATATCCCCTCACAGGCATATAGGAATAGTCTGTGTTGACAAGTGGGAACTTCTGCTTGCGCCAAAAATTTGGCAAAAGTTTTATTCTGGAAGCCAGGCCAGTAACACTTCTCCAGCCCTGACAGAAGAGGCAAAATATTCACTGGGTGAGTCTACTACTCCTGACATTTCTCTAATGTCACAAAAGCATTGTATGTGCAATGTCAGGTGGTCACTAAGGGAGGCAAATGTCCTGCAGTTGCCATTCCCAGCTACAGCATCTGCCCTGGGACCTTTGTCCAACAAAGCTGGTAGTCCACGTCTTGTGGTCAAGCTGCATTCCCAATGAGTATTTCAGTACTTGCGACTCTCTGCAAAAACATTTAAAGTGCTGTTATACATATTTCTTGTTGACAGTTTGAAGTGAGAGAGAACTGCCTGCTGGGCTGGCATATAGACCTTCAAGTGCTGACTGATGCTGTAATGCCTGAGTCAGTATTGAGCCACTGCCCCAGCATAATGCTAAGAGGGCTGGATATGCCTTGATTTGGAAGAGGCACAACATTATGAGTACTTCATATGGTCACCCTCCTCCCAACAATGGTAATTACAAGTCCTGTGGTGTTTTTTCACAAGAAAAGAGCTGTTAGTTTAAGCTGTCCTGGCCAAAATTCTACTTCAGGTCATTTCCTTTGCCTTCCCACGTTCATTGCCTCTGTAATTTAAATCTTATGTTCATTTTCCTAAGCTATGTAATGTTAGTTTTCTCTAATTATGTGGGACTCCATTGCAATGGATAATAAAGAAATCTGTTTTCAGAACTAGGACCAAGGTAATTTCATCATCCTTGTGTGTTAAGAATATTTTGGATGGTAAAGCAACATAGAAATTGGGCCTGATTTAGTAATTCTTTGATTTGTCAGTTTGTTGCAAAGTTCTCATAAATTACAATGGATTTGCACTATAGCAATTTCAGGAGAAGTATGTGGAGAGGTAAGAGCTCAAGCAATTGTCTCTCGAGAGTCTCAGCACCCACTGCTCCTAAACAGTAGTAAGGACTTATGGGGTCTCAGCACCTTTCAAAATCAGTCCCAAAGTATCTCAAGTTGGTCCTCCAAAAGCAGAAGTAATTTCATATATTTTTTGCTTAAGCAAACACATCTCCCCAGTAAGCTATTGCAAGCAGAACATGAATGAGTCAGCCATTTGTATAGAGATGTTGCAGCAACAGTAACAAAAGCAACTTGTCTAAGCAGCTCATTAAGCTGGCATTCATTATCACCTTTGGAAGATCTCTTATCTCATTCTTACGCTGTATGGTTCAGACAGTTCCAGTTGAGATTGAAAGACCATAAAATAATCGCAGCAAATACTTGAAATAATACAGGTCTCTGTTTTACAGTTGGTAGCGTTTCCTGAAACCATTCTGTATGAGCCAGAATTTTTGATGATACTATTTCATAATACAGGCAAAACACAAGATTCTTCATTGAAATCCATGGTCACATACTTCTTGATTTTAATGAGACGATGTGTCTATTCAAAGGAAATTCAAAGAGGGAGAAATGTTTTTCATTTAAGACCTTGACTTCACAGGGCTGTTGAGACTACTCATCTATTCTGCTACACTTAGCTCTTCAGGTAGTTATTATTCTGGAAGGAAGTCAGGCCTATTTCAGTGCAGCATGTTTCCAGAACAGCTCTAACAGATAACTTTCTCCATGCTCACTGGTAGCATTTCATAGTGACCAAACATCTCAGTCATTTGGTAGATCTTGGGAGCCTGCTGGAAACAAGTAGCTCCCTTGTTCTGAACTCACTAGATATTTATCTGTAGCTCAGCTGGTAGTAATCAGGCACTGTGGTAGAAGCACCAATGTAGTGAACTATTTTTAGCATGTCAGGAGGGATTCCTAGACTAAACCTTTGAACCAGAATGACAATTTAGGTGGGGTTTCCCCACTTGTCCTACTTGTGCCTGTGTTGTACCTGTTCTACTCAGAGGACACAGCCTCTAAGAAATATAAAGCTAGTCCCAATTAAAAGCATCTCCTTCCGACCAGCTTGGACTACATTTTCCAATTTTATCCCTCCAAATGGTCTCCATTATTACTATGAGAACCTCAGTGCATTTATTCCAACACCTATCAAAAGTAAAAGAAAGCAGAAAGATCTATTATCCATCCTGTTCTGCAAAGAATTTAGAGACATAGTAAAGCTCTAGACAGGCAGTTTCTTCCTGATTCAGATGTGTTTTAATACCATACCTCAAGTGCTTTCAAACACACAAAACCTATAAGTTACTACTACTGGATGACTGCTTTTTCACACCAACAGCCGGGCCTGCTATGGGATTGAGGGCTGAAGGACACCCACCTCCTTGTCCTGCCCATTGAGAACTGAATTGGAACGGCATTTTGGAGCATTTCTCTTGGATTAAGCCTTCCCACACCACCCCCAAGGAAGGTCTAGAAGAAAACACTGCCTGACCTTTTCCCAAACAGCCTGTAAATCACCAATGTTTTAGTAGGTTCCGATTTAAAACTACCCTCTGTTTAGGAAGACCTGAACCCACATCTCCCACTGTGAATTCTCTAACCATGGGACCATATTGTATACTGAAGGAGGGCTGTTGCAAACCTCTTCTGAAGTGGTTCCAGTGTGCTCAGGCTAATATAGTATTCATTAGGCCAGAGAGAGTGCGAGTGAGAGAATAAGCCTGACTCCATTGCCTTGTGATTAGAGCATTCCCCAAGGGAGGAAACCCAAGTTTTGTCCCTGTTCTAATGGCTATTTAATGTTATATCACTAGGTTATTCCATATTATAGCAATACACTTTATATTACATGTACATACATGTATATAAAGAAAATGCAAGATAGTCATTACATCAGAGACTGGAACCCAGATTTCTTCTTCTGAGCTCCTCTTCAGGGGGTGGCATAATTACGGGACTATGAAGTCATACTTATTCTCTCATTCTCACTTTCTAATTTAATTATTCTAGCCCATGTGAAAGTTTTGATAGGAGGATTTCAGGCCCTGAGGTCTGTTGTAACCTGATGGTTAGGGTTCTTTGGGTTTGATGCCTCTGAGTCAAGGAAGGATGGTGTTCTCACCCCCATGACTCTTCCCCACTAATACCTGCCAGACAGCATTGCTCCATGAGCTGACATTTGTGGCTCCCATACTCAAACATTTAACTCTCCTCCCATAGTGTATGGGCATCACTGCACAGGCTGTAATGCAGAACTGTAAATGCCATTACATTGAATAAGCGCTGGATGCTATGTCACATGAGCTCTTTTCTACATCCAACTCAGAGCTACCTGCTAAAGGCCAGTCTAATAAACCAAGCAGAGTCCTAAATTCTGGACCATACTTCATTCCTTTTCTTTGATTTCTCAAGATCTGTGTCTAGCTAATAAGCAGATGGGCGAGTTCAGAGGAAAACTGAAGTGATAACGTTGCTAGGAGTTTCAAAATTATTTCATAGTGGTTTCAGTGTTTTAGGGAGGGGTATCTGTAATCATGCGGCTTATGAATCATGGTTGATATTAGGAGGTTGTCAGCCTGAAAACTATCCAGTCTTTGATCTAGCATGGACATACATACATGGGTAAGCCAGGAACAACTGAATGTCACTAGGGAGAGTCCTTTGGGCAGTGAAGTAGTTATTATGCATTTGTGACAGCTACTGAGAGCAGAACAAAGATATTCAGTGGTGAGCGTGACTTTTAAAAAAAATGCCTTGCAGGACAAAGGCCACAAAAGATGGACATAAAAGTTAACAGAATGAAAGCAGACCTTCAAATCAAATGTGCAAAACTAAAGGTAAGGCCCCTCTATCAGTAAATAATGCACTACCATAGAGAATAGAGGCACCCCAGAAGTGCTAGGAATACCTTGTCATGTTGCAGGACCAGTGGTGATGAAGCATAAGCACGCACATATTTATCACATTACCAAAAATAGAGTAAGTGATACATGCAACTGTTCTGTAAAATCCTCAGGTTTTGTTTCCTTGTACCTACTTTGTTTTGCTTCAGGGAGCCCATATCAGAAGGTTCAAGCCTTTTGGCAGTTCTGGGACAACTATCATGGAAGTAATTGAGGTAGTGGTATAGAGCACCAATGCAGGCACCCAGGACAGATGGCAGATGCCCGTGCTCAGAAGTAACGCAGTAGAGGATGCTCCTGACAGAGTATCTAGAATAGAGAACCGAAGCCAGAAGCAGGAGCTGAATATTGGTCGTGCTCAAAAAAACTTGAAACTTTTGGGGGTCTGGCCACCAGGTCTCTTCAAACAGGCAGTGTAACCTCCTTTAAAAAACTGTAAAAATGAGATCTTGGAAAAAATGCAGCTAGGGCAATGGCTACCTGTATTTCCCTTAGCTTTGATAGCACACACTTTCCTATTTCATTTTTAAGCTGTGTGAGAGCTATGAATCAGCCCTGCTATGAATATGATCCAACAAAGAGGTGTCTGTGCTTTATTAGGGGGAAAAACATATGCCTTCTTACATACTTCATGGTAAATGTTAACAACACTGCCTAATGCCGATGAAGATCCATAAACAGACAGATAGATACAGACGCACCTTTTGTAATTAAACATGACTACATAAAACTTCAACAACTCCACTGCAAAAAGATCTGCATCCATACAGACACCTTGATTATTTTTCATAAAGTAAAAAAACACCTTAAAGCATCAAACTACTCTGTGCTTAGAGTATAATACTCCTTTTTCACTTCAGTGAATGTTGATCTCTAGAACATTTTTCACTACACATCATCTGAGTTAGACTTGGTGATGCTGCCCCTAACACCTATAAATCAAAGGAAAGATGTGCAGGGCTGCTCTGCTCTGACACTTCATCTCTTCCCTGACTGTCACATTTTCACCTACTCATTGTGTGAACACTGGTGGCGTGCTGGCAACGCAGCTGGTCGCAAGCTCAGTGCTAATCTGAGCCAGGCACGGATTCTGTGTCCTTTCCCCATTTGTTTGTCCCCTGGCTCCAGATAACCCCTCTGATCCCGATCCTGCACTTGGGCAAGTTCTGGACTAAGTCTTTGATTTGTCGTTGGATCTACATCCCTCTATACGGCTTATTTATAAAATATGTGAAATGTACATTTTAAAAAAATATAATATAAACCAAAATTCAATAAAAACTCCCCTCTACTTTGTAAATGACTTTAAAATATCACATACTAAGAATTTACTCCCTTTCATCTAATAAAACTATCCATAAACTAAAAAATCTGGAATGTAACACCTGTTTAAAATAGCTCTCTTTAACAGGGAAAAAACAACTGTCTGACCTAACCTGAACTCATCATAGTGAGGAGCCTTTCTTCATTGTGAATGAGCCCTGGATCAGTCTTGAGAAAAACTTTAGAAATATCTTCCCTCCTAACCTCCCTGGCACACATGCACACACACAAACATATATATGCACATACATACTCTCCACTTCATTTTTTTTTAATGGAAATGTCATGCTGATTCAGGCTACAGCACTCATAACCCAAAAACTGTATGAAATGGGAGTTTGACATTCTACTCCCTGTCCAGCCAATGGACTATTTTTTATTACACCATGAACTAATCAGACCCTTGGCCAAAATAATTTTAGGTACATTTTTTAAAGATTTGCTGTGTTTATCTCATGAGGATATGTCGTAGACTGATAAATCCTGCTATCAAGAGCCTCCCTATAGTCTTCTTTCACCTTGCTCATCTTTAAGTCAGGGCAACATCTCACAATCTCTTCTCTCACACTCTGGCCATGCATTGTGAGATGTGCTTCTAAGGGCAAACAGCTTATTCATTCCCTACACATATATATATATATGAAAAGTCTTTAATTTCTTCCTGCAGAAAGGAAGAAAACTTGTCTCAAGTACAGTAGAACTCTTTAAAGCAGCAACATCTGTCTACTAAAATTTAAATCAAGAACAAAGCTTATTTATCATAAGTTCTACCAACACTAGCAGCAAGCATATACCATGCTTCCTGTCAGGATGACCTTTATCTTCAAGTTGGAGAGCAGCAAAATAAGAAAATAAAAAATATGAAGTTCCTAGGAGTGCACAGCATATCCTGCCTCTGCAACACATTACAGGAAAAAGCAAGAATAAAAAGCCTTAAAGAAAGATATCACAAAGGCAGATACCAGGGCAAGAGCAGACAAATCTAAAGGAAGAAAACTGAAGCATTTCATTTACCATGCCCCCTGAAACACCATTTTTTCTCTTTCAATACCAGTTTTGGACTTCCAGGAAGTCTTATGCCATTTGTGGTAAACATCAACTCAGTATCAGTAAAGGGTTTGTTCTTCTTGCGACTGTTGCTATTGTTTAGGAAAACAAACGGGAAGCTGAGAAAACCAGTTCCTGGCTTTGTGTTATCACTGAAACAGAAGAGCAGCACTGAAGAAATGGAAGTAAAGGAAAAGTTAGAGACACAGAAAGCCACAAAATTGTACCAAAAATCCCAAAAATACATGCAAGAAAAGGGAAAGCAGATAGGAGAAAATAACTTGCACATAAGTTAATCTCCAGCTCAGAATTTTCCTTTTTCACCAATTTTTTTTTTTTTTCTCTAGCAGCTGTCTTGCTAGTAAAAAATGCTCCATTTCCAGCCTGACACTCAAGAGTATTGTTTTAATATTGATCTTTAAAACAGGGAGTTGGACTTCAGTAATAAAAAGCTGTCTTTAACTCAACTGCCCCTCTTGACAAAAGGCAAGAAGCAGAAACAAGAGTAAAAGACAGCCTAGCAAGGCATGCCCTACTGTGGTTAATGCTTCTTTGTTTGCCAATATACACAAGCTTTTGTGTGCAATGATGTACATGAGTACCTGATGTACAGAAGCTCTGCTTGCCAAGGCCACCTAATCCTGCATCTGGTTCCCTATTTTCAATATTAGAGTTCAAGATCTAACGTTCCCTCATGGAAGCTCTCTCCATCCTGATTTTGGAAAAAGTCAAACTGAAGTTGTCCCCAGATACTCCTCTCATGCCCGTGTAAACTAATTTGGATTTACACTGTTTACAGCAGAATCTGATTTTATATACCCCCTGAAGCCATTAACACAAACCTATGCGTAGGGGTAGAGGTATGCAAAGCACAGTTCCCAAGTATCCTGATTTCCAGATTTACCAGCAGCATAAAATTGCTCTTTGCCATAATCTCTTTGGCACTTCTGGGAGGAGAAGCTACATTTTTAAGCACCAGATTATGAATTTAGGACACTAACTTCAGGGTGCTCTTCTCCTGGGTCTTGAGCTAGTGAGAGGATAAATTTCACCTTCAATTATCATGTTGCAGCCCCTTGGCCTTGGCGGGACTGGACTGCGCTGGGGGCATCTTCTTAAATACACCCAGTGCATTTCAAATTTCCCTCCATTTTGCAGATATAGCACCAGATACAGTCAGCCTCAAATTTAGTCAGAACAGGTTCCTATAGAAAACTTGAAAGCAATAGCTTGACATTCAGCTGTAGGAAAAAAAATAAATAATAAAACCAGGCCATATACTATGATAGTCTTCATTTTTCACAACTACTCAATGTCAGCACGTGTTTAGCTGTAGGTTTTGGAAAAAGCAATTACTTTAATATTGCTGTAAAAATACTTTATTTCTACATAAATGATTTATTTTAATTTTATTTCTTATTATTCAACATAAGCTATTGCTAGTATATAACTATATTTTATTGTGGGAGAAAGAGAATCTCCAATGAACACATACTAGTGAGTTCTAGAAAGGCAGATAATTTCCTTCACTTAATAATAGTTTTCTTTCCTCTTGGCTGCAGACTTTCATAACTAGCACCATGCCAAACATTCGGAGATTGGATTATGGCCTGTCGTACTTGATTATTTTTGTCAGCATGCTGACCCAGGGTGCCCTTTTCTTGTGTTGTTCCTTCTGTTTCCATTTTTCATGTCATCCAGCTTTTCATCTTGTCAATCAGCTTTTGACTTCCTGATTAAAGTGTCTGTCACAGGAGCAGCCTGGTCTCCAGTCAGTTGTTTAATTTGTTCCTCATGGCATCCAATTGAGTTATTCATCTGGCCCAGCTGTTCCCAAGTGCTTCCAGCATCACTTTTTCATGTGTTTGGGTTTAACCTCTATATCTATGTACAACAGTGTGAATTGTTCCATTCATTCTGTTGACTGTGGATTGCTTTGCCTCCGTCTAATGCCTTGACATTGCTAAGACGGCTGCTACTGTATTCTGCGGCTTAACCAGCTGAGAGAAAAGCAGTATTTCACTCTGGTGTTATGGTAACAAGTACAACTAAACAGACTAGTTCTCAAGTAGTATAACAGGCCCAATTTTTAACAATTAGGAACATGTAATGGAAAACTCTGCTCTCAAAGATCTGAATCCACCCAAAAAAATAATGTTGATGATGCTTGGCAGGAAGAGAGAAATGTTACTTTGCCAGGAATTTTTAGCATTCACTTGAAATCAGTTCACTTCATTATCATGAGGGATGCTTGCACTGTGCCAAGTCTAGGCCTGGTGTAACCCAGCCATAACTCCCAGTGACTTATGTGGGAGTTGAACAAGCTCACAGCAGGGCTAAATTTGGTGATCTGAACAGGCATCCAGTTGGAACAATGGAATTTGAAACAATTCAGTGTCATCACAGGAAAATGCTGAAATCTTGTTGTTTTGCTTTAATTGCTGCTTTTCAGAGAGAATCAGGGCAGGGGGAATTAGCATTAAATGCTGACTCCACGATTTTTTTCCCCTCTGGAATAACAACAGATATGCCTCAGTTTCCCTACTGATTATAGCAATACACACACCATATTGGAATGCAGGAACAACTGTTTATGAAATAAGCTGAAAAATTCTGAGTATATTATTTATGATTACTGGAAGCTAATCTAATTGAGCAGAATTCTGGAACAGTTCTGAACTGTGTGTCATGGGGGAGGAAGGCATTTTTGACAGAAGTGAAGCAACGTCAGCGCTGTTGGGCACATGCTGAATGTTGCATGGTTTGGGGAGAATCTTTTTTTCTTCCAATTTTCTCTATTATTTCATCTTTTTTTCTTGTGTTCTACTGCATTGCAAAGTATCATCTGCTAATGGCAGGATGACTTAATGACTTTTCTTATAGAAGAAATTCTCTGCTTCAGTATATTGCATTTATATAAATTTTATCTGATAAAGATAGAGAGCAAAAGACTTGATCCCAAGCTGAGTAGATTTTCAGCAGACTGCAGCTTTTTTCCTATTGTGCTAACATTCATTTCTCCACAGACACATCAAGACTTGAAGTGCTGATTCCATAGCACTATGAGTTTTTAGTAGAGTTTTATGTACCAGAAGAATTTTATTAAAACAATATTAACTCAGTCAAGTCCCTGCTGGATGCCTGTCCACATCATAAAAACCTCTAGCTTGACTGGCATTCACTGGCACCCATATAGGAATTCTCAGTGGGGAAGCCAAGGACTGAATGGACCTGAGCCCTGAAGTACCCTTTGATCCCTACAGGTGGTCCTTCCAGCTCAGAAGTGAGGTACGTTCCTGGAGCAGTACCATACCTGTTCTGGGGCTAAACAAATGACTTCAGCTTTCATCACCTTCATGCCAAAATCTTTCAAGAGTTCTTGTTGGTTTGGGTTTTTTTGGGTGTTTTTGTTTGTTTGTTTGTTTGGTTTTTATTATTCTGATTTCTTAAATAAAGAAACCAAAGTTTTGTTTGCTTGTTGAGAAGACTGCATTCTTTCCAGCTGTATTCTTTGCATTCATTTAGAAAACAGAGGTATACAGAACAGAGGATCTGGAAATATCTCCAGCAGCATTTGGGGTCTGGAGCCATGATACATCTAAGTGACTCCTAGTTTCCTCTTACTTTCTCACTGACTTTGTGAAGCCACAGGACCCTTGCACAGAAAGCAATCTGGCTTTAATCACCACTAAATGTCTTCCATCCTACTGGAGATTTGTTTGGGGAGGACTGTTCCTGAAAAACACTGCTGTGAAATGCATGCTATTTGCAATGAGTTTGTAGTCAAACTGCGTTCTATTTTGAATTAATTTGTATGTTCTATCCTCACAGTGTTTTAGGATGGGTTAAAAGGTATGGTAGAGCAGAGTGACTGTGTGCACCAGGCCTAATAAATATGCACTTTCTATTAGTATCTGCATCTCTCCTGAGTACAAAAATGGAAAAAGGAAGAATGAAAATGAATGAAAAAAAAAAAGAATGAAAAATAAACAGCATCCCATGGCCACACGCAGTCCACACATTTGAAATAGGCTGTGGCATTAGTACTGCTAGGCTTGCTTGAAAACTTTGCCCTGAGTCTTCTGAATTTTGTTCCCTCTTACATTTTCCATGAGCTTGACTTCGTGGTTAGTCAAGAAAATAATTGCACGATGTCTTAAATCTGCCCTTCCCCCAGCTTCTTGTATCATAAAATAACTCCAGGCGCAGTATGTTATGCAAGTCTGCATCCCTCTAATTTCTTATAAAAGATATGACCTCGTTATCAATGGAGATATTTTTAAAGTACTGATCAACTGAGCTAAAACCTCATGGATAGAAATGCAAAATACCTTCTAATTTCTCTTAAAGCTCAGCTCCATTCTGGTTACAGTCAATTCCAATTCCATGTTGTTTTCTTTGTAACCAAACCCAACTACACTACTTTCAGGATACACAAAATACAAACTGAAATTGAGGGGTGCAGCCATAATCTTGAGAGGTTATACTACAATATTTGCAGGTGTACCAACTTTACTAACACATGAGAATGATCTGGCTGCCAGACACACATTTCTTAGGACTATTCTAAAAATTTGTACAGTAAAATACCCAAATCAGTTGCATTTCTGATCATAACCTGAGTTGATTCCTTTTATACATAGAGACAAGAGTATGTAGTTGTCAGAATGTGACATTAGTGTATTACGCACTGTAATTCTAATCAACTGGAAATCAATTTTATTCTCAAAGCTGAACTTGAACTGCAAAAGATGTATACTCAACACTCTCCCAGAGGTTTTACATTTATTCTCCCTTTTCTTTCTTTTTTTCTTTCTGTTTTTTGTTGGTTTGGGGTTTTTTTCTGTTCTCAAGCTGAAAAGAATGGTCACTTGAAGTGATGCTATATATATTGTGCTCTTTATCCACCTAACAGTAGAGTGTCTATGCTTTAAGAAGACAGAAGATCAGCAGTCTCTTGTTCCTTTTACCTTTGATGTCTTCAAGAAGCGACAGAAATATCAATGTTTACAGAGCATAGAGGAAAAACTACTTCCCCCAGGGTGAAATAACTGAATTTAGGATGGCTTACAAGACACCTCTCCTATGGAAGAGGACAAGCTTCAAGGCACATATAAATATGCATCATATACACATACTTATTCTCCCAACCTGAAGAAATGCATGTATTTAACAAGCATATTTTGAATACAACCTGGTTTAGCTTCAGTTGCACTAACAACTCCTGCAATTAAACAATGTTGGTAGCCAATTAGCTCACATTTTTTTCATACCGAAGGAGCAAATATAGGTAGGTATTTAACCCCTTTTGTGCCCTTGGGCCACTAGTATGCCTAACACTAGAGAAACTGTAATTGTAATCCTCTCAGGTACAGTTTATCTTCTCTTATAATAGGAGGTGATAAAATGAAACAGCATGATTGAAGACTGAAGATCTTTTGCATGGGAGGATCTAAAAACTTCCCAATATGCATATAAGGATAATTTCACTTATCATTAAACATTTCTGAGGCAATACTGGTGTGTAAAAGGAAGATTCCATTGGAAGCACAGAAAGCCCAACAGTTAGTGGGAATGCTAGTACTACTCTATAACCTGTACAACAGGACCTGCTTTATGTTGTGGAGGCAATACTGTGTGATCTTCCCCAGCATGTAAGTCTCTATAGTGGTTCTAGAAGTTGTCACCAAGAAGTATTTTGTTCTTTGTACTCTCTGAGTACATGCAGAAACTTAAGGTCATAGTCTTGCACTCACATTTCATGTTGTCAATTTTTCTAAAGGTATATAGGATGAATATTATAATATTAATTTACTTCCATCTTCTGTGCATTCGGTTTCAACACATCATCCCATAGCTAGCTATTGCAATACTGAACTAGGTGATATTTTAATGCACTCCCATTCCCATTTAAAATTCTACTGGAAAAGTGTGAAATATCCTTTTTTGTGAGTGAATAGGGCCTTTAATGCTCAAGTTTAAATGAATGGTGTATTTTTTGGCTAGGTGTCAAAGACTTAACAGAACTTGTACTATAGTCTTCTCACAGGAAAAAAACAAATAGTTTCACACTGAGATATTTGGAAACAGGTGTGCTGAACAATTACAGCATGTTACAGCTCTTGGAGGCAGCCCTCCAAGAAATTAAGGTCTAAAAATTTGTGGTAACACTATCACATTGATAAAATATCTAGTACTGAATCCCACTGGACAGGAGAAAAACTGACTGGAGCACAAGGAGAAGATGTGATCACTATTATGTCAGGGCATAAAGCAGCTCAAGTTGTTGCCAACAGGTCTGGAAGGAAAACAATAGAAAAAATTCACTTGGGATGTGGTTTGGAACAAGAGATCAACACTATCCACTCCCACTCTCATGGCCACCACCCTGCTTCAAGCAACAAAATGCTCTCCTGGCCAAACTCAGCAAAGTGCCTGATGGAGCCATCGCTGCTTATTTAGCATGTAGTTACACAGCTCTACAAAAAAGAACAGCAACATTTATGCCGTTGTCACTCTTTCCTAAAGCATGAGTTCCACATTTCTGTTTTGCCATATATCCATTTTGATTCTCTGATGAAAAAACAATCTTTCTATACGTCTCTTCCTTGGCTATAAGTCAGCCAAACTCTTCTGTAGAAGTTGTAAAGACAAGATTTCACTTCCACCTCATAATTTATAACAAACACACAGAAACAATAGTAAGCATTTTGAAGTTGTTACAAATCTATAAATCCAGCCATTCAAGTCCACCCCCCTGAAAATCATAGAATCATAGAATCATAGAATAGATTGGGTTGGAAAAGACCTCCAAGATCATCGAGTCCAACCCCTGATCCAACTCCAATTACTATATCATGGCACTAAGGGCCATGTCCAGTCTCTTTTTAANATCAATGTTCTCCTACTCCTACAGAAGTGATTTGTGTCCCCAGGAACATCTGCATAACAAATCTTTATGAGGACCTCTTAATGTACTTTGCATTTTCCCTCTTTGAAACAACTCAGAAATTTCTCAGAAATTAGAATTGGTCTTGTCCATCAAGTCTTATTTGTCTGCTACCTCAAGACAAGGTGACCCCGCCTCTTCACCCCCTAAATCCACCAGTTTATGTATGCAGTGCTTACATGTGGTGTAGAGGGGAATTCCTCCCTGACTCCCCCCACATTCAGGTTATAGCCCTATCATAATTTTAGCATGTGTAGCTACACATTTCATTACTGGTCACAAAATTATTCCTCTTCATTTTTAAACCCAGCCGTACTGTTTGACTCTGTGACCTCTTGTGGCAGCAGATCCCAGAGACAGTTCTCCGCCTTTGCCAAGACTGCAACAGAATGTTTAATGTCAAAAGATGAAAACACATTATCCCATCTTTGATGTTTAAAGAGAGGGAAGAGACCTCAAGACCTTTCTGCATATTATACAGTGTAACACATTTATATGCTCTCTGCAGAGCTGGCATGTCTTACTCAAGGTCAGCTCTGCTCCACACTCTGGTCCAGCAACCTCCCTCCATAAGTTTTCATATTTCAGTTACAAACTGAGTTGTTAAATTGAAAAGTCAAGGCTAAAACAAATGAGCAGACAAACAGTAAATAGAAAAAAAAAAAAAAAACAACAACAAAAAAGAAAAATCCTAATTTTTCTTCTTTTCCTTTGTACTGATGTTGCATTTGTCTGAAAAGATCAGCTGAACAGCAACTTACATTCATGGACCTCAAAGACTGTCTGTAAAAGTGGGCCAATGCCTCCAGACCCAGTACCAATGGAACTCTGACATGCATGCACACTCACAGAAATGTCATTGTCACAGAAGACAGTGGTGCAAGTTCATTATATATTTCAGAAGAATCAAGCTTACAGAACCTGAGGCATAGAAAATAATTGATCTGACCCACAGCCACAGAACTATTTATCAGCACTGTAAAGAAAACAGCGTACGTCTCCTGGCTTTCTCCTCTTTAGATGCTGGGCAGTATCACTACTATTCCCATAATAATTATACTACATGCTTAACAAATGGTGTGAAAGCAGGTGAATGGCAATTTAGCCTAAGGATGCTCTTCAGGCCCTAAACAATCCTTCTGTAAGTCTTTATCCTTAACAAGATAAGACTGGATCATAAGCCACTTGAAACACCTAAGAGGCAGAAAAAAACCCCCACCAAGTCAGGCTCCAGGTCTCTTTATGATCCTCTTCAGGCTTGTTGAGGGACAGATGTTCCCACCCAAGTTTAGTGAGACTTCCTGATTTTATTATGGCTTCCAATGGGGCAAGAGCCTTCCTAATTTTACTTCATATTATGAATTCTGACCAGATGTTGTCCAAAGAAAAGCATATTTATAATGACCTTTATTTCTGCAAGAAACCAAAAAATAAGACCACTGACATTCTGTTTTGTCCTAACCAACCTTCTGTAGACAGTATTTCCTAAAATAACTAACTATATATATAACTAAATAAATAAATGGAGGTCTCTGTCAAATGACATCTACTGTGTCTGTCACTTCCCTCATCTGTGAATGTTATTTTAATTTTTGTTTCTCAAAAATATTTTTATTTCAAAAATAAGAGTGTACTGAAATCAACTTTGCACATCAAACATCAGTTAATGGAGATCAGTGATGGGGACCTCTGTCCTCTACAGAGCAGACTGTTCCCCCCCACCATCAATCCTCTTTGCTGCTTTTTCCTTCTTCTCAGGTGGCTGAGAGTGCAAGAACAGCCACCAGACTTCTGATTTTGCTCAAGGAAAGCTTGTATTATGAGACAGCGTGGCTTACCAGGTGGGTATGAATGCCAGGCTTGATCTCGAGAGGTCACAGTTTCTGATTCTACCTCTGCTGTTGCAGTTTCCCATTTGGTACAATACTAATGAACTGCCTTGCAAAGCAGTTTGAGATTGGTGTGAAAGAGCCAACTTCACAGAGGTATTATCTCATGCAATATGATAATTTAGGATCTACCATTCTGTCCAACCTCAGGTTCAGCTGGTAGAGCTCATGATGGGATTAGCTTGCCAGCTGATTATTTTAGTAGTGTTGGAGAGGTGAATAGAGACAATGGAAACCAAACTTAATGGCAAAACATACACTGCTACATCATAATATTACATTACATATATATACACACACAAATATACACTCACACGCAAACTCTTTTGCATCAGTTCTTTAGCATTCTTTGTTGTATAAAAGCGTAAGTCACTATAATCCCCATACAAAATTAATTACAGTCAGAAATTCCCACATTCGCATTTTCAGAAGGTTACCAGATATTCTTTTAATTTGGCTCTACTGTCCTGTCAAAATACAAGCTTTTTGCCTAACATTTTTGAGACTGCTAAGCTTAATTGCATTCATCTTTATCAAGTCTTGAAACTGGCTGATATATTTAAATGAGCTAAAATAAAAAGGTTTGAGGCAACTGAAGTCTCTTCAATAAACTGAAGAAAAAAATCTGAAAGATTATGGAAAAAGTAGTGACCAAAGCTGTAAAGAAGAAAGATTTTAAAACTAGTAAGTTTCCAAGTGATCTTTTTCTTAATTAGTCTTCCTTTCAAAGAATTAGTGAGTAAAAGTCTTAAAAAAGATGAAGTGAAATCTGAATGTTACTCATAGTCTATAATAAGACTTATATTAGTCTTTCATTTGGCCCATGATAATTCGATTATATGTCCTGCCACATTCTAATTTCTTTGTCTCTCCTTACAGTTCTTCACCACCAAGAGATGTGAATGACTAGTGGAGAATTTGAGTTTTTTTCAGCCTAAAAACACCTGAGGGACACTGTTACTCTTCTGCACTTAGGTTGTTGGGTTTTTTTTTCCATTGTTAAACATTGCAAATATTTTAGGATTTATACTTGGAAATGGTAGTCAGAGGTGGTGTGTTCAGCTCTTAGCTCTGTCACAGACATCCTCAGAAACCTTAAGAGGTAATGGCAAGTGACTACACTGAGTGGAGGTGGCTCTTCTCCCTAGGGTCCAACCCCTCTAAAGCAGGCACCGTCAACCCGTGGTTTGCGGAGCCCTGAGGGTCAGAGGATCTATGACAATTAAGAAAGACAAATATGCTGTCAAGTTGTACCAGAAGCAGCACCATCACCAGAAAATTGTTGGGGTAGTAGAATAGAGCCAAGTTGTCTGTAGGTCACTGAAAAGACACTTGCCCCTCCCCAAAATATAAAGTCCTGTTGTTGAATAGCCTTCTATGCCTGAAGACAATTTCTAATTTCTGTGACTGTTTCCAATTTCTGTGACTGAAATCCCAGTCAGTAATGTGATGGAGTAGTGGCAATACTGGGAATATTTCCTACCTTGTCTTCCTTGTTAATTTTATAAAACCATAAGCTCATAGATTCTGTTTCTACAGCTTCTTCTGTCTCTGCAGACAATGCTGCCCTTTTATCCACTGTTACAAGCAGTACTGAAGCAGTGATCACTAGTGAGCACCATCTCCATTCAGGGTTCAGCTCTCTAAAGACTAAACCATGGGTCTCAGTGAAGAGAGCAGCTCTGTTTCATACCACACGTGGTAACTCTGCTCTTGGGCTGAGACAAGATGTGACAGTTTAGGATAAATGCAAAACTTTGAGACCCTCAGACCATCTTCCTTCATTGTCCCAGACTTTTCTTTTAAGGGAATCCCTAGACCAGAGAGATCTGAACCTACTGGGTCAATATTTGTGAATTTTTATTAATCCATTCTTTGGAGGCCAGGAACTAACATCTGCTGTATCTCAGAGCTACATATTGCTATAGTCTACCCCATGGTGTGGTCAATAACTATGCCTGTGAAATGTACTTGGTGCCATAGAAACAGGTGATGTAAAAAATAGCTTTCATTTAGATCTATGACAAATTCACAGATGAGCAGAGTTTCTCTAATGGCTGGAATGAGGAGATGCAAACTATGCTTAGATGCTCTAGGCAGATTCTTATTTTGACAGAAGCAATGACTCACTGCGTGACCATAGGCATGTCATTCAATTTTCTTGAGGTTTAGTCAACAAAACTATAAAATTATTAAAAGACAAAAAAAAAAAAAAAAAAAAAAAAAAAAAAAAAGAACAACCAACCCGAAACAGAAAGTCCCCAGATTTTACTGAAAAAACAAATCCTTCCTCTGAGCTCAGTTGGTGAATAAATGACAAAAACAACAAGATGGAACATGGGTGTAACCCACATCTTTTCCAAATATACCACAAAAATATGGAGAGGGTACAGAGAAAGAGAAGTCGGGGAAAAAAAAGATCAGCAGGAACACTAAAATGCCCCAAAGCACATGAAATCATATGAACAGAAACAGCTTCAACAAAAGAGAGTATAGATGTCCACGGGGTGGTATGAGAGTGTATTGAAAAGAAAAATAGCAATCAAAAGATCTAATGTTCTTCATCACAAGAAGCCTTTAAAACTAGATAGTGATTGTCTCACTCTTTCATGGGGTAGAGTATGACAACTATTTAAATGTGCCAACGCCAATCAGCCTTTAACACAGTTAATGAAGGATGTCCAATACTAACTGTAGAGAGAAACACCACTGCCTATCAGTGATTGCCTCCTGTTTTAGTCTCCTCAGTGACATCTGTATCACTCACACAAAGCGAGTCCTGAAGGAACTGCACCACCTGACATGGGGACTAGTGGCTACCTTACATGCTGGCTGGAGTCCCCCATGCATGCACCATGTTGCATGGGTACCATCAGTTCCACACACCCTGCAAAAATCCCACTGCATGCTGGCATCTGGCTTTCTCAGCCATCATTATCACTGGGCTCTCAGGTCCTTTGACCCTGGCTGCCTCATCATATCCTCAGCTCTTGTGTGGGACGAGAGACTGTGAAAAAAGAGTGACACCTCCTGAGACATCAGTATTATTTCTAGAACTTACTCCATGCTGACTGTCCATGTCTGGTTTAGTTTTCTGCAGAGTGAGGTTACAGCAGAAGGTGCTATCGCATCAGACTGTTCCTCAGAAAGCAAGCAGGATGATGCTCTAGCCCTGATTGCAGGAGCCAAGTGGCTGTGATGGAGTGAGAACATGAAACACAGATGAAAACAATGAACCACAGAAAACTCAAAGTTAGGCCTGCAGCAGAAGAGAGGCTACAAAGGTATCTTCAAAGGGTTTTCTGGAGGAAAAAAAAAAAAGGAACAGACAACATACATATTAATGAACCAGGAACAATACTGAAAAAACAACCTATTATCCTTACTCAGATCAAAAGAACATGAAGATTAACACCTCAGACATCAGACCTCTCCAACAGGAGAGTGGGCCTAGCAACAAGTCTGCTTCCCCCTGTCTTCCTGTGTTTTTGCGACTAGAGCTGGGCAAAAAGGGGGCAGGTTCATTGCAAGATGTAGAAGTGAGCTTACAAGACCAGCAACTGAACAGGGGAAGTTTTGTGTTTTGTTTTTTTTTTTTTAACAAAAGAGCAATAAAACCAAGAAAAAGACTCAGCAAAATTTGGATGAGCATAGGAAGAAAATGAAGATGAAAAGTTAGATAGGCTACAATGCAAAAACAATATTTACTGTCTTGCTTTGCTTGAGGGGAGTGCTGGAGCACTCAGGGAAAGATGCGGCATTATTTCCTCACTCCTCACTGACCTGCCAAAAGGCTTCCCAGTGGCCGTGAATCTCTCCTTCCCTTCTCCCAGCCCAGCACCCTCTTCTCCTACATGCCCGTGGGGCTCCCCAGATTTCCAAGAGAAAGACAGTCCTACAGTGCTCTACCCAGCAAAGGCATTTTCATCTGAAAATCAGAGCTAGTCTCTGCTGGGGATTGTATTCACTTGCAATGAGTATGGCTCAATCTGACAAGTCTTTTCCATATTTGGCAGAATAGCAATCTGATCAAATTAGATTTTCTCTGAACAATTTTCCACAGTACAAACTGTTATTTAAGGACTCTTGCCTGGTGCATGAAACCACATCTGCATGGTAAGGCCATTTATGATAACGAAATGAAAGCCACCCCAGAAGTGGTTACAGTGAAGGAAAGGTACCGTTATGATGACAATGGGGAGAGACATGGTCATTCTCCGCCAGAGACTTTGTGACAAAAATTCCTGTCTCCACACCTACCTTCTATTAGCAGCTTACATTTCCTAGAGACACTGAATTTCAGACCTGCTTCATTCTGATTTTTTGCTCTCATGTTCATACATGCACTGATGATGAAAAAGGGTCAAAATTCAAAGGTAGAATCCAGTACATACTTCATCACTACTTTGATATAATCCAAAAAGAGAAAACAAGAACCTTCAGTTTGCCACAACTGTGACTGAATAAAATTTCAACCTTCCTGATATCAACAGAAGTTTTGCTATTGATTGCAAGTGATTTTCACTTGACTTCATATGCATGATTCATTAGATAAGATTTGGGTATGGTGTTTTTCCTACAGTCATTTTCCTAATTCTAGCCATTTCTAATATGATCCAGACTCTTCCCAGCTGTGACAGTCACTTTACACAAGGCAGAATATGGGAAATTCCAACCAGATTTAAAGAAAATCTTTTTAAAGATGAAAGTGATTAGTCACTGGAGCAACTGGCCAGAGAGGCTATGGGATCTCCATCCTCTGAGATAGTCAAAATTCAGTTGGGCACACACCTGAGCAACCAACTCCAGATGGAAATGCTTTAAGCAGGACATTGGACCAGGTGGTCCCTGGAGGTCCCTTCCAATCTAAACTTTTTTTGTGAATCTGCATACAGGGAGCACATTGCGGAATGGATCTCTGACCTTGCTAGTCTTCAGACACTAGATAAAACAGTGCTGAATATTAAGAATAAAGACAAATTAATGCATATTGGAATTAGAACCATTTCAGGAAGATGTGGATTTTGGTCAAAAATACTAGTTTGCAGAGTAAAAATGCTGTTGCTAAAAGGCTGATCATTTAACCAGTCCCTCATGCATTTTACTGAAAGTTTGCATGGACGGTTTGAAACCTACCCCAATTTTTTCTTTCTGCGTAACAATAAGATCATCAAAAGCTTTGGATCACCATCAAGAAAGTGGGCCAAGTTCTGGGCTGAATTATACCTTCTGCAACTTCAGTAGCAATGAAATTTCACAGTGAGGTAGGACAGTTCTAGTGCTCTTAAAATTTGTAAATCTTCTTCCTCTTCAGACTGAGTGGGAATTTTTGCATGAACAGACTGATGCCTGACATTTCTAATGCTTCTTAGTTAGGCCAGATTTGAAATACGATTTTGTCATGCTATTTTTGTATTTCTATTTCCAATTTTTTCCCTCTCCAAATTTTCTTACCTTCTTTTTCCATATTATTTTCCCCCCCCTCACTAAAAGAAGGTAAGAAAGCAAGCTGTAAAAAGTGCAAAACTTGCATTTCAATGTGGGTGGGAGGAATTAGCAAACCAGTTTTCAAATTTCCATTCCTCCTGCACTCAGGATTGTTCTAGTTTTATACACATAATCTGCAGATTCTGTTTCCCTGTCTTTCCTATAGCAGTAAGTAGGTTTCAGATGCCTACTAGAAACCACTCAAACCACTGAAGCTTTTATGGATTAACCCATCATAAACTACTATTTATTCAATTATGGTTAATGCCAAGCAAAAACACATAGCAACTGGTTAACTGTATGATGGAAAATAATGAATAAAAAGGTTTAATCAGGTGAGTCACAACAGATCATTGTTTCCTAAAGTCTGAGACATATCCCCTTGTGAAGAGCTAACAATGGGTCGCTGAAGATGAATACCTTAAAACAGGTGTGTATTTAAAAACATGTGGTAATTTATCAGAAGAAGAAAAAATATTTTTCTTTTAATGCAGCAGGGCTTAGTTTTCAGAAGTTTGGGAAACGATCTGGTACATCGTAGTCCGAGGCACCACGTTCTTAACAGCCCATGGCACAAGGAGGCTCTTTTTATGAGTTACAGGTAATTTTTTTTTATGTAATGGAGGCTTCCATGATCACTAAATAATAGCACAAAAATGTGACCACACTCATCTGACCCAATATGCAGTTATTTTCTAAGCTACTTGTGAACAGCTACCAAAAAAAAAAAGCAAAAAAAAAAAAAAAAAGGTTTAAAAGATAGATGGTCAGGATAAATTCTTACTACACTAAACTGAATGGAAATTCTTCCTGGATTTCAGTGCATCCATCACTCAAGTGGAGCAGCTCAATGAAAAAGCCCAGTGCAATTCCACTGTCTCTTTGGCTGTGGTTTCACAATGGGCCCAGAGGTTAAATGAGCCAGCCCGTTACTGCTCATGTGTGAAACTCAACAGCTCTGAAATTCCTGCTTAAAGGCTACATTCAAACAGGAGCATAGACCCACTAGGGGGGGACTGTTGCTATCTTGTTCTCCCAGAAAGTGGCATTACTGTCCAGTGTATATTTCTGTATAAAATATGTTGCATCCTCCTGGCATCAGTCAGGAGTCAAAGTTTTCAGCTGTCTCCTTTGGATGGATTTTCAAGAGCACCCCCCCCACAAATCAGCAAACAGGGCAGGGCAAAGTTTTCTCACAAGTAAGACCACAAGTCTCACAAGAAAACTGTTGGGGCAAAAGAGTCAAGTATATTGACTCTTCTGCCTCTCTGCTCTGTTGGCCTCCTGCCTCACTAGCAAAGATCATGATTTTGTACTTTAAGAAATTGAAGTTAACTTCTGCTTACACCCAGCAAGTTCTGTGTCAGATATATGTAGGCAGTTACACATGATACACACTTCATTCCTCCTACCACAAAACCAGAGCCTTCTGTCCTTTTTTGTTATCCTAACCTGAGTGTAATTTTACAAAGCATTGCTGTCGAGGAAATGTAAAGGCCAAATTGTGTTGGTCTTTTATTTATAAAGAGAAATGCTCATCAATTCATAGCTGAATTTGATCTAACATAAGAGTTCTCAAAATATATTCTACTAGCTGCTGGCAGTCTCTGGGAATCTGATGTGGACATGAGACTACCCAAGAGGCTGTGCAGTCTCCTCCCTGGGATTTCAAAATCCAGCTGGATAAAGCTCAGAGAATCCTGGGCTGAGCTCAGAAGTGACCCTGCTTTGAGAAGGAGGCTGGATTAGAGACCTCCAGAGTCACTTCCAAACTGAATTACTCTGTGATTGCACAAGGTCCAGTGAGCACCAAATCAGATTCTCAATCAAGGACTGGAGTGCAGTATGTGCACTCTTGCCCTCCCTAGAGCTCCCATATTCCTGCCTGTGACTCCAGAGAAGAATGTTGGTGTACATCCCAGGTTTTGTTGGACTGACAGTGCAGATGCCATGTACCTGCAAGATGAGTCTCATTCAGCTCATTTCACTGCACATACATTGACTATATGAGCAGGTCACAAACAGTAGGTACAACACATCTGAGAACTTACTGTCCCCCGGACAGAGCTGAGAGACACCTTGATCTGCCACATACACTTGTGCCCTCACCATCTCTCTACAATATATAGGGAGAAGTGGCTCTAAATCCTTCTTGAGAGATCTGTTCCATGTTACTGTAAAGCTGAAGTAGTACAAGTATATACAAATAATCACTGTGGCAAAGAGCAAGAGAGACCTGTGGAGAAAAAAGGCTCTTCAGCCTGGTGGCCAAGGGAACTGCCATCAACATCCTGCTCCACGCCATCCCAAGATGAAAAGGAGGAGGACCACAGAGCTCCTCCATGCTCTACCAACAGAGCATGGAGCACATCTGCTTTCACAAGAGTTGGCAGCCAGGTGAAGCCAGGGGATGAAGAGGGAAGAGCCTTTTGCTCCTGCGAAAGCCTGTGCTTTCTGTCCCTGTGCTAAGGTCACATAATGAGCCAGGAGGTATATCTATATCATGTATATATATAACATCCCCCATAACAGTGCTAGGTAAAGCACTGCCACCTCTGAAAACCTGGCAAATCCCAGACCTTTATTTCCTTTACTTTTCCTCCTCACGCTTCAAAATGAACATTTTTGTTTTGGATGAAATTGAATGTATGTTTGCATTTTACACTAAATAAATGTTTTCAGATTTCCATTTTGGCAAGAAAAACAAAAAATGAAGTTCCATTTGGTTTGACTCTAACTATTTTTTCTCCCTCTTTTTTAGGTTCGGCACTCTAGCTGAAAAAAACAATTATTCTCACAGCCTTAGTCACACGTTTTCTAGGCAATGCCTGAAATGTTTCCTTTCAACCCTTTGCAAGCATTTTATAGGTTGTCATTTCGCTGCTGCTTCAAGAACAAGAGACTGCAATTCTTCCAAGTGAACAGCTTCGATGACTTTCCTGACTGATGCAAATGTGTTACACTGTTGACAAATACTAACCATGAGAGTTGACTTGGCTATTGCTGTTTGCTGTAACTGGAATTTCCCCTGAAAATTCTCCTCCCACCCATCAAATGGAGCATTCTGTTTTATCAAGATAGCTTTTAATAATCTTTTTGTATGCCTTATTTTTTTATCTAGACAAACAAGAACTAGTCCATTTTCAAGACCCATAATTTGCCACTTAAATGACTGTAAACATTTCCTGATGAAAGGTCAGGCACTGAATGAATATGGAGGCCAGAATATCTCCTACCATTAAAAGTGATCCTTTTTGTCCACAATGAAACACATGAAGAGGATAAAATGGACATTTTAGCTGTATCTCTATATATCTTAATTTCAGCTATTTGCAGCATGGTTTGGGAAGAAACAGGGAATGCAGTGGATGCCCCAAGGCTCTCAGTGTTTAAAAGGCATTTAAACACTGCCCTTAACATGCTTTAGCTTGGTCAGCTTTGAATTGGTCAGACAGTTAGACTAGATGATCATTGTAGGTTCCTTCCAACTGAAATAGTCTAGTCCCATTTTTCTCCTCTCTCCTCTCCTGTCCTCTCCCCACCTCCTCTCATTTATTTCTGTGTTGCCAACACCTAGAGCACACAAGCATTTATGTGGTTCCTGCCCTGAGGAACCTGCAGATTAACATATGACAAAATGTGTGAAGAGATGCAGTAGACTACCTAAGTCTCAATCAAGTCTGTCTCAAGTCCCTTAGACCTAAGTCACAGGCCTATGTCTCAAGCTGTACAAAATGCAGTCCTTCCACTGGTCAAAATCCTATTAAGGAATACGTAGGCAAGCATCTATACTTATGGATCCAAGTCCTGAACCAACTCCTTAAAGTGTATGAAAATAGGCACACATATTAATAGGAAGATAATAGCAAGTTTGTCACTGTAGGTTAACTGCTAGAGTTGGTGCTAGTGGGCTTCAGAAGGGAGCAAATCTGGTATATCCTAACGTTAATACTGTCTTCAAATTGGTGCTCAACCTCATCAAAATAACCACAAGGAAAAAAAAACCAAACAAACAAACCCAAGTAAATGACTTTTTAGAACTATTAATCCACATGGATTAACAGCCATAATTCAATTTCAGAGAGATGACTGGATTTTCATAACACGTGCACACATGTGCAAAACAGACAACAGGATATTGGGGCTCAGTTAAATATTTAAGTAAGATCAAAATAAAATAAAATTCATTTTTGCATTTGATATTTGAATATTTAATTGTCTGCAAAAATGGAAAGAAGACATTGAAATACTGTGTTAATATCTATGCTATCTCCACTAGCTACACAAAGATTTGCTTCTGATTTTAAAGTTTCTCAGCTCAAGAAGATGTAGATTTTCTTGGCAACAGCTGCTGTGTAAAATATTCCGAGATAGAATTTTTTATCATAATTAATAATAGATGAAAATTTCTCCGGTTTTGATGTTCTAAACTCCATGCTGTTTGATTTACAATGTCTTTATAGTTGTTTTTCTAGTAATTCTATGCCTCTTTCTGTTGTTATAAGGCTGGTTGTCTCTTTTATTTCCCTAGTGGAGCTGTAGAGTACTCCTTTCTTCCTTTTCTCGCTTTCTTTTTCTGTAAATATATTTCATAAAGTTTCCCTTTCTTCCTTAATGATACTGATCCCTATGTTCTTGAAGTTTGTTATTGTTGAATTCTATTCTTTCTTTTTCTCTTTTTCTTTTTCATGGCTTGGTTTGTTTTTTTTATTTTCTTTCCTCCTTTTCAGTTTGTTTTGTTTTTTTTTCGGCTCCTCACAGATCAGTAAAAAAACCTTGGTAGAGACTATTGCAGTGAGGAGTGTGTCGCGTGCTCTCTGGTAGAGCTGCCTGTATTCTCTGTAATGAATGTTTTAAACAGGATGGTGACTGAAGAGGTATAGCCACATTGGGGGTTGAAGTTTTTGTCTTGCACTGTGATTTTTCACTTGGTGTTGGGTGTTTTAGGGAAGTGTGCCTTGCAAAACTTACTGGATAATGGTCCGTGATTGGCATTTTATGAGAAGCTGGATACAGGTGCTTATAGGCTATTATTACTGTGTCAGCAGCCCCAGCTCTTATGACTACAGAGGACAATATGTCATAGCTGGGTTGCTAGTGACAGTTCTAGTTAAAACTGTCAAAGAATTTCCAATAGGACCCCATTTTTTCCACCATTCATAACTTTTCCAGCATTACACCTGCAGAGTGCAAATTTTCCTGGAAACATTTATACCTCAAAGGAATGATTTTTGGATAAGCCTGGACAGTTGCTGACACAGGAGAATGATATAAAATAAAATAATAAAATAAAGGAAAATTAAAGAGAAAAGGAGAAGGGGAGAGGAGAGGCAAAAGGAAAGGAGAGGAAAAAGGAGTGGAAAAAGGAGTGGAAAAAGAAGTGGAAAAAGAAGTGGAAAAAGAAGTGGAAAAAGGAGTGGAAAAAGGAGTGGAAAAAGGAGTGGAAAAAGGAGTGGAAAAAGGAAAGGAAAGGGGAAAGGATAAAATGAAAGAAAAGCAGAAAAGTAAAAAATAAGAGAAATTAAATAAAATAAAATCCCACAAAACAACAACAAAACAAATCAACCAAAAATCAATCCACCTTCTATCATGAAATCAGAAAGATTATTTTTCAAACGATCCATTTGTCAGGTTGTGAAACACTCTGAAATATGTTGGGGACACCCCACATAGAAGGAAGTAGCTCTAGAGACAACTGTTGGATACTTGACAAGGTTGGGAGTCTCCAACTTTCTGCAAACTAGGCTAAGGCAAGCTGTTTGTCAGCCCACTGGGGACAGACTGGGCAGGAAGAGTATTCAGAAATGTGTAACAGTTTTATTTATAAATAAACAAACAACAAACTCCAAATCATCTCCAAACAAAAATAATAAATACCCTTTCTGACTCTGTCAGCATTATTACAGCACAAAAGCTCATAAAATTTCACCAGAGAATCCAATGATGCAAGTAAAAGGCAGCAGGAAGAAATCCCACCTCTCCTTCTGCACTGCCTGCTTCCATCCTTCAGTGCTGTGCAAGCTGAAAAGGCCACTTCCATCCTTGCTCTGTAACACCATTTAAGTAGCATTTGTGCATTATGACTGTCAATGAACTCTCTAACATCTGCAGCAGCATCATTGTTTGGATAGCTGGTTCTCGGTATATATCCTTACAGAAGAAGAAGCTTTGCCTCTTAGATTAGTCAGCTTTTGTGGTTTGGGGTTTTTTTTTCAGCAAGATCTATATATTTGCCTATACTGCAATATGCCATCTGGCTGTACTCATGGTAGTGTGGCTTTTTCTACTGTATTTTTATTTGTAACACTGCACTTATAATAAAAAATTTTGGCAAAGGCAATGGAGAATTATATTTTAAATATAATAATATTAATTTACCATCCTTTCTTCCCTTCTGTCTTATTCTTTTGGAGTTCTAACTTAACAAACAGCCTCTAGTGAACAGACATCTCTTCTTCAATAATCTCAGAAGATAACATTCTGGCATTACTTAGTAAATAGAACCTTGTAAAAACTATGCCTGGGTGGTCCTTGATTCTCTTTCTTGAACCAAGCTGTTCTCAGTTAGAATTGTTTCTTCTTTAATAAAAAATGCTCACTAAGAAATATATGCCCTTCAAATCAATGCAACTTTAAATGCTGGGTAGGAAACAAAAGTCAGACTTACTACATCGCACTCACTTTTCATTTTTAAACTATCATCATTACTGTCTTAGAAGTGCAAATCATATTACTGCTTTAATACCTTGTAGTTATGCAAAGTTGCTTATCCTGAGGGATCTCTTCATGTTACTCAGAGCCTGACCATGCAGAGTCCTCTCCAGGTCCAAATACACTCTTCCTGCATGGGTTCCTGTACATACATTAGCATTTTGCGACAAGACCCACCCATGCAAAATAAGGAGGGCAGAAAGATGAGGAAGTCTGTCAACTGCATGTGGCATTCTGAAACATCAGTGACATGCCATGGCACATATTGCTTAATAGCAACTACAACTGACAGGGACTGACACCAGTATATGTGACCACACCTTCATAGCAACGACCAGCCAAACTCTACCTAGTTGAGGCAATTCAGTGTGTCAGGCAAGGATTTGGTCTCATCTTTTGTGGCAGGGAAAATACACGCATGAATCATACAAAATTACTTTGAGTGTGGTGAAAGAAAATTAATTTTACATCTGCCCACAGCCTCTAGTATTACAATAGCCTAATATTTCTAACAGTGATGCATTTGGCAAAGCCTGCTTCAAGTAGGTAGGAAAAGGCAAAAATAGGTACTAAGTATTCTCTACTCTCACAGACCTGGATCACTAATGCCAGAATCTTTCCATACTTTTTCTTTTTACCTCATCAAAGGTCTAAGGACCAAAATGTGCCTTGCTCTTCTTTACATGGTCATGCTCAGNAGAATAAGTAACCAAAAATATACATGCTCTTATATCAAAAATAGGAAAAAATATTAACTATATGAGATCATTGACTACTGCAGTTGATCGTAAATTACAGCCACCTCGAGAAGGAAGATAACTGTTTCTTAATAGTTTCAGCAATGCAACACAATATCTTTCTAACACTGACTCTTAATAAATCTAAGTGGCACACAAGCAGCATGCAGACCCACAGTTGCCCCAGTGGTATCTTAAAACTGAAAAGAGTGGTTAATACATGCCAGTCCTTGAGGCATTACAAAGACTGAGAACCATCCAAAAAAAACCCACCAAACCTGAGATCCACTGGCTTAGAAGAAGAACAAGGAGAAATATCTTACTGTTGAAACTACAGGAAAGTATGCAGAGTAATATTTCCTATGACAGATGCTGGTCAGGTTGGTAGGTTGTCCAAGCATCTCATAATTTTTAGTAATGATAAAAAACCAGAAGTCCATTTTATGTTTTACTTGGAAGTGTACCTTCTTGGCAGATGCAGATTCATTGATATCATTAGTTCAGCAACACATTTGCTTTTTTAGCGATTCAGAAGGCAGGAGGAAGATTCACTTGGCAATTGTCTATGTCCATTATCCAACTTTAAGCTTCACACAAAATCACTCGGTTCACGAACTTGGATGAGATAACCACCTACAACAGTACGATGGATGCCAGAAGAAGTCCAGAGGTGCTCACAAAGTCATAAATATTTTGGACAAAATTTTTAATCAGAGTTAATAATATTCAGAGCATAATTGTAGCAGTCCAATAGTTTATGGATAAAAATTGCAGAATTTATCAATAAATGTGAAAGTTCCATTTGTTCTATTACTCCAACTGGGACCGTTTTTGTATGAAATAGATTTCTTTTATGTGTCCATTAACGTAATATTGGTAGGGACCTCTTGAGTCGTCAAGGCCAACCATCCAACTATCAGAAGCAATCACATCATATCATCTCATACAGAGAGTGACTGAACTGTGTTTTACAAGCAGTTCCATTTTTATTCCCACTACATCTCTGGAGATGCTGTTCAAAAGCTCAATAATTTAATGTTTAAGAACTTCCTTTTGTTTTCTAGCTTTCTGCAGCTTTTGTCAATGGTTAGGTGCAGTAATCTTTTTATTTTGATACTGACTTTAACTATCTCTTCTCTTTCCCTGGCATATGCCCACCTGATATGTTCATAGATATTCCTTTGCTAGATTAAAAAATCCAGGTTGTTTCTAATATCCTCTCAAAATATAAGTTCTCTGTTTCTCTCCTAGTGGAGCCTCTGAACATACATTTGCTTTGAGTTCTCTTTTGGTGAATGTATGACCTCATCTGTACACAGTTTTTCAGGTGAGTTATTGCAGTTATGATAGTATATCTTTATCTCCTTTGGGTTACTTGGGAAGAACCCACTTGCTTATGCTCCTTGCTGCCTGTATTGCACAGGGAATACAGCTCTGCTCAGCCTCTTGTTGTTGGTTTGCTAGTGCTGAAGGTCAAGTAAACACTGTTTCCTGGACTTTAGGGAGCTATGGGAAGACTGACTGCCATTCATCCTTGCACTCTGCTATCAGAGTATAGTTACCCCCTACAAAGGTACCACAAGAAAGAGCATTAAAAACATTAAGAATACTCCCTCTCTCTACCTTTGTGGTGGTTTCTTTGGTTTAAGAACAAGCTATTCAGTAGCAGATTGATGTTTTATGACTCCATTGGTTAAACATTTTAATGCTGTAAGTACAGAAACAGTCAAAAGACCATGCAACAAAAATATGCAGTCCAAATAGCATCTACAAAGCTCTCCATCCCTCTTCCTTTTAAATCCCAGTGAAGAGGAGAACATAGCAGGGAAGAGTATATTCATTCAATCAGTTCAATAATTCTTGTGGTACTTCTGTGGCACCCTTCATACGGAATGATCACAAGGAACGTCACTTAAACTAAACTCAAATGCTTACCAAACGGCAACAGAAGGAAAGTAGAATAAAACAAATTAGTCTAGTCAAGACTACGGCTTAAAAATGCCGAGGGCCCTATTAACTATAAAAAGCTTACAGTGTCTCTCTGTGTATGCACTTGCAAGCATGAGAGAGAAATGATATATGAACATGAAAAAAAAAAAAGGAATTAGCAATCCATGCTGTTTCAGAGAGATTGTGCACTTCATTCTTGATTCACAAAGAAAACTTGCCTTAGAAGTGACCCACACTCAAGAAATCAAGACCTTCTTAGTCTATTCAGATTAACATAGGTAACAAGGCTGCCCAGGAAAAGCTAAAATCTCTCAGCAATTCAATTACGATACAGCTCATGGACATGTGTTTCAGCACGAATTTAGCATGGGCCCTTATCCGTTGGGACAGAAAAGCATGGCAGAGCATTCCCCACTCTCATAAATAGTGGAAACATGCAAAGTGCAAATTAGCTGGAATTGGCACGACCAGTATCTGTTACAACATCAGATTAAAAGGCTGCAACTACTGGCAATTTTATGGATCATCCTGCATTATCATTTTGTTAATGTTTTGCTAGGGAAGTAGGGAAAATAACTGTAAAAATTCCCTGTATACTTGTATCACAACAGAAAGCTAGAAGAGAAAATCAAGGAAGGAAACAGCACAATCAGCTACAAACAAGCAAACTCCTAAGAAACATTGAGGGTATAAACACATACAACCATTTTTCTGTCTATACCAGCCATCGTGGACTGTTCCCACCATACTGGAAACTAATAAATAATAAATAGGTTTAAAAAGGCTCTTGGGGGAAAAGAGAAGTGCTCAGAGAAAAGTAAGCTCTGAAGAGAGGTGAGGAGACTGCTGGAACTGTGAGCGGGGAGGGAGGCAGCCTGGGGGCTGAGTTCACACTTGAAGAGATTTGGAGAAGTCAGAGGTGAGCAATCCTGGGTGCAGCAAGGGGAGAAAATATGATAGAGTGACATTTCTGTTACAATACATTATGTAAGATAGCAAAACTAGGCAAGGCAGAAGAACAGCAAGTCACAGGACAACAACTACACCGAGCTGCAGAAAATACACCCACAATTTTGCTAGCAAACCTTAGAGATCACTGAGAAGGTTTCTACATGAACGGTACATTTCCCACTCCCACATAAATGGAGGAAGAGGTCATAAGCAAAGACAAAACAAAATGGAAGTTTCCCTCAGCAGGAGGGAATTATGTCTAACTTTTAGGTAACATGAATCAGACACATTTTTAATGATAGCTAAGAAGTGATCCTGGAGCATGTCCCTACAAAGATTATGCCCAAATGAGAGTTCCTTGGTTGTCACTGTGAAACACCAACCCTGCACTGTCAGTCTGTGTGGACACAGCTACAGTGCACCACCAGCAACATAGCTAATTAAAGCACATTAAAGCAAATCAAATATTTCTGCCAGGGCTACTTTTGTTATGAAATGGAAGTGTGCATCTCTTAATAAAATTTAAAATAATAATTAAAAAAATAAACCAACCACCTACTATGGTACAGCTGTTCACCTTTAACATTGTAACACTTCTTTTTCTCAGTAGGTTGACTCTGTAGAACAGTCTTTACTGTGCTAAGATAACCTCAGGAAAAAAAAATCCTATTTAAATTTAATTTTAAATAGCATCAGAATGAATGTTGCAAAAGTTCTTCATGTTGCCGTTTGATGATGAGGATGTAGTGTTTCTAAATAGCTTCCCTGGACAAAACAAACGAACAAACAAACAAGCAACCCAAGTATTTTTATAGACTTTTTTAAAAAAATTACCTATAATATTTCTTGGGCTTGCTAGTTCAAAGAAATTTTAGAATTTAGAGATTTAAAGAACAGGACAAATTTAATTTTTTTTTAATTGAAATATATATTTTTTTTTCCCCAGCTACTGAAAAATTGCATCCAGGGTTGCTGTCAGTTTAAAATGCTGAACAATCTCTATAGTAATTTTCAATGTTTCTTGTCACTGAAAAAAATCATGTTTTGAAAAAAATTTCAAAAAGTGTTCAGAGAATGACATTAACCAGATTATATCCCTACAATTCATTAACAGCACAAGTAGTAAATACTCAAAAGAGGCAAGCTGGTTACACAAGAATGTGAAATGGCTTAAAATGAATTAGTACATTTTAAGATTAGCGATGAAAACTACACTGACTGTCTGAATAATATAGGCCATATGATTTTATCTAGTGCTTCTAGAATCAAAATATAGAAGGCACAAATGAAGTTGAATATATATCTATGTAAATGTGTAGATAGATTTAAAAAGTTGCCCATCTGGATTTAAAGTCTTTAATTAACAGAAAAGTTACCGTACCTCTTGCTTCAGCATTTCATGAAGTAGAATTTATGCCTCGTGAAGAACAGGCATGGATGAGACACAGTTCTTTTAGAAGAACCAACATATAAATGAAATCATACTTTGATTAATTTAAAACCTTGGTCACAAACCTGCAGGGGAAATTATCATGGTAATTCACATGGGAAGGGGAAAAAAAAAAAAAAGTCAAAGCAATGCATTATTCTTACATGTGTTTGTCAATCAGGAAAAATACTCTGCACAAACTACCAGTGATAGAAAATCATTGCTAAAGCATCTTGGCTACATCAGATTCTCACAGTAGAAGGATGAAACATTTTTTGAACACAAGGCTTCTGCTTCCAAGACATGAAATCGAAATTTTCTAAAAACATATTGCTTCATAGTTATTAAAAATAAATCATGAAATTACTACTTGCTCATATTACAGATGATATACACATGATAATAGTTTGTTCTCTGTTGAATCCAAATCTTCAGGCTCAATGACATAATCTTTTAGCAGGGTGTCTACTAGTTCTTAAATGGAAGACACAGTGTACTTTTTTTCAGCTGTAGCTACATTTCTCAAGAAGCGCCCAACTATTTTGAACTACGACATTGTTTGGGAAACATATTCCACCCTTTTATAGAAACATGACCGCCAGCTAAAGCCATGGGTATAACTATTATAGAAGACAAAAAAAACCAAAACCACATCTTCACAAAGATTTTCCAAATGCAAGTGTCTCCCTCCCCATACTTATAACCGGTTGGAAATCAGCAACTCTAAATTTTCCCAAACTTAATTTATTTAAAAATAAAGGTTACACCCAGGACCAGGTCCAAAAGTGAAATCACCCATGTAAACAGGATGGAAAAATCAATTATTCTCACATATGGAGAGTTATAAAAGGTATGTGACATATGGAATCTGTATTTCCGTTTGATCACAGTTTTGCTATAACACTTTCTTTTAGTCTTTTAACCTACTAGAGAAAATTACTTTCAGTCAAGGAGATAGAGATGAAAAAGAAAATCTACTGACCGTTGAATCTGAAACCCTCTCCATCCAGGATGTTTGTGCCCAAGAAAGATGTGTTAAATAACAAATATGTAACATGCATGGAGAATAAATTAGGTGTGTAATGAGCTTGGATTAAAAAGCAAATAAATGAAAACTTAGAAAAATTAATCTTTGTTTACTCCATTATGAGAAACTCCAAGATCTTTAATATTCTCTATATTCATCAGTGTAGGAAAATATGAAAACTAAAATTCTTGTGGGATGGGAAAACTGTTTCCTGCCCATCTCTGACCTCTTAGTGTAAAACTGCTTAGCGCTTTGGTTTACAGTACAAATATTTCTGGATATGGTATCCATCTGTTACGTATTAGTGAAATGTTTCTGATATTCAGCATTCTTTTAAACAGCACTATTACAATTTCACCGAGAAAGGTTAATAGCTAAGTAATAGTCTGACAGGTTTACAGTGGATGGTATTTCTGGAAAGAGTATTTGCTGTTTAGCATTTCTTAAGCAGAGCTGTTAAAATTTCAACCAAAGAGTTTTTTTGAAACTTCAGGATGATGTATCATATGTGGGGTGATTACACAGGGTATTACTTTTAACATTAATTTTCAAGGAAATTTAACTATTTTTAACACATAACTAAAGACTGCAAATGGTATGCTTGAGTTCGTCGTAGTTATGCATAAAGATAACTTGTTATCAGTTTCTGAAATGTTCCTTGTCTTGGCTACATCTTGACTGCAGGTCTTTATTTGGACAGTAAATTTTATGGGTATAACCTCCTTAGAGTAATGGAAGAGATTTTGTAATCCTAAGAAGTAAAAAAACACACAGAAAAAGAATGGAAATGAAAAATCCCAAACTGAAGACCTATAGGAAACGTCTGCTAAAACTGGCAAATGGGTCCTATTTCCATTCTTACTGCTTTCTAGCTGCTTGCAATTACTATGCTGAATGTTTGCTTGCCAGGCTTTCCAAGCCTGTATGCATAAATGATTGGGAAGCTCATTCCCCAGGCACATTTACACCTAGAGGAAAACAGTACTAAGGAGCAGAAAGCTATCCAGATGCTCCTCACAGGCTCCTGGCTCAGGTCTGAGTCAGGAACTCAGCTTCTTCAGATCTTTCTGTCAGGGTAAGGGTCCCAGGAGCTTACCTCTAGTTTGATCTTTTCTCTGAGGTCCTTCTAATATCTTTAGATCCTTGGCTCATTGTCATCAGCAGCAGATTTTGGTTTAGTACACTTTTTCCCAAGCAGCCTCTCCCAATACCCCTGGTGATGCCACGGCCATGGCATTTTGATACCCCAGGGGCATGGGAAAGATAGTCTCAGATTCCTTTTTAACTTGTTTTCTGTGAGGGTGACTGAGCACTGGCACAGGTTGCCCAGAAAGGTTGTGGAGTCTCCACTCTTGGAGATCAAAACATGATTGGACATGATCCTTGGCAACTGGCTCTTGGTGACCTTGCTTGAGCAGAGGGGTTGGACAAGATGACCTCCAAAGGTCCCTTTCAACATCAACCTTTCTGCAATTCTGTGATTCCTTCATGCCACCCTGCACCTAACCCAAATTTATGCTTCTCCTTAGCATGTGTGGGAGTCCCTAATTTTTGGTTGAATCCCAAAGGTGGTTTCTGATGACTTTTCTCCATCTCATTAATGGCAACAGCCAATAAACTGAGTGTACATGATGTGAAGCCAACATGCCCAAACACATTAGCTGCAAAACTACAGTAACTATAAAAAACATTCCTGAGTGCTGCTCTGCCTCCTCCTCTCCTTCAATTCCTCCTATGGATTGGGGAAGTGCTACCTTCTGAGCCTTTCTGTTCCAAGACAGAGGACAGAGGAGGAGTTGAGGGTGACACTTGCCATTTCCCCTCTTCAGCCAGCAGCACTGCTCCCTCTCTTCCTGAATGTGCTGGAGCAGAGCAGAGTTGCTGCATGTATCTGCCATAGGGTGCAAGGAAGCAAGCAGGTTAGCATGGACAACTCAGATACAGCGGGAGCGCGCAGTACAAAGAGGTCCTCTCACTGCCTCTTCACATCTCACTGCCACTTCTGCTCTAGGGCCAGGTTAAAGACTGTCAGGCAGAGCCCCTAAATGGAGCTGCAGAGAGGACCAAGGAGTGAATAAAAGCAAAATCACCAGCACCAGCACTGGTCTGTCAAAATATCTCTGTGCCTTTGCTTAGAAGTATCATAGAAACTGGTAATGTTGAGAAGGCTTTTCTGCATTGGTACTATTGAAGAGTCCATCAGAGCTGCCCATCAGCCTCACCCTCACCGGATTTCTAACTGAAGGAGTGAGCACCTTTTCTTCCAGGTTCAGATGAAAATTTAGCTACTGTTGAAAGGTTTCATGAGCAGCTTTGGTTGAGGAGTCACCCCCTGCAAACGAGCCTGTCTTTATGCAAAACAGCACTCCCTTACTTTTCACAAGTTCTTCAGCAAAATGTTGGCAAGGCTGACAAACAAATGGGAACTCTCACATGCGGGATTTATAATTTTAAACTAAAGAGAAACTTCGGTTTAAATGTACATATTTTTAACCTGGAATGAAAATAAGCAGCCATTGCAAAAAGAAGAGTAGTTCGCAGATAAACTGCAGTAAATAAACCTTATGTACAGAGGAGTCTGCCAGGATGAAAAACACTCCGAGTTTCACCACTAGATCTGGGACCGACACTTACTGCAACTCAGGGATGCAGAAAAGAGGCAAAATGAACCTCACACTGTTCTGCAATCAAGGCAGCGGACTTATTTCACACAAAGAACCAGCTAAACAACCTAGACTGCAAACATGATATATGATAGAGCCATGTATCAATTGTAGTGAAAAGCTGTCCATGTGTTTCACTGATTAGGTTGGCTGAATACATGTGGAACTCATTGAGAAAGAAAATTCTGGCTGCAAACAAATGTATTGTCTTCCCCACTGGGTATAGCTGAGAATAAGCCCCATCACAAAGCTTAAGAAGCCTTGAAAAATATTACAGCTGTCCAGTGCTATCCATGCTCCTGACAAAAGCTAGCAAAGAACAACTGCCTCCATCACTATGTTAGTTTGAGCTTTTGTGAGAAGCACTCTTAGAAAGGGAATTATACCCACCAGACTCTTTCATTACTGCTCCATTTTCAGTTCCCCCTTTCTGCCCAAAATACACATGAAGGGAGTCATCAGTAAGTTCCTGTCATCCTTAGGGCCTGACAATATAGTTTGGATGGTGGCATAAACCAGAGCTGGATCTACATGAAGTCACTCTGCTTAGAAAGGAAAGTACTGTGAAAAGCTACCAAATAATGTCTTTACTGCAGACATTTATTCCCTAACTCACTGAGGGGCTTGGAGCCACACAGCACATTTGACTTCCTACTAAGCCTGAACGTCAGGTATCCAGGAACACCTCCAACTGGCTTGAGACCAACCCCCAGGACACTTTTGCATCATTTCTTTCTAGACTGGGTTACAATCAGTAATTTCAGTGTTGTAAATGAAGCTGAAAATGAAAATGGTATTGTAATTTCTAGAGGAAGGAGTAGGAGCTCCCTACCTTATCCACATGGCTTACTATGCCAAGTCTGTTCTGTCACCTTCAGTTGGTTTCTAATGTCTATTTATGCTTTGGTCTCAGTCTTCAAAAGCATGACTCGCATACATACGAATCAAATTTGACCTCTGAACCAAAGTGGCAGATGCATCCCTCTGCAGCATTGCAGATCACAAAGCACAGAACAACACACAAATGGTGGACAAAATATATTCTGGAAAAAACTATCTATGAAGCCATTCTCGAGAGAAATCTTAAGTGGTATCTAGGACCTGACCGTCTTAAGGAACGGTGCAAAACTTTCTTCTGAAAAAGTCTTTCCACTCTAAGAGATATTTGTTTCAGATAAACTGTGCTGGGTAAAAGAAAAATGAATTTTTGCAAACTGAGACTGACTTCTTAGGAAAATAACTTTTTGTGGACGTATCATCATAGTCACACTACTAAGAATTATTCTCTTCTATCAACTTCTTTATTTGCATGTCAGTACTTTCTTCACCTTCCATGTCCCTGTCAGCCCTCACTCAAACCTCCCACAACACGCCAAGACTCCCGTCCCATCATATAAAAACCTTTGTATCCTTATTCCAGACAATGCTTTGATGCTGAGAATTGAAACATACAGAATTTTTTTATTGATTTAGTCTACTAAGTTTACAAAATTTGTTGTCTAAGATTCTCATTAAGATGGCCAAGAATACAAAAGATAAAATCCTTGGAAGACCTTCCCAAGTCACCATCAGACTTCCAAAATAGGAACTACAGGTAGGAGGAAGATTTTAAGTCACTGAAGATATTTTACTGGTAAAATTTCATTAATCTTCCACTTTTAAACTGAAACCTAATCCTCTCTAGATATAACACGGTTTGCAATAAAGAACATACCACTATTCACCAAGACTCAGCTGTGAAATGGTCTGTGAGGTCCTGGCAATAGGAATAGCACAGATGAAAATGTGCAGTCCTCTCTGGGGCATCTTTTGCAAGTGTCAAAAAAAATCCCTGTGTCTCTCCATTGTTATGACCTGCAGATACGTGTGGTAATTCTAATTGGACTTGATCCTGCCCCTCGTGTTTGGTAGATGAATGTCAGTCCTTCAGACAGAAGGTAGTTGTTTGAATGCTAAGACTGTTTCACTGACCTCCGCCAAAAGTATTTCCAGCTCTTGCATTTCTTAGAGCACTTCTCAGTAGGAAATGATGATATTATATTTAAATAAACCCAGTAAAAAGCCCAGATAATTCCAGAACTTCAGGAAAAAGAAACTTCATACAAATTTTTAAAGCTCAAAAAGCACCATATGTAATGGCTCATATGTATATCTAACAAGGTCCAGGTTGATGAAAATATTATTTTAACAGGTAACTGTCTGAAATACCAGAAAAAAACCTTTATTCAACCACAGCAGCCTCATCAACAGCACAGAATAGTACCCGAGGTATTTTATTGGACAAAGAGTTGAGAAACAAGAAAGACTGATGGCTGGCAGCAAGTACTGTTCAAAGTATGTGTGGCTGAAATGTCTTAGTCAAAAATTAGAACTTTCAGCATCTTTAGAACTTTTCAAAGTCTTCTATTTTTTAATGAAAAATTATAGTTCAAGTCCTTTTCATTTTCAAATTATATAAATAATAGAAAATTTGCTAGTTTTTAATTCTTTTTCTATAAAGCTAGCAGATGGTATAAATTCAGATTTTCTAGCATAATAAACATTCTTCCAACATTTGTGCTATCTTTTATTTTTAAGATGGGCTTCCATCTTAAAACTGAGATTCCCTCCTGGTCTCAGAGTACTTCTCAAAAAATGTCATTGTACTGTGACACTACCTGATTGTGCATGTTTGGTATTGTTTTCACTTACAGCACATTTGGCTGTTCGGACCTCTTCATAGTACAGACAACAGAGTTGCATCAACAACTGGTTTCCACGGAAGTGGAAATAAAGGAAATGAGAGTAAAAATACTCTAAAGGTCTGTTTGTGTCTGGTTTGAGCTAGTACAGAAATAATTATGTTCAGAGATTTTACTTTTCAGCTCGGTCTCTTCTAAGTAACTGCACTTTCTGAAGTTAATATCAGAATTTTACAGTCAATGTCTGCTTCTAGCAGTGATACACGTGTTTAGTTACTAGCAAGGACTGATGTGCAGAAAGGCTGTTGCTTATGCTTTCTCCTGTGCAGACCAAGGCTACTGCTTGGGGGTGCAGAAAGTAAAAGGCTGCAGCTGCAGGGAGGAGCAAGCAGGACAGGTGACCCCAGACTGACCAGTGAGGGATCCCAACCCATATACATCATATTCAGAATAAAGATGAGGGATCATGAGGCTCAAGTTCTCTTCCTCAATGGCTGGCATCCAAAGAGGACTCTCTCCTTTCTGCCTTCAATCCCAATCTGTGTGTTCCTGAATCTAGTTCTAGAATCCAGCTCCTGAACATAGTTCCCATCTGCCACTGAGTGTAGTCTGGGGCTGCCCCAGTGCCAGCTCCACAGCTGGTGATGGTGACGTAATTGCCATTGGGGATTAAGTTCAATATTGGTTTTGTATATGTTCGTAAAAATTTCATTTTATTGTTATTATTTCCACTGAAGCTGTTTTAGCTTTCAATCCCTAAGTCTCTCCCCCTTATTCTCTCTCTCCTCCTTTTGTGGTGGGGGAGGTGTTAGTAGAGAGTGTCTGTCATTTGTCTAGTGGCCAGCCCAGCCCTAACCCTTTGACAGCTTGTTATTTCATGCAATCAGTCAGATCTCTCATGGAATAGACAGCTCTTCACTAACACATATGGTGCCTACACTTGGGTATACAATGACACACCACCATCAACTCTCCCTTATTTTTTTTTTTAATAAACTTCTTATATTCTCTGAGAGCTACTTTATAGGACAGAGCTGGAAAAAAAACACCCACCTTCCTACTTGCACAAGTTGCTTCCTACTTTTACCAGATGCAGTTCTGATAATTAAATATTAGATTAACTTACTCAGGCTTTATGTGGGGATAGCAGGCATTGGAATGGTTTGTGAAGTTTTTTTTCACAAACAGTTCTGTGCAGAACAAGGCACAGTAGGCGTAGGTGATGGCATTACCATTGCATCTCAGTCTTGCAAGCTGCAAAAGATCTGCTATTCTTCCAGACTAAAGCTGTCAATCAGCAGGGTCTGTGAGAAGTGATGCAGTGGTTAGTGATGTGGTCTGAAGTTCACAAAAGACCAACTGATTTGCTCTTGTGACATAACACAACTTTGAAATTCCTGTCTCCAGAGGTAAAAGGTTAATGGAATAGCCTATTTTTTCATCTAGCACCCTTTTAATTACTGCTATTATTTATTGATTTATAAAGTAACATGTAACATAAGGTACTCAGCAAGGAAATTATGAAGCATATAAAACACAGTTAAAATGATCAAAGACATGTCTGATCTGAAGAGATCTGTGATGACAAATATGAAAAAGCACTTCTCCATCTTGGAGACAACATCAACTTCACTGTGTCTGGTTATGTAGATGCAGAAAAAACACACAAACAGAAAAAAAATCCATCTAAGAAAAAAAGGGGATTTTTTTAAATCCACACATAGTTTAAAGATGTGAAGAGTGCCATATTAAGAGTTCAAATATTAAGGAATAAACATTTTAATTCTTGCCATAGGTCAAAAAACTGATCAGTGACCCAACCTTTTTTTAGTGTCCAAAGAAATCATTTTAATGCAACAGTAGTTGAAGCAAGAATTTCAGGTGTATTCTCCTGAAGTGCTAAATAAAGAACCAAACCCAACTTTTCCCTATGTCTGACTGGAGTCGGATGTGATGCTTCAGAGGTATTATCCATACATAGCAGGGCTCTTACTGGGTCCAAGCGTGTCATGAGAAGGTGTAAGAAAGAACTAGAAAATACTGAGGATGTGATGTGTTTCCAATGCATTGCCAGTAAGAAATGGGAATAGGGGCTGCGAAATAGAAGAGTATGGTGTGATGGAGACCTGCTGTTGTGTTCCCCTGCATTCACTGGGCTGCCATGCGCACGTTGGGTGTCCTCAAGTCCAGTGTGAGAACTCCACATGCTACAGCTTCCACACACAGTGTTACGGCTGCATTTGATGCTTCCCTAATGCAGCCTTGAGCCAGCAACTTCAAAGGCACACATCAAAGCTGTTATTCACAGCGGAGAAGAGTGTGTGAAGCCGGGTGGCATTCTTTTTCTCCCCAGCGAATACGAAACTTTAGGGGGCTTCCCAAAGGACATACGAGTGATTAAAAAAAAAAAAAAAAGGAAAACTCTCCTTCTTATCCTAGGGAAAGGAGGGTAGAGGCCCCATAGAGGCAGATGGAGGAAGAAATGAAAATTTCTCTCTATTAATACATCTCCTAGATAGCCTGCTATGCTGTGAAGGGAAGGGGGGAGGGCAAGAGAAAAAAAGCACTAAGTCTCATCTTTGTTTCATTGGTCTTTTTTTTTTTTTAAGTCCAAGTCACAAAAGCTTAAAATGATGAAATGAGCATGTGCAGTCTGACTGAGATAGGAGACAGGCAATTACTGAAACTCTGGGCCACAATATCAGCTGCCTGCTGACTTCTGCGATTGAATTAAAACTATCATAAGAATAATGCAAGGACTTGCCCTTGTCCTGCTTGTCTATGTGTTTATTTAATTTTCTGTACAACTGACTCTCAAATAAATTGGAAACAGCTGCCATTTTTTTGATTCAGTAGCTCCATTACCCCCCAATGACATCATTCTGGGCACGCTCACCAACAATAGGTCATTATGCAGCAATTACTTTATTGATTTATGGAAGTTTTTAAGCTCCACCAGGAATATGCACATTCAAGGAAAAAAAGGACTTTTCCTTCTGCACTCTTGTACATAGCGAGTTGCTGCACTAGGCAGGGATAGTATTATTGAGACAAAATTTGAATTTAGATTACATAGGGAAAAGAAGAAAACCTTTTTGCTACTGGCTATATTGCAAAGAAAAAAGAAGATAAGATTTCAGAGAAGGATCCTGCTGTGAACTGATGTTTAGAAACCATAATTTAATGAGGTAATTAAACACATGACGCAAGTAAATCTCCTACGTAATAAGCTGGCAATAAAAGCATGCAACATTTGCTACAGTCCACCCTAATGAAAATTCTGATGGCTCTTTGAGGTACTGCAAAACACATTTAAGAATTATTATCACATGGAAGTATTTGCTTTCTTCTGTCCCTATCAGTATATTAGATCAGCCATCATTTATACATTATGCACAATTCTAAGGAAGCAATGCAAAAATCGTATAGTGCAGATCAGATTCATTATCGTCTTTCAGCCTTTAATCATCCGCTCTGTTTCAAAGTGTGGAATTTTGAAGAAGATTGACACTGAAAATTAAGACAATTTGTCATTTTCTGTATTCAAAAAGACCTGTTGTAATACTCAGGAAAAGTATCTCTGTGGTCAATAAAATAGTGGTCTGCAGGGCAAGAATTTGATAATCTTTTGAAATAGAAGCGACATTAAGCTGTAAGAAATAGAGATACAGATATGGATAAATACAGAAATGGATAAATACCTGTAAAAACTGTGTCTGCACACATATTTGAATGAGGACCATACTTCTTAATTTTTACTTCTAAAATTTCTGTTGTTTGCTTTTCTTTGCACTAACGTTTGGAGACTAAAAACAGCCTGCTGTTTTCAGTTTAACTGGGATTTTCAAAAATCTAGACGAATTGGGTGCCCAAGAACAACAGTTTTTAAAAAGAGCTGAGTGTATTACTTGGATACTCAAACTTCATTGTATTTTATTCTCCCTGCTCCTGATTTTGATGCTTAGTGAGTGTTCCACTCATCCACTAAGGGTTAAGAAGCCAAATCATGTGAGTTGGGCACAACAGAGGCTTGGATCTTCAAGGGCAAATAGGTGATAGCAGCAGGTTCCTAATTCAAAGGATGATATATACAAACCAGTAACATTTCTGCAATGATTCCCATTCCCTTTAAAGACCTGGACATACAGGATAACTGAAATGTGCAACTTATGAACATCATATAGATATTCCTCCACATTAACTTTTCTATACTAGTTGCACGTAACAGTCACTGACTAGCATCAGTTTGTGAATGATTCATAAAGGAAAAAAAAAAAAAAGAAAGGTTGGGTAATTTCATGATAAAGAAAACATGAGGATTTTTAGGAAACAGCTCAGGGAAATGTCTTCAGTGTGGGTATATCACTGTGCACAGAAGACTCATATTATGACCTGGAGAACAAGGGGCTGCTTTGAGGAAGTATCAGAATAATACTTGGGAATTGTTCTCCATATGGTGGATGCATGTTACAATTGTTTCATTTGTTGCCATATGCCCAATGTCCCTTTCCACATCAAATATATGTTAATATTTGAAAAATAGGATGTTTTTCAGCAAAGTGATCCTGGATGAAAGAAATACCCTAATTTTTAGGAGGTCATGTTTTGAAATGCAAAAAAAAAAACCCAAACAACCCTAAACAGCTCATTAGATCTGCTGGTATCACATTAGAATGAACTACAGAAAATGCAGGAAGACATGATTAAAATAATAATATATCTGTATTGAATCATATTTTTGTCTTTCCCACATTAAAAAAAATGGCTGATCAGGACATATAGTATAAGCTTAGCTTGTCTACTTGTGACACACTGATTGTACCTTGACCAAAAGACATGAAAACAATGTGAGATTCCTTCAACATAGTGTGATTATGCTTTTCAACTTCTCTCAAATAGCTGTTATATCTTACTTGTATCATCATAAGGAATATGTAACGCAGCCAGACACAATACCCTTTTAACAATGTGCCTGAGAAGTACTTGAAATACAAGCATGGACTTTATGATGTCCACATAGTGACCATACAGTTATATGACCTGTTTGTGTGCTTACGCCAGTTTTACCGAATTCAACTCAAATGTGAGATCACTGTGGCGTTCAGGTCTTGTGTTAATAAAACCACATCAGCAACTTGCATTACTCTGATCTTTTTTGGTTCTGTTAACTTTGCCAGACTCCTCCCATCTATAAGAGCAACTTATGAGGAAAGGTCTATCAAAACTGACCAGTAAATTATTACAGTAATTAATTCATGTAACTCGCACTTTCAATAACACAGCAATGCAGAGAAGTTAAAAATCCAAAACAGCTGCAGAGAGCGAGCATTTCACAGAGACAGCGAGGGACCCCAAACTCATTCCTTCCTCCTGTGCATCTCCTATGGGCAGCGTGGGAGGTTTCACTGTGTGTGGAACCTGAGGTTAGACCACAGGTATTGAAATTCAAATCTCTCATTCTGGTCACAAAGTTGGTCAGGAGTACAGAAAAATGGTACAGCTCTTGCAATGACAAATAGAACAAGAACGAGGAAGGATACAAACTGAACATCTCTAACAATCCTACCTCCTCTGAAGGCTGCTCCTGCCCCCCAGACACAGATCTTGCCACTTCATTGGGTAAGACTCAGCAGCTTCATGGGCTCCAGGCGTGTGGGGTCACAGTGCTGTGCCGAATTTCAGCAGAACTGACATTGGATTGATGTAGCTGGAAGGGAAATAGGACAAATCCACTGTAGACCCAAAGAAATGGAGCGTGGGGGTAGGACAACGTTGGATGTTAAAATCCCCCTTTGGCTACAGGAAATCCTTCAAAGCCAGCAAACTGGCGTACTACCAAAACCAATTGCTTGTGCCAGAACACATTTCTATGGCAAATCAAGTGACAGATTTTGCAGTTATACCATAAATAATGCACATTCTCCACAGGTGGGTTGAAATGTAGTTCTTCTGAAATTAATAGCACTACATCGATTTATGGTGGCTGAGAATCTGGTTCAGCATGTCAATATCTCCACTGACTTCTTCTGGGTTTAAGTTATGGCTTGTCATTTTAAAAATTCCACCTGGAGTTATTAGTAATAAAAAAGAATTTCCTCTATCTTCCGCCATCATGCTGGTATTGAGAAGGATGAGGAGGTTACAAAACTAGAGATTTTGTGCCTTCATGATAAACAGGTTTTCTCATAAAACAGACATTCTTCTTGACAGTAGAGTGACCAAGGTGAAACTCTGTTTCAGCCAACTGATGGAATTACACTTTAGTCAGTGTTATAATGTTAAGCCTGCAATATACCCCTGTGGCATTCTTCTATCTTAAAACCTTAGGTAAACAGTCCTCTCCATGTCATTATTTATCCCCAAAAGGCACAGTAGTTAAGACAGACAACAGTTAAATGAACTGCCTGCTGCTACAAAATATCAGTGCCAGTGGCAGGAGCAAAATATCATGAATTTCTGGATCTGCTAACAAAATTAATATATTCACCATTTATAAATATTAAAGATATGTAGATATTGAAAAATGGCAGAAAAAAAATAGCCACCCTCTGTAAAGGTTTCTGTGTCTGCCCCATTGTTTCTATAGACTTTCCAGGAAAATACACAAAGATACAAAGGTGAACAGCCTGTTAGCTATATAGTCATAGAGACAGCCAAGGGATGCATTAGCAAAAATAATCACCAGTTATCCTCAACAAATGAAGAATTAAATTCTGCTCTTTGGCCTAGGCAGCCTGGCTTTCAGTCCTAGTTTTTTTCTCTCTCTCTTTGTACAATTTTCATTTGCTCTGGATACTTTCATCACCTTAATAAATGGGGTTTTAGCTTCACAGCAGCCCGTGAGGCAAACCTACTACCAGAATGGGGAAAGTAAAGCATGGCAAAAGTGAGCCTGAGATACAAACTATGGACAGGGATTTCAGTCTTTCTTGCTCTGAAATGGAGTGCTGTTTGGAAGACCATGGTACTCTCTCCCACAAGGATGACATTGGCTAATGCAAACACCTCTCCCTGGGCCAGGGGTCAGACACCAACCCAAGCCGAGCTGCATTTCTCCTGTGAACTCCCAGGACCATCACCAGCTTTGCAGCCATCCATGTGGTTGATATAGCACAGATGTCACAATAAAAACTGATATATGCAAATTGGCAAAGAGTGTTTGCTTTTCACCTTGAACATAGTTTTTTCAGATGAACTTTGCATTCTGTGGAGATACATCTTTGAAACCCAGAACTGAGCATAAAATTCCATTATTTAAGTGGCATGCACTAGGTAGGTATGGTCTCAGAAACCAGGCAGTAACTTACTGCGTTTGTGGTTTCTACTTTGTTAGACTCTGTGGAGCCATGAATCTATCTTGTCCTTAAAAAAACTGAAAGAGGGGGCCTTTAAAATGAATATAATGTTAAATTTATGTGCCACAGGAGCAGCATATCAAGGCCTCTGTGCTGATTAGACCCAGATGTTGGTAACAATGTTAGTGTTATGGACCAACTGCAGGTGTGGGAATAAATCCCTTTCGCTGGGACCCTCAGCAATCAGACCAGTGGTTTCTTCTGGCTCTCAGCTCACAGTTTTCAATTATCACTACAATGGTATTGTTGTTCTCCGGCATTAGATCATATGTCATGTAAATGAAGTTGAATATACACTTTAACTCGACAAGGTGATTAAGGCCAAGGATACATATGTTCACTATTATAACACGATCAAGGATAAAAAATAATAATAAAAAAATAACCCTGACATGCCATAAAGTTTTTATTATTTTGGCTTATCAGTAGATTTTCACATTTTACTTTCAGAAAACAGAACATAGTGTAAAGTAGGGCTAGACCAGAATTTGAATAAAAGGCAGACAAAAATATTATATGTATAAAATTATATATACATGTGTGTAAGTATAATGCTTAATTTTGGACTTTTATGTTTTTTATGTGGGAGTCTTGACATCTGACAACTTGGATCACTCTTTATTTCCTTTTCCAATTTTCTGTCCACTCTCCTTACCTTTCCCTCTTTCATCTCAATGAACAGTGCATGCACAACTATTTCCAGAGGAGAAGAAACCTGGATATTCCTGAACAGCCATTCACCTCAGAGCAATGAATTCAGCTCATCAGTGCCAGAGGCTGTTTTCTCTATCTCCTCTGGGTTTTGTGATATTTAGAACACCACTATGGCTCACTAAAACATATTAAGGGCTCTATTAAGTAAAGGGGCCATACTCCTCTTTCACACATGCATAATTCCCATTAATGTCAATGGCCATTACCTCTGCAGTGAAGAGTGCAGCCACTAATATTTTTCTTATATGTTCACTTTCATCAGGTTCTCTGTGCCAGAGCTGTGGGGCTGCATATTATTCAGTGATAGCAAAACAAAAATAAAAGGGAAAGCCTTGGAAAAGTAAAGTAAAAGAATGACACAAACCACCATAGAGACAGGTTCTGATTTATCATACGCAGGAAAACAAGATGATTTCTCTTTTCTGATAGTACAAAGGAACAGTAGACACAAGCCCACTAGGAATACAGGAACTGTAAGAGGTCCATAGAATTATTGTCTTGCCAGAGGTTATCAAGTACCAATCTCCTGCACTCACGGAATAGATTTGGGACCCATTCTGAACTCAGAACAAACTGAAGAGTGACAGGAGCCCACTGCCCCCGCAGACCTGATAAACCCCAACACTGACACCTACATTTGCTCTCTTAGCAAGCAGAGCTCAAGAGCTCATCAGTTTATCACTGATGATCACAAAAAGGACTATCTGCTTCTCTGTTCTTGTTTACACTCTGGCAGTTGGCAGTGTAGGTGCCTTTGAGTGTTCCTGGCCAATCAAACATGAAATTACAAGTGCCCCTTCAGGAGGTGCATCTTGGTGTGAGAGAAAGAAATTTTAAGTCTTGGATGCTCTATTTTTCTCTGAAACTTTGCCATTCTGCAGATCATAACCTATTCTATGTCTCACCTTCCAATAAAATGAAAACACTCACTGACAAAGAGGATTTATCTTGATGTACTTTCACCACTTACGTACCTTTCAGTCCAGAACCCAGAGAAAACTGATAGCACAAGCCATACAAATATTCAAGGAATAAAAGAGATTCTGTGAACTTCTATCAGTAATAAATATTTACTTCACATTGTTTATTCTGCAGTAATTCTAAAACATCTGTTGTGTCCACCTACCATACATATGTCCCCTACTCTTGTCTTAAACGTTTTCTGCAAGGTCCTTGGCACAGAGACTGCTGTTGTGCATCCAGAGGCTGTGACATGGTAAGGAATGAAGTACTGAGGCTGTAGGTGTTACTGTCTTATAGCTACATGCTACTGCTACTATTCATAGATTCACATTTTTGCATCCTATCTTCTGTTTCAACAGCATTGAGAAACACAGATTCTACCTGTGAAGAGTAATGATTCAAAATGACCAGAGAAAAGTTAAGTCTAGTTCGTGTAGGATTTGAGAGCTCAACATTTCTTTCTGCACAGATCTGAAACAAAGCCTGAGAGAACTCATATATGGAGGAGCTGAAGTTCATAGAAAGTCAGAGATTCCTGTCTCAGAGGCAGACTGGCAAGGAACACAGCATAAAAGTAGCAAAATTAGAATAACAAAAATCCCGGAAATACATCTGAGCCAGAATCTCACCTGGGCTTCATTAGAATTTACAGTTCACACCTGGAAAGCCTTTGCGTTTCCATGAATTTAGGTGTATTCCGATGAAAAAAAAAATGTAGTCTGACCCTTTTCAAGTGTTTCTGGCTGTAAAAACAGTAAGTACTACTCTACAGTGTTGAAACAACCTAAAAATTTGCCTCATACAGTTGTTTCCGCCCTGTGTTAACTCAGGACACTGGGAGGTCCAGTATAGGTAATGTGAGAAAAAAGAAAAACTCTGGCATTAATGATGAATAAACAGGGATACCCAGTGACCACTGGCATGCTTACAGGTGACAGGTCTCAAACACACACTCACACAATCTCCCATTTGTGGCTTGTACACGGGAGATATGAAAGATTCAGCATTGCCTGCATAACAACGTCAGCATGCATTAACCATCAGGAGTGTAAGCAATATATGCTAGCAATGATACATAAGATCTAACTTACAAAAGGCCTTCAGAAGTTTGTAGATTTGAGGCAGGAAACCATAAACTTATTTTAGGGACAAGGTTCTCCCTCCTGGTTTTATCTTCTGCATGTTCCCTGAAATGGTGTGCTCTGTATGGCTAATAATTCTCCTGAACAACAATTAATCCAAGCTGACAAATTTGCCATATGTATTGGAGTTATCAGCCAAAGCTTCATCAGGTTATTCCCAAGTTATCTGAACAGCGGCCATTTTGTACAAGTGTAACAGTAAATAATAAAAGTGCTCATACTGTTATATAAAAATAGTATTAATAATATGTAATTTCTTATATGGGATCTTTAAAGTTATTCAAAAGTTTCAAGGGAAAATGTAAAAGAGGGAGGGAGGGAGGGACTATCATAATGATACAAATATAATTTAATATGAACAACATAAAGAACTCACAAATGGTCTGTCTAGGAAACATACTGATGAAGGAATAGTCAAGATTACTAAAGTCTATGCAATATTGAGGAATGCAAAACACTAAATAGTGTTTTTAACTTGTGGCACCTCTTACACATCTTCTACCCAATCATTATAAATGTTCTACAACACTTGCAAGAAGTATCTGTCCTGTTTTAGAGACTGATAGAACAACATAATGTGCAAGAAAAAAATTTCCTCTCATTCATGCTCTGAAAATATCTCCAGCTCAGTGAACCCAGATCCTGCATGCAAGTGAACAGAAGGAAGGTCAGATCTCTGCTGTAAGTGAAGATGAGCTTGTTACAGGAACTGTATCTCAGAGGATGCAAGAATGGTCTTACCTCTTGCTTTGTATACTCTTTGAACTGAGGGATGACAAAGAAATTTCTACAGAAACTTTGTCTCTAGCAATGTCTGAAGCCAGAGTCGTCCTCCAAGGCTTCATTCTATATCAGACTCAGAGCCAGAGGATGTGGTACAGAAGGTATGTATATCAAGATCAAATCTATCTCCAGTAGTGTGGCCACAGTGGAAGACAGAAAGAAACCAAACTAGAATTCAACATAATTTCTAGTCTTTTTCTTCAACCATTCCACCTTCCTTTCATTTATCATTTTGCTCACTATCTTAGACACTGACCCACCTTTGAAACTTATAAAAGCAGTGAACTCCAAGGCAAATTTAAAGGTGTAGGCGAGTAAAGTAGCAGCATGAAACTAGTAAAGGCCAAGCTACCTGGAGTTTGTTATAGCAGCCATTGATTCGTAGTTGCTAACTACTGTAAATAAAATATAGACAACAAATGTGCCACTTAAAACTGACTAGGTGTGGCATTTAGCCATTGATTGGAGGGAATGAAATCAATGGTGCAGGCTCTGCTCCACAGCAATCATGCCACAAACAGAGGAGTATGTTTCAATAAGGCAGCAGTTGAATGGATTCTTCTGTTGTTAAAGTCCCATTGTGATCAGAGCAGTTTTGGTTTGGAGTAAAAGCAGAGGGTGTGTGCAATCAGAACCCATTTAAAAAAACAGCATTCTATAATTAAGAGCATTTCAGTGCAGGTCTTGAAGCACAAAAGATGAACTTAGGATATGTAATAAATTTAGGCCATGATAGTCCTCTGTAGCTATCTTCCCAATCTCTGCCTTGTAGTAGCAAGGCAAGCACTGAAGAGCAAGACCAACCCTTGCATCTCGGGGAGGACAAAAGGCTGGAGAAATTGAGAAGAGCTTATTATCCTACTGCTTGTTTTATGCTGACAGGAGGTTAGTGAGTTCAAAGGCAAGTCTGTAGAGACAGAAGTTCATTTCTCTTGTTATAAGAAAATCCCAGATCCTTCCCACTCCTCTGCCAATGGTTTATAATAAAAAATGTAAGAGTGGTTAAGGTACTTAAAGACTTAGCTTCTAAGTGTAGGCAAAATACCTTTCAAATTAAATACAAGTGCTCAGATACAAGCCACCAGCACAGCAAGCTATGTAAACAATACTTACATAGAGTGGGTTAAATGAGTCATATATCAAAGAACTAGAAATACGCACCTCAAACAGACCCCTCATAGTAATCACCGTGCTCAGTGGCTGAGCTGTTTACACTAAAGGCCATTCGCTATGCAGGCCCAAGCAATGAACAATAGCAATATTATGCTGAAAAGTTGAGTAAATCTATCCCACCTTCCACCAATACCGTCATGAACCTTTGAATCCATGGGGATGGATGGCATTATTCCACAAAGTATTGTGAAAACAGGAGCTATTGTTAGACTCACAATATATTACTGATAACCAAGTGGAGGCAGAGAGTAAAGGAACGTATCATTATTGCAGGTGAAGAAAAGAGAAGTGTTCTGCAAACACATACAGAGGAAAGAATATGCTTTTTGTGCTTCTCACTCATGGTTAAAGTGTAACTGATTTTCACATTTGAGCAACGGCTTCCTATATATAGCCTTGACAAACATCTGCCTTTCCTTCACTTCTCCTGTCTGTTTTTGGAATAAATTCTGACCAATGCTAAGATGAGGAATTCAAAATTAAATGTAGGATGCTTGAAAAATTGGATCTTTTTTAAAGCTCTGTCTTACTTGTACTGGGCTATCTAGCCTGAAGGACAATAGTGGCTGAGGTTGGAAGGGAAGAGAAGTGAAGGAGAGAGGAGTGGTGATGAGATTAAAGTACCTGCATGGATGTCTCATTGCAAGAGCATCCCTCACTGGCCAAGAGGAGACAATGACTTAGACTAGGTTTTGCCTCTCTTCTGGATGAAATACTAGTCCTGAAGTCACCAATATCAGAAACATCTTGAGGTGTAAGAAAATGTGATATAAAAGCACAGATGATGTCTGAGCAATTACAGAGAGTGAAGAATTTCTCTGTCTCATATTCGTGCCTCACATATTGTATGTGTTTATGCCTGTATTAAACACAAACACATGAATAGAGTATTTCCACGTGTCTTTCTGGAGTGAGCATACAGTTATTTCTATTTAATCCAAATTATGGAAATTTATTTTTGAATGTTATATTTAAATCAATTAGGTAAGAAAAGAGCGTAGTCTAGATTTTGGCAGTTCCCATGTGGTGAGTATTAAAGCAGTGAAAGCAGCTATTAACAGCAGTTCTTATGTTCTAAAGTAACTGCTCTAGAAATGAGGTGTCTACAAACCCCACACTGTCTATTTCTAGTCTAGAGGAGGCATAGAAGGAGGAAATGTAGATAAAAAGGGTCTCACCATCCAGTCATGCTAGGCACCTTACAACCACACAAAAAAACAAAGCCTCTGGGTAACGGAGTTTACAACCTCATTTAGGCCAAGTCATAACTTACAGTAGACCTCTTGACTGCAGTATCCCCCTCTGTCATTTATATCTATTGGATAACTGTGCTGAAAGTGAACATAAAGTAACCACATCTTACTCAAATGTCATACACCCTTTAAGTGCAAATTAACTAGGCCCTGTATTTATTACAGTGGAGCTTGCTATACCTCCTTGGGTTCAGAGTCAGTTGGTGTTTCTTTATGAACCCCTTTATGAAAGTTTTCAGTGCTTTATAGCTCAGCCATTAAATTTTGCTCCAGGCTGAAGCTTCTCACAAAAGGTTTAATTCTAGGAGCATTCTTTTTACTTTTTTTTTTTTNAAAAAAAAAGTTAATTGATTTTAGGCTGTCTTTAGGACTCCCCATAATTCAGAAACAACTTAGAGCTAGCCATTTTTGCTGTTTGAAGCCAGTCTACTGAGTTTGAACAGGGACTTTTTATTGCATTTCTAATATCCATGTCCATAAATAAGTAGTCCTACACTTTTTAATGGTTATTACAGTTTGGTTTTCACCCCAATGGGTTGAAGTTCTTCTTATCTGACTCATGAAAAGTTATTAAGTGGTTCTAGACCTCTGCTGTTAGAGATTAAATTCTAGAGAACTAAATCTCTGCTTCATTTAATTGAGTAATTTTAGGATGCTCTTTACATTTTCATAGAACTTCAGTGGTGTTGAATGTTGCACAGCACTTCCACAGTTCTGCTCTGGTCACACTGGTGCTTTTATTCCAGTTCTAGAAAGATAAGCTTGTTGGCAACGCTACACAAAACTGATCCAGCAAAAATCTCCATTCTATGAATCATTTCTGCATGTTTCCGGCTCCTGGAGTCAAGGAAGGTTATGGCTTGAATGTTTAATAACATTCCCGTCATATGTGACTAGCACAACAAATGGAGAGGCACAGCTTGTCCTTGTGAATATTGGTGAGCTTCACAGGAAGGGGACCATGACTGATTTTTGGTCTCTGCATGCTGTGTGAGCATCTCCACATGATTTCTTCCAAACACCTATAAACAATATCAGGACACACTTGCAAAAGCATCTATGTGAATAGCTACACTGAAGAACGTGAGCGCAAAAAGTATGGAGTATTGTAACAGTCTCTACAGCTATGGATCTCGGGAGCTGTGAAATCCCAGTAGCATGCTCTGCTGTCCCAGTCCTGGTGCAGCTTGTACATCCCTCCCTCACCAGATCTATCAGGGCCCTAAGCCAGTTTTAGTGCAGAAATCTCTACCATCTCCATATTCCTTTCTTTCTGTCTCATACCTCTTCTTCCCAAAATCTCCCCACTCCAGCCCCACACTCGCACCTGCAAGAGTCAGTGCCTTGCTACTTTAAATGCTGATACAGGCAATGACAAGTGGGGGACAACGGGTAAGTAGTAACTGCATCAGGCAGGCCGGGCATGCATCTGACTGGATTCATCGTGCACCAACCGGCGCATGGCACGCAGAGACAGTGGACTCTGCATCCTGCCAGACCTGCAGAATGGCAGCCTGATAGGAGAAGATGTCCTGAAAGTGTGAGCCTGAAGTTCTTGTATGTGTTACGTCTACTTAAGGGTGACCCTGATCTCACCCAAGCTAAAAGGGTTACTTTTCAGGTAGATAGCACTGCTATGCACAACATGCGATTAACAAAAAATGACTGATATCAAATTAAAGGACCAGGAACAAAGACAAGTTCCTTGTAATTTATGATAAAAGGAGAAACAGATGTTTGTAAAGAGACAAAGGAGGCAAGGAAGAAATAAAATAATCTTTCACATACTCTATTTTTGGTAAACCTTCGGGCAAAGTTCAGGTTTGAGCAGGAAAAAATATCTGTTGCACGTTAAACTAAGATTTATTAACATTGTTAGGACAGCCAGCATAAATAAAGACCTATACTTTACCTGAAAACTTAAACTTCTATTAGAATGCTTCATCGTAGAGCTGGATCTCTCTCTATAACCACCCCTTCAGGCCATATCTCTGTACAGAAGATTCTTTCTGCATAACAGCTCTAATATATAGCTCTTCCCATCCACTAATCACAGTACATCTTGATTACTGCAACATTCTTTTCTCTGGCCTTGACAAAAGCAATCATCCTCATGTCCATTAAGAATATGCCTGGCAAAAATTATTTTCTAGCCAGTTTCTTTTAACCATTTCACTCCCTCTTCTCGTTTTCTTCTGTTGGCATCCTTTCCCTATTACATCAAATATAAAACTACTTGTTATTTTAAAAGAACCTCATAGCTGATCTCACACTTCCTCTCAGCTTTTCTTTATTAATGAGTTGGTTACTTCTGTCTGGCCTATTAAAATTTCAAACCAATGCTTTCATGGTTTGTCCCATAGGTTGTCCTCACAGTCTTCAAAACAACAGCTTTTCGTGGTCATAAATAAATATCATTTCAGTGTCCTTCTTCACACTTCTCTTTAAAACAGTCCTTCTCCATGAAATCTGGAAAAACTTGTCAATGGTTAAGCTGACAGTGTTCTGAGATCACCATCTACCACAGTGACCTTTATCATCCCTTGGTTTCCCCGAAATACCCTCAGTTATGGCTGCAGCTGTATGTTGTCTCTTGTCTTAGGCTCAGATGCATAATCAACTTGCCACAGCTTAATAAGTACCACATGTTAATTGAGTCAAAGTAGTAATTTGCATAGGTTTAAGCCACAGCACACCCAAGTTAAAATCCACTGACTTAAACCTCAGTGAAATGGGTTTAAGAACATATGTTTACATTATGACAGCTAACAGTATGCATGCAGCAAGTCATCGTGGCAACTTGCTAGACCATTGCAACCTAAGCATGTGTTTGGAGCTTTACACACTGAACTGTATTTGGATCAAACCCTGTTTTTTTTCATACATCCATGTAGCATTTACAGGCTTAGCAGAGCTTCTAGGATTTACTATCATGGAGTGAGTAACTACGAGAAATGGCACTACATAAAGAGAATGTTGTTAGGTGAAGTGATCTGTTTCTGTTCTTATGACAGCTCCCTGCTGTACTGTGCTTCTCAAGAGCTGATAACACATTATCACTTTGACCAGAGGTTGAATGTTTCTCTCTCTAGTCAAAGTCCTTTTGACTGTGTATTTGACTTCCACATTTACATCTTGCTTGCTACTCTCCTGCATGTTTTTTTCCTCTCCCTCTTCTTCTTCAGCAACTAAACCATGTCCCCAACATACTTTCTCCTCTTCTTCCTCCCTCCACCTTTTTTTTCTTCTTGTTTAAAGTAGCAGTTCTGGGAAAGAGAAACTGAGGGAGTGTCTTTCACCTTCGAAAGCTCTTGGGAGTTGGTACTGCAAATGCAACAATGTAACATTTTCCTGGAATAAAAATAAACTTTTGTTTGTTTGTTCCTATTAGAGTTGCCATTGTATGGGACTGAGTCGAAGTCCCAAAGTCACACAAGATTTTGTGGCCAAGAGTCAACAAATAAAAGTACATTCTATCACTTGATACCGGAGAGGGTGAAGGCAGAAGCTGAGGACGTGTCTCAACAAAAACTGAATAATTTCAAAATATTAGAGGATAAGCTTTTTTTTTTGTCAATGAAAAGGAGATAATTGTTAGGCTCCCTTCTTCTATTCCACAACTGCTACCTTCCAGCACTTTCCATCTGGTGTATCTCAGTCTCTTCTCTGCCCATTTAAGCCTCAGAACTGGCTGCAGCAGGAATCCTGGGCTGCAGTGGTATAAAGCAGTCCATCTTTATACATAATCCAAGTGACCAGGGAGAGATGAGAAAGTTAATAATTCATCCCTTGATGAGTTGGAGAATATATGAACTGTCATATTGTTTTTTAAATAAAGAATTCCCTCCGTCAGAAATACAGGCTTGTACAAACAGCTATCAAACACAGTTCTCAGCATTGCTAAAGTGTCTTTGAAATACCAGTTCAATGGAAAGGCATTATTAAAACACATATTCTCCTAAACTGTTTAGCCAGAAAATGCAGCCAGAGGTTCTGAACACCTAAGGAAAAATATATTCCTGTGTTCAACTTCAAACACTCTTAGAAACAAAGTTATTCATTCTCTCTGCAATCCAATGAAGAAAGCATTTAACCCTCTGAAAAAAAAACAGAGGAGCAGGAGAAAGGAAGATAGGGAGAAAGACAGAGAGAAATTAACTTGGCCTGGTTAAGTGATTTACTCATGAACAAGATCATCATAAGATTTAAAGAATGATCCATCTTCCACTGAGTTTCACAAAACGGGCCTAGAAGCTCCAAGCATCATTGTCAAATACAGGGAGGATGTGATCCTTACATACGTAAGCTGCTGATTAATAGTTTTTTGCAAAACATGCATAGTTTAGCCCAAGAATTAAAGTCTATGGGGTTTGTTATTGGGGATATTTTTCCAACGTTACTGTCTAAAAACCATAATGAAGCAAACACTGCAAGAAGATGAGCAAAAGTAGTAAGCAGACATCACAAGAAGACATCATCATTCCTGCAAACAGAATAATCAAATGCTGATAATGCTGCCACCACAGATTTCTATACTCCAAAAAATATCTCAAGCCCTGAAATCTGGCCACCTTGAAAGCAACTTTGCAGTCTCTTTTCTAGATAGTGGTCACAACCGTTGCTACAGTTGCAAACACAGCCAGGTCTGATCAGGACTGATTCATATCCAACCTTTAGCTAATGTTGTTTATGCAACAAGAGGGGTTACAACTTGAAAAGCATCAATCAAGGCTACAAGGTATAGCAATCCCCTTTACTATTACCTCTTAACCACATGTCCTGGTTTGGGTGAAAACAGAACTAATTCTCTTCAGTGATTTTACTTTTCAGCTCAGTCATTCTAACTACCTGCACTGTCTGAAGTTAGCAGCCTGTTTTCACAGGCAGTGTATGCTGCTGGCAGTGATAACACCCCATGGTTAGAGTTACTACCAAGGATTGGTGTGCAGACCAAGGCCACCGCTGGATCTTGCGTACCATGTTGGGGGGTTCAGGAAAGTGAAAGGCTGCACCTGCAGGGAGAAGCAGGCAGGGCAGGTGACCCCAAACTGACCAACAAGGGATTCCTGCCCATATACGTCATATTCAGTATAAAGCAGAGGGATCTGGAGCATCTATAGCTCACTCTCACTCTGGGGGTTCCCAGGCTCTTCTCCCATCTTGGCCAGCTTTGCTCAGCTTGACTCAGGTCCTCTTTCAGTCCTTTCCTCGGAGCATCCAAGGAGGACTCTCTCTGTTCTGACTTTGATCCCAGTCGGTGTGTTTCTGAGTCTGGTACCAGAATCCAGCTCCTGAACACAGCTCCCGTCTGCTGCAGGGCTCAGTCTGGGACTCCCCCAGTGCCTGCTCCACAGCATCAGTGGTGACGGTGATGTAATTACCACTGGGGGGGTTGGGTTCGATACTGGTTTTGTATATATTTGTACATATTCTAGTTTGATTATTCATATTTTCATTTTCATGAAAGCTGTTCTAGTTTCCTTTTCTAATCACTACGTTTCTCTCCCTTATTCTCTTTCTCTTCCCTTTTGGGAAGGGAGGAGGGTTAACAGAGAGCATCTGTTCTAGGTCTAAGGGGTCATCCTGACACTAAACCGTGACACCGCTTCAGCATGCACTTCGATTTTTTGGTCATCTTATCATTTGTCCTAACAGACTGTTACTGTCACTGAGCTGACCACTGCTGTTTTGAGATGTGCTGGATAACTGAAGATGTTGTAGGGAAGGATATGATGCAGGAGATCCACCTGCCTCTGAGATGGCAGGTGGAGATCTAACAGGGTAACGAAGATTATCTGAAATGGCACTAAATGGCTATGTTTAAGCACGTGGATTGACACCTTAAAGTCAAAAGTAAAATACCTACTGATATCAAAATAGGTAAATTACATTCTCACTGAATAGCTGCAAAATGCCATTAAAAAAAAAAATCTGATCTAAGGCATAGACCAGTCCTGCCCAGCTGGGCTATAATGGTGACAGTATTATATTTTGGAGCTGAATTTGAATCAATGTTACCTTTACCATGCTGCTGGCACCTAGGCCTGTGCTGAAAGCCTGCTGACACCTTGGCCAGTCTCTGTAGCACTTTCTGACTGAACCAGTGAGCATGGACACAATCTGGTTGCCTCATTTGCGCTCTGTTCAAATAGTGAAAGAAGAAAAGGGGTCTCATAAGGATAAAGACTCAGTACAAAAACCATGAGAGATTATCATATTGCACAGTCCAACCTGCAATCAGCAGGACATGGGTTGTTCTTACAGGTTCACATATAACACAACAGTGGTTTATTTTCTTTTACAGTTCTATTGCAGTTCCTGTCCCAAGTAGCAACTAGACAGAAAAATATTCAAATATTTTGAAGCCTGAGAAATAAATAAGCCTGGGCCCTGGACTTCTGAGTTTTAATAACTTTTGCATTTAGATATCTATTGAGTAGCAGCTACCAACCATGAAGTAGTCAGAGAGATGTTTCTAGATGTCAAGGACCCCAGTCTCTAGAAACATTAAGATCTAGATTGTTCCAGCTTTATCAGTACTTCCTTTGAGGAAGAGGAAAAGGTAGCTTCTGCTTTTTCAATGGTTGATTCATTTCCTACGGTGAGGGAAATTTTACTATTTTCCACACCAGTTCACCTAGGTCTGTTTGTAGTATAAGAGACAACCTCTCTAATTACACGTTTTATATTTTCCTAAGATTCTAAGCCAATTTATTTCTGCAGAAAACTGTATCTTTGTATTGTGAAAATCACTCCATAAATTGTGAATTAGAACAGTCAAGGTCTGATACCTTATCTGTGCTCTTACTGTGTACAAGGTCACATCATCAGCATGTAGATGTACAGAATATTTCATGAACTATACAGCGTCGACAGGTCATTAATAAAAACTGCAAAAGTAAAAGCCCTCTAATTAGCTCCTGAGGTAACTTCGCATGTAACATTTTCACCTCAGATTCAACACCATTAAACAAAATGACTGGTGTTTGCTCTCTAATGTAGCCAGAGAACCATTCTCCTGTAGTTAAACTCAGCCAAATTGAGGGAAACTTAGATAGCAATATGTTGTGATTTATTGGATCAAAGGCCACAGTCAAATCAATATAGATAGTTCCAGCATAAAAAATTATAATGCATGTCTATAACAATATCAAGGTTACCTTGAAAAGAGCAATGTAGCAGGCCAAAAACATGACTAAAATAGGGTCAATACATTATCTCTGAAAGGAACACTCATTAATTTTTGAGCAACTGGGAGAAAACAGAGAAAACACAAATAGGTTATAATTAGGGCAGTACAACGGGGTTACTATAACATCATTTCCAATGGTCGGTTATCTCAAATAAGAAGAAATTATAATGATTCAGCAACAGGTTTGAGAAGAGCTTACAGAAAGTATTTAAAGAAACAGAAGGTGATGTTCCCAATGGCTACCACACTGACTAGAAGGTGAGCTGAGAGAAATGAGGCCATTTTTTTTTGGTGGGCTCAGTTTCTCCACTGCAGTACAGATGACGAAAAGGACATTTCATGAGGATTTTGCAATGTAAAGCTAAGTATAGAGGTGCTATCAGATACAACAGGAATGTAGAAGGCAAAAATAGAAGATTAAGCTGTTCTTTTTTCAGAAAAATTGCTTTTCATATAGGATGGGAGGAATGCAAGATTAATTGGGTGACACTGGCTGGGTTGAAAAGGAGTAAATTCTTCTTCCTGCATTAACTGCTTGTGATTAGGAACAGCTTCTTAATCAGAAATTAACTCCTCCAAGGTCTCCTAGGCTAGGAAATTAAACAGGGCAAAAGCATGTTCAAGACATCAGCAGGCAACATGCTCTCCTGTTAAAATGCTCCTGCCACAGTTTCAGTCCACTAGCACATCCCATCTGATACCTATGTTTGCCTCATGGAGTGGTACCATGGGGAAGGAATATTTTCTGCTGGCAAAATGGCCTGTTTACTTTAACAGTTTAGATCCAGTCCTTGAGTCCGATCCAGCTAAGTGGACAGAGCAACGTATTCCCTGTGTGAAGCAGAAGAATTCTCTGCTGCAAATAACATGTTTGGTAAATGTCACCCTTTCTTCTCTTTGAAAATAGACACTGACTGAGTTTTCATTAATGTGGTTTTTATTTGATCCTGTCTGATGAATATGTTGTGAAAAAAGACATTTCAATCTATGTTCCAGGAGCTTCTTGGTGAACATATTACTTTTTTCCTGTTTACTATTTGATACTTATAGTGGCTGTTCACCCAAAATACATTTGCATTTATTCTGCTATCTGGATTACTTGGGAGAAATTGATTAATGAGAATTTGAGATGGCCAGACAAACTAATCCAAGTGTGAAGAGATTAGCATGCACACCCATGAATTACATTCTGTGACTATCTTGTAACCTTGAATTCCTAAGTGTAAAAGGTATACAAGGTACTTTTCCATCAGTACCTTAACTTGAATGACATGTTGACAATTTAAAACTGGAATTTACTTTAAATCCCCAATAACCTACTTTGATATAGTGAAGACATTAACACTGAAATTAATTAATGTCAGTTTATAACAACAGTAAAGTTTGACAACTTTCCATCACAATGTGAGGTTTTATCTTTTTTAAATCTCATTTACTCCAAAATTTGTATCTGAATCCTATTTAATATGCACTTCCAACACTTTCTATTCAAATTAATGTACTCTTCTGTAAAAGTAAACTAAATGTCAACTCAAAAGCTACAACTACAAAGAATGTTAAAACAAATATTAAGTTGTTAGTGAAGAACTAGAAACATGCACTAGGACTATAATCTCTTTCACTGAACAGCTTTATTTTTTTTTCCTTCTGGAGTTACTGAGATCCGGGGATCCTCAGTTGGACTGGTTACTATAGAGAAGAGACTGTTCATGCTGTGCTTTCAGTTGCCCAAACTGCACATCTGATTGATTGCTAAGGGCCCTCATTTCTGCTTTAATTGCTAACAGAACAATCTTTAATATGGATAAAGTCCTGGGCAAAATTAGAAGACAATGAAAAAGAACCTGAGAGTAGTCTACTCCACAGCTTGCACTGTTCTTCCCAGCAGACAGCATTTGACAATGAACACAAGATCTCATACTTGGAGATGATTACAAAAAGCGTTTTATGGATTTGAAAGAATTTGAGCAAGAAAAATGCACGTGGAGCAGATGCAGACACATTGCAACACTGAGATTTAGCCACAGGAGGCAGCAAACCAGTGGTAGTAAGTTAGGTGGAAAAGGAGCTAAACTAGTTTCATCAACTGGCATATATTCCTTTTTTATTTTAGTTTATAACCGGAGGCAAAGTATTGAAGTTGTGGAACATGAGGGGCCAATTCTCTTTGTCATGAGGAGCTGAGCCCAAGTAAAGAACAATGTGTTTGATCCAACAGAAATACACAAATAAGGAACTAGATTATAAGATAGAGAAGAAAATATTGTGTTGCTTTCTTCACCTAAATCTAAGCCTTCAGAGAAATCTGATGATCTTATTTAGTCCATAGATTAAGATCTCAGCAGAAATGTAATAAAATTACAATAAAGGTTATGTATCAATAACGTGTCAGTTGTGCACAGGGATGAAGTAGTCTAGTCATAATTAAATTTCAAATGTAATTATAATTTGAAGAGTCCTTTTAATTACATTGCAATATTTTGCTTTTGTAGGAAGATGATTGCTATAGCATCTTTCATCTGTAATTTTCTTTTAATTAAATAAAAGTAAATAAATCCAAACTACCTACTTAAAAATATTTACATCTTAAATGAAAACAAACAAAAAAACCCACAGGAATTTCTTCATCCAGGTCTTATCTACTGCATCACACGTAGGTGTATTTTATTTTCTTTTTCATAATGAAATGGTGAATTTTACATTATTCCTTATTTCTTTCACATAACCAGAAATGGCCAAATGACTTTGGCCAAAGGAGAAAAAAAAAATGCTTACACAAAGCAAAGACTGTCAGACAGGGAAGATACCAAACCTTTCATTCAAAAGATGTTGGGACTGTAGGGCATGCTTTGAAAAGCTGCTGGATGCTTCTTTGCACTGCACTCGTCCAGCCAGTCCCACCAGACTCAACTGTTCGATAGCACAGCAATTTCATATGTGCCTCTGCTTATTAGCACTTACAAGCCTTCTTGTGGTTACATTTCTTTGTCCTCCTTGTGTTTCTTTGAAGCACTTAGTCATGGCCAGTTTATATCACCTGCCTGTGTGCTAACTTTGCATGCTGGTTTAAGCAGTTCCTTTTTCCCCCTGTCATTAGGCTTCCTGATGTGATGGCTTGCTAAGAGAAATCTTTCTTCTTGACCTTTCATTTTTCTAAGTGAAACAGGCATGTGTTTTTCAGTCTTTTAAGACAGAGTCTCAGTTTGCCTACGCACTTCCTCCAGTTTGAGTTAGTCTTTCCAGAATAGAAGACACCAGGATTTTACCAAAAGAGAGTAAGGTACTCCAGGGCCTCTGCAGCATAAATCCTTCACTGTTCCTGTTGCAGATCTATCTCTTACTACCTATGAAGGGCAGTTTTGCCTTTTCTGTAAACATCATACAGAGGGCCTGTCACCCACAGTCATTTCAGGTGACAGTTAGGACATCCTGTATGATCATGCATTTTCAAGTGTTCAGCTTTATTTCATCCCTACTATTTACCCCCTCAAGCTCTAGTTCCAGCTGTAAGATACTTCTGCTATTCCTTTTGTTTCCATCAACAAGTTTCACTGCAACTTTCTGTATCAAAATTATTTAATGAAATCAACCCAAAACTTGTAGAGGAATACCATTAATAATTTCTCTCAACCTCTACCCTTCCTTTGTGACTTTGCTGTAGTAAATTCCTTATTTGGTTAATTTGCTGTTCTTTTGTTTAATTTTCCTTTCACCAGTTAAAAAGGTATTAAATGAAGCATCAACCACTTAGTGCTGTACTACATATCAATCCAGATAGATTGAATATATCACTTTTCCTTTGCTTGGAAGACCAGCTATTTTATGAAAGAAAGCTGTTAGTTTAGCCTGGCATAATCTATCTGTTGTAAATTCAAACTGTATGTTCTCCTTTTTTTTTTTAAATCTCACATCTTTACTGTATTCTACAAACTTTTCTTTAAAACTTGACTCACAACTAATGCCAAATAACTAGGCTTATAATTGTCCAGCTACTCTTTTTACTACTCTTACATACAAATATATATTGCAAATTGTAAATATGTGTACATACTTGTGTGTGTATACATATACAGCTACAATCATTTCCCACAGTACTGTCCTAACTTGGAAGCTGTTTCTGCCACAATACATGAGAAATCAGATAATGTTTTTTTCAGAGTACTGGAGTAGAAATTATCTGGTACCCCAGAACTTGAACAGGTTAAACTCTTTGATCCCAGTTACACAAAGCAAAGACTCTACTTTCATTTCCATACCTTTGTTCCTGTTAGTTGCCTCACCTTAGCTTTTATATTAAGTATTATTATGTTAATAGCAAAAGAAATTTTTTCTTATCCTTCTTTTAGGGCCTTACACTTTTATTCATCTCTATCCCATCCTACTGTAGAGTAACTCTGTTTCTGTTTTGTCATTCCTTAGTCTCTGCCTGTTTATAAGCCTAGGTGAAAAAAAATAATAATAGCTATTTAATATACTTTCCAAACCATACCTAGCTTTACTATAAGCAATTCTTGTTTTATCTCCAGAACTTTAAGACATAATTTTTGTTGTTCATTCCTCTCTTTTGTTCCATTCAGGCTTTGTGCTTCTTTTTACTATAGAGGTAGTCTGGGCACATTTATTCTGTAAAATAACATCTCCCCTTTTCCTAAGAAACAAATTCTTAAGAGAATTTGAAATGTGGATTAAGTTCTAAATTTCTCCCATATTTAAATCCATAGTTTCTCAGCCCAACTAATTTCAAAAAATACATGTATTAGAATTCATCTTTTTGAATGGAAACTTTGAGCTTTCACTTATTCTGCCATTTAATTTAAATTCTATCCAGTCACGGTCACTCTGCAAAAATTATTTTCTACCACCCTGCTCCCTTCAAGCCTAAATTAGTATTGATTCTCAAGTGTTCACTAAATTTTGAAGAATATTTAAAAAAAAACCAACTTTCTCCTACTATACTCCATCATAACTAAATTTATCTTTATTCCAAGGGTTTGATCTCCAAATTAGCTGTTGATCCATTGGTCTACAATTGCTGGAATGAATACAAACATAAGCATCACTTTGGAAAAGATAGGGAGAAAAAATTAAATACTCCCTTTAAATTCAAGTAGCGCATTTAGATGTATATAGCTAAACCTATGTGTGAATTATTCCTGGATCATGACAGTCTTGTGGACTGGACCAAACCAATTAAAGTCATCCTTATGTACAAAAATGTGTGAGAAAAAAGTGTTGAGCATTTGATCATACATTCAGACAGGTCCTTGGATTTTTCAGAATTAGTAAAATGTTATCTGACCCTTTTTTATAAACTTTATTTGTCAGTAATAATAATACAGGAGATTGCTTTTTCACTTCCATGATCTGCAGTCTCTGTGTATGAAAAGTAGCTGGTGAAGAACATGGATTTATATTACTTCATCTATTCATCTGTCATCAGGAGAGCAGGGAAGAAGCTTTGGATCTATTCCTGACCTCAACAACTCTCCTGATATACGGGGCAGGAAGGTTGCAAAAGGGCAGGCAGATGGCAGAATCCACATTAAACTGTGTATACTCTGAGAACTGGAAGTCACCACTAGGTATCAACTGACATACAGAGATTTCTTAGGGTGTGGATATACACCCAGTTTATCAATGTCAGTGATTAGCTGCTCACTGCCATGACCAACCCAACAGCAGACCTGGTGGTAGGGAATCTGGGAGCAGTTCTGATTTGTTTCAGCACAAAATTAGACAGATTAGTTTAATGTGCTGCTGAAGACAGTTTGAGCTGATGTTGCTGAGTCTGGACTGGGTCTGACCAGGGTTCGTTCACTTGCTGGCTTCTCCCAGCAAGACTGAGAGAGGGAGAACTCACAGCTGGAGGGCAGCCTTCCAAACACCTGGGAAGCCTGTAACATGTTCATCACACAGATGTTTGCAAAATTAGTATCTATCTACAGCTTTATTTTCCAGAGGAACTGACCACAAGCTGCAGAGAGTCTGGGGTGGGTATCATCCAGGCCATGCCCCTTCTCTGTAGGTTCAATCCACAAATGTGAGATATCTCACATGCAAAATGCAAAAGAGAACAGAAGTATCTGTATATCTTGACTCCCTACCTAATTCCTGGAGTTCCACAGATATATGCTCCAGACTCCTGGAAAATGCAAAACATCTTTAAACAGCTGGCTTAGCAGCCAGTGGTCACTGCAGTACAGCAGCACTCTGGACTTAGCTTTTTCCCCTCAGACTATTTGAAGTTACAAGAGTGTAACTTACATTGGATAACTACAGTGTTCTGCTTAGATAAATGAAATTATTGGCTCAATGCCTATTAGCATTACCTAACAAAATCATAATTAGGCTACAATTGCAAAGACTGCTAAAGTTCATGTTAGCACATTAAATGATTATTGCCAGACAATCTTTTTAATCACTGTCCCAACTTTCCTGTTAACAATTTTGGGTTATTGACTTTTACCTTTAACTTTAGCACTAGTGTCTTCTAATTTTCAAGTATACATTTTGTGTCTACAGCAACATTATAATGTCATTGTGCAATGACAGTCTAAGTAGAACTTGAGGGTTATTATAATGAAGTTCTTAACTGCAACTCTTCTGAGAGTACCTTTTATAACAATATGTGAAAACAATGTTTTCCCATCCACAGAAAACAATTATATATTAGCATTCATATGCAGTATGTGCTTTGAAGGCATTTCTGAAGCACTCATAAAGCACCGGATCACATGAGGACTTTAAAAACTCTTTTTTTCCTTGAATCATCCATAAATTAACACTTTTATATTTGCAAAGACATTCACAACCAGCAAAAACTTTAGTAACCACAATAGATGTGCAACGGAATGAAAAGAGCCAAATAAATATTTGACTGCTACATTTTGTATACATTTATAGTATTCAGCTTTGGAAGGGTAAAAAAATAAACCAAACCTGGGGCTTTTCTAGGTCACATGACTACATTTTTCATAAAGTCCAAATACCTGACTCTGCATTGCCCTCTCTTCTTGAAGCAGCTCAATGATAGTGGTCAGACCTAAACAGCAACAGCACTAAGTTCTTCCTCAGCACAGCACCACCGGAAAAAAACTATCACAATTATTTTTGAACTGGATGCAGCTGAAGCAGTTGCCATTGCTGTCATACATATCCCCCACCAAAGGTCACCAGCCACCGAGAAGCCTGCAGGGTACATGCTTCCCAACCACAGCAGCATACAGCCAGGTGCAGTAACAGAAAATGCCCATAATCTGCCTTTTACTCCTGTGCATGGAGCAGGGACAACTTCCCCTTAAGAAAAAGTCCTCCTAAGCTTTCATGAGACTTCAGTAGGAGCAGAATTAGGCCAAAGCCAAACACCTGAAAACCTGCCCTTCACATGCTGGGCAGGAGTGGGAGACGAACGGTGTTTTACATTTAGCACAACCATTTCAATGCCAGTTTGCTAGCATAAAAGGTGTTTCTAAAGGTGTCATCTTTACAGAGATGATCCCTCTGTTGTTTTGGATTTTAATATGACTTTTTTGGACTAGAGAGATAGTTACTATAGTGCTCTTTTGCAACTTGGCTCTAGCCAGCGCCTCTGGGTGATCACAAAAGCTTACGGTATTTTGCAGTAACTCCCATCCCGATGCGCAGTACAGGCACAACCCTCTCACAGAGGAGCTCAGGAGTTTCCTACGCTAATTGTACACCCGCCAGTTGCTGATTTCCCCACAGCAGCTCAAGCCAGACTTTCTAACAGGCTGTTAATATTTTCCACTCCAGTACCTAGTGCCAAATTCTCCCACAGCTTGCTGCAAGTTTCCTGACAAGATATGCTTTTAGCAAGACATATGGGGGATTCACACAGGCATCTGAGGCTGGGCTCCCACTGCCCCGCACCAAGGGAGGGCCTGGGCAGCAAGGTGGAGCCATCCCCATGAACCCTCTGGCCATAGTGGGCTTCCACCAGTGTTGCTAAAAGCAAAGGGCTGACCATAATGGGCTTGCACCAGTGTCACCTAAATTGGAGGGCCACTCACCAGGGCCCACAGTTGTGCTGCCACGAGGTATGAGGACATGAGGCTTGCTAGGGAAAGCAGATATGGGTGCCACCAGCAGCTAGGGCATGGCTCCAGGCAAGCAGTGGTGACTAAGTCATGCCAGGCCCAGAGCAACCCAGAGGATAAGGTGACTCAGAGGCACACCTTTGTCTGCCAATCCTTCCCCCGCATCCTCTAGCATGGAGGGGGGCCAGTTACAAACCACGGTGTGCCCCCATGGCTCCCTGCAGCAAGGCACATGCTGCTGCAGGGCATCTGTGCCCAGACATCTCTCCCTGGCCTCCTCTGCCCATGTCTGGAGCTTCTGCAGGGCTCAGCAGTAGTGGGACATGGGCCAGCATGATGGGGATAGCTCTGCCCTTGGGTGCTGCTGAAAGGAGAGCTCAGAGCTGCCTCAGCCAAGGGAGCCCCTTGGTTAAAAACTGACCTGGCAGGAGCATGAAGACAGCAGAAACTGTGTCTGTGTTGGCCAGGTGACAGAGGAAGGGACAAGCTGTTGCTGGTACTTGAGAGAAAAATAGGCGTGATGTTGCACCAGTTTTAGGGGACTCAGAAAGATGCCCTGCAAGAGCTTTATGGCTGTTGATAACAGGGTCAGGCAGCATGAGTCACTCCTTGAGTCCACTCATTCTTACTGTAACACACAGGGGTGGGGTGGGGCAGCAAAGCTGGTTTTGGAAGTTGCGTTGTTATTATTTTCCCAAGGAGGCTGAGCAAAGCAGTGATCTGCCTGGCTGTGGGCGTGAGGAAGATGATGCCTGGTGCAGATGCAGGACCCCCAGCAGGCTGGCAGAAGGCCACTTACTGCCCCTGACCTGCCTAATGAGACACAGCCACAACTGTGCCACTTAACACAACAAAACTCAACT
>VWZY01007817.1:1040118-1066162 GCA_013399075.1 Chloroceryle aenea
GGAGGGGCATAATTGGCCTGTTTTCCTCTTCCTTCTGGGACTACTTAATAGATATACATCTATTGCACCACTGAACATTTTAAATTGATGTCCATCCATTTTGTAATGCTTTTCTAGCACTGCCCTGTACTTTTACATCAACATACATATTTCTATTCAAGAGATCATTACTATTATTTTAAAACAGATGGTTTGAACATAATCCACATAAATAGTAGATTGGCACTGCCAGTCAGGATGGCATGTGTAGAAAAGAGCTGGCTGATGTGACAATATTTAAAGATTAGCAGTCTGGGACACTACAAATGACAGTGTCTCTTGCCACTGAACCTAATGCTTGTACTGTGGCATTCAAATAAATGCACAGCAGTCACCATGCCAAGACATCTGATAAACTCACAGATTTAAAAAAAAAAAGTTTTATTGTAGGTATCTACTGAAAACAGTGAGTGGTGGCATAGACCCCTCTGTAGAAAAAAAGGTATGAAACTCACACTCCTTCCTGTCCTCGTATTTGCATCAACAGATGGGCAACTCATGAAAATCTGTGCCCTGACCACTTCTGTGAACATGCCAGGAATGGCTTTGGCTTTTCTCTCTGGGACATTAGGAAATTAGCATTAATATAAAATATATAATTGTTTAAAATTACCTATAATCGGTGTCCAATAGAACCTGTGAAAACACTGTATAGTGTAGGAGCACTTGGTGTACATGCATCCTGCAGCCAACCCTACTGCAGCTGCAACTATCTCAAGTTGCAGCTGATCAGGAGGAATGCAGCATCACTCCAAGCCATTAGTTGTGTCCATGACACTTCATCAAAATACCCACTTAGTATCTCACATCTCTGCTCTCTGGACAGTTTATTCCCTCTATTTGGGTTGCCACACTGCTTCATCTCCCACTCCTCAGTTTCTGCATATTAAGGCTGGCATATTAATTCAGGCTGTTCTCTTGGGTCTGGCTCGCTTGTAGGCATGTTAGGTCTTCTTGACCAACTCAGGTCCAAACTTCTCCTAGCTACGAGAGCATCTAGGACCTGGTTACATTTTCCATTAGGTAGTGGATGCGCATCCTGCTCACTGTTTTGACACAAGTCCTTATTTTGACTCCAAGGGCAACATTCTTACTGAGGTCAGGAAGGAGAACTGAGACACATACAACACCCCATAAATATTAAGGAACAGTAAAACAGCAAGGCTGTCAGTGTGGCTTCCATTGCTGGTTAAAGGGAGGGGATAATGTGCTAGTTCAAACAACAGAGCTAATAAAGGACACATTTTGAATTTCAGTAGCTAGTCCAAAGACTGAATGCTTTAAGGGCATGACAATCCCTCTGAGAGTTTACACGTGATGCCCATTCACAAGTCATGAAGTCTGCCCACAACACTTGTTTAAACACATGACACTTCAGTAGAACAGCCAGATGTGTGTTCAAAGTGCCACCACTGCATTTCTGGCAATGCACTGACATGCCTCAAGGGTACTGAGGGGATTTAGCTAGAACTGGGGGGAGGGATAAAAAAAAAAAGATAAATTGGTTGAAGACTTAGCTTGCAGACTCCTAAGACCATTATAGCCTACATGGAAATGTAAACCAACTTCTTGCACAAGCTGGAACACACCAACAAAAAAAACACTTAAAACATCTTCAAACTATCAAAGTCAGAGATGATTTGATAGACCCTCACAAATCCCATAATCTACCATAAGTAGTAGCTAAGATTTTGGCTTCATCCATGTGTCTGCAACTAGGGAAGAAGCAGTAGGATAATTTATCCAAGTCTGGGGTAATGAAGTGTTAACAAAAAACATATGAAGTTATTGCTACAACAACAGGCCACAGAACATGAAGGAAGGAGGATCTCAGGAGACCTACCTTTTTTCAGTCATCTCCTGCTTCATAGTTCATCAAAAGGTGTTCACCAAAACAGGAGGCAAGCAGCAGCAATTAAGTGATTCATTAGACCTAATGAACAATGCTGATCATATCATCTCTAAAATACAGTCAGCTGACATTGATATATACATACTTTAACTCATTCTTCCCAACTTTATTAGGTACATATGTCTACAGCAGACACAAATGAAACATTCTACAACTAGGCTCCAAGCCAAAAACTAATTTATTCTTTAATGTGGTAGTGATTACTTGGTGGTTCCTTGAGCAGAGATGACAGGTCTGAGCTAATGGAGTTGTACTGTAAGTTAATATAAATCATGACAGAGCAATTAATTACAGAAACCACTGCAAATCCCTTTTAGTTTTCCCCATCACCAGAAGGATTTAATAATGTTCATTTTGCTAAGTTCCAGTGACATTTACAAGTCTTAAACCATTTTTAATCAAATCAATATCTCTGGCTGCTAAATTTAGTTGTGCTTTGCTAGCAAGTCCTGGAATACATCAATACTAACGTTTCCTACCTTCTGTTCAAGTAAATTGTAGTGAAGTCCCACACTTCATTTGTTTACATTGAGTAATTAGAATTATTTTTTTAATGAGCAACATAAGAAATAAGTACATCCAAAGGCATTAGGAGACAGTGAGCTAGACAGATAGACAAATATCGGTGTTTATGATGCATATCACATAGTAAAAAAAACAAGGAAATTTCCCTTAATTGACTAAAAAAAACAACCAAACCAACCAAAGAACTGTGGCATGTCTGGGAACTGGGGCACTGAACCAGAGCTGTGGGTAAGCCCTCATGACTATTAAAAGATACAGAGCAAAGTGACTTCTTTCTGTCCCTGTATGTTCTTGGATCTGTTACCTAAGTGTCCAAAACACTTGAATGAAACCCAATTCCCATTTATCTCAACATTAACTGAACACAGACCTAAAATACCACAGGGGACTGTGGGTGGTGATCTCACATCACACATTGTTTTTCATGGGAGAGTCTCTCTGTATCTCACATTTATAGCTATAATCTAGGGATAAACATACTCGCTCTGTCCTATCAACTCAGGTTTTAAGTCCTTTGAGGCACATGTTGTCTATCATTTAATGTGCATACTATGCCTAACAAAAAGGGAGTTGTAAAGGCAATTGCACTACAAGAAAATTAGCAGAAATACCAGTATCAATCCTTGTATCTAAGGTCCTATTCCAGAGAAGTTACTGGACAACACTGAATATTTACAAAGCAGTTTGAAAAGTGTCATTACAAACATCAAGAACAAGGAGGTCTGATCTGTGTTTTCCTAAAATGGTTTTAGTTTTGAAATGGACTGTCCTAAGAGCAAGATTAGAACCATTATCTTTTAGTATGGGCTTTTTCATTTACATGTTTTTTTTAATATTATTGCCATCAGCCCCACCCCCCAAAATACAGCTGGTTTCTGATTTTTCCAGCAAAGTGATTCAGCAAAGGTATTTAATTTTACTCTGCAAAAACACAACACAGAAATGTTACCAGCTCTGGATTGTCATTTTGCTCTGTCCTTAACAGCAACAACAATATCTGGAGCAGTCTGACATTCTGCTGCATTTAGATCAGCGTCCTTTTCTTCATACCTAATGAACACATTCACAACAATGGCTCTCAGATCTCTGACATCCTCAAGGGACAGCACATAGGTCATGGACTCCAAACACCAGCACATCAGCGTGGAATAATAATAATAATAAAAAAAAAAAAGAGGTAAGACTTCAAAGTCAGTGCTAGCTGCAAGGTCTCCTCTTTAAAAACTTCGTAGCAAGTTCTACCTTATTTATTTCATTTCAAGTACTTATTTAATTCATGTTGGTGGAATTCAGCAATAATGTAGTAATAAAGATCCTTGGTCTATGACCTGTGTGCTATTCCCCATAGACAGAAAAGAATCATTGTAGCTTTTTTCTTTTTCATTTTTCTGCAAGCGTAAAAACAAACCAACAAGATCTAAGGAAAGAATGGGAGGGAAAAAAGAAAAATACAGACTTAAAAAAAAAAATTTACTCCCACTGAAGTTCAAAGGATGAGCTGAGCCAGAGTTCCTCATCTGTACTTTCCATTAATGTTGTGTCTTTGTGTAAACAGTATAGATTTGTATCTAGAATTTCATTTCTTTTGTTCTTCCTCTGGACAATCGCTTTTCATTTTACCTCAGATGACACGAGTCATTGTGACAGAGGCCCCAAGACCTTGCTGTGATTCTGTAATGACTTAAATTCCCCACTTTCCCAGGGTGCACTAAGACATCAGGCTTTTATGTCTTGAGCTGCTGCATTAACTCCTAATGGAAAATTTCTCTCCTAACTTAAGAAGTACCTTATCCCCCATGAATAAACAATGACAGCATACGGATCAAGAATGACCTCTGATACATCTGTCTTTAATGGAGGAATCACTGTAAAAATTGATTTCCTTTCACCCTCAAGCAACAAGGTCTTCCCTGTGCAGAATTAAACACATACAAAGCATAAGATATATTCAAATGCAGTACTGCAAGTAGAGGCATTTCATTTAATATGCAGCTATGCTGGAGGCTGAGACCAATCTGAGATTCAATTTGCATTATAATTCTAAAAATAATAATTCTCTAATGAGAATATTTGAGTAAGTATGCAGACATAAAATGCGCTCTAGAAAAAGAAAAAAAAACCAAACAATTGATTTTCGTGGGAAGCTTAAAGGAAACTTAAAAAAAAAAATCAAAAACATAACAACAAAAAAACAAACCACACCACCAAAACTTAAAGAAAATCAAAAGCTGACCTTTTGTGAAATTTGCTTAGCTGACTGTGTGTTTTCTGAAGTAAACATCGAAAGACATTTAAGCAGAGAATGTATTCTGGTTTGTATAAGGACAATATATATGGCATGAGCATGACTTTGCTATTCCAGGTATGGAAAAATCTCATTTAGCACATTGTTGGCTAAACACAGTCTAACTTTAACTAATTATGGTCCATGTTATCATGCCCATTTTAATCACAAATAGTACTTCTCCAAATCCACATTAAAACCAGTATGAACCCTGGACTGGACCCAAGAACATTATACCCCTCACTGTTTTATAAAGATACTAGAATTTCTAAGCAGTGTAGAGGAGCACCTATTGTCCAAGTCTGCATTGTATTTACAAAGGGATAATTATTAACAGAATCAATATTTCGTTATTGGCAAAATAATAAAAAAATAAATAAAAAGGCTTTTAGCCTTCTAGTACTAAAGCCCATTAATATTATTGCTGCTGTTGTTATCCTTCAGTCAGAAAAAATATTTATATTTCCTCAGAGAAATTATAATATCAATAATAAAACATAATATAAATACTATCAACTCTTCATACCTCATCTCTTTTTTTTCTGAATGGACTAAGAAGCAAAAATTGCTTCATCTCCTGTATGCAACCAGTAAACAAAAGTGAGGTGAAATTTCAAGGCCCTCTAAGGAGCTACTTTTTCCTATTAATATGATACTAAATCTCCTCCTTCCCCCTATCACAGCCTATCACCATATTGTAAAAGACAATAACTACAGAATTATTAGAATACTATCTAGGACTAATATGTCATCATCTTCATATTTTTTCAGGATCTGGCCCTCAAAATATATTGGACTAAACTGTCAGCCTAGACTACAACTTATTTAAATTCCACTCTGTTTGTCTAATAATGGCTTCAGTTTTAATTCATGCAAAGAAAGCACAGTGTCTAACCTAAAAGAAGAAAATTAAAGGCATGATATTTGAAAGGACTTAGGAATACATCCAGATTTTAAATGTGTCCACTGTATCAGGACTTCTCCCATGAATAAAGGCTGAAAGAGTTGGGGTTGTTCAGCCTGAAGAAAAAAAGGCTCCAGGGAGATCTTATTGTGACCTTTCAGTACTTAAAGGGTGCCTCTGAGAAAGATGGGACAGTCTTGTTATTGGGGCCTGTTGCAACAAGACAAAGGGTAATGGTTTTAAACTGATACAGGGGAGATTCAGGCTAGATAAGGAAGAAATCTTCTGCAATGAGGGTGGTGAAACACTGGAACAGGTTGACCAGAGAGGTGGTAAAAGCCCCATCCCTGGAAACATCCAAGGTTAGTTTGGACAGGGGTCTCAGCAACCTGGCTGAGTTAAAGATGTCCCTGCTCACTGCAGAAGGGTTGGACTAGATGACCTTTAGAGGCCCTTTTGAACGCAAAGCATTCTATGATTCTAAGGTCCTCTTGCTCTAAGCTGGACCTGCCTCTGGTCAAGGCTGAGCCAAACAATCAGTGATGGTGGAAGGGCGTCTGTGATAACAGAAGGTAAAAGAAGAAAAAAAGCTGCTGGACGATTTTTGGGGAGTGAAGGGAGGAGTCAGAAGTGAGAGGAACAACTATGCGGACACCAAGGTCGGGGGCAGTTGGGGAGGTGGACTGGAGAAATTCTCCTGCAGCCTGTGGCTGAAATGGCAGGCCGGTCTCCTGCACTCCACAGAGGTTGACTGCGGAACACATATCCACCTGCAAGCCACAGAGGACCCCATGCCAGAGCAGGTGACTGTGCTTGAAGAATCACAGAATCATATAGAATTGTTTCTGTTGGAAAAGACCTTTAAGATCATCTAGTCCAACTAATAACCTAACACTGCCAACCCCACCACTAAACCATGTCCCTAAGCACCTCATCTATAAGTGTTTTAAATACTTCCAGGGATGGTGACTGAGCATCCTGTTCCACTTTCAAAGGAGAACTTTTCCTAATGTCCAACCTAAGAAGGCTGTGACTCCAAGGGAAGCCTGCATTGGAGCACTCCATCACTGAGAGAACTATACCCTGTGAAATAGACCCACGCTGGAGTAACAGGTGAAGAACTGCAACCCCGTGGGAAGGACTCATGCAGAAGAAGTTCATGGAGGAAGTTCATGGGATGACACACTGGAGCAGGGGAAGAGTGTGAGGGGTCCTCCCTGTGAGGAGGGAGGAGGGGCATAGACAACATGTGACAAACTGACCACAACTCCATTCCCTATGCACCTGCACTGCTGAGGGGGAGGAAGTAGAGACTATTGGAAGCAGAGCTGAGCCCAAGAAGGAAGGGGTAGGGGGAAGATGTTATTAAGCTCTGGTTGTATTTCTCATTACATCTCTCTCTGATTTGCAAATTGGTAGTGGTGGTGTTCCGATTAAACTGGTGTTTTATCCCCAAGCTGAGCCTGGTTTTTTTTGCCTGTGAACATAATCAGTGAAGGAGCTCTCCACGTCCTTTGCCTTGAACCCCCAAGCCCTTTGTTATACTTTCTCATCCTCATCCCACCAGAGCGGGGTAGGAATGAGAGAGGGGAGGCCTGATGTAAACACCAGCTGGATGCATCTAAACCTCAGCACTCCCATAGCAAAATACTCACATCAGCAACTTTGGAGCTAAATATTTAACTTGATAGAATTAATGAGTACATACAAAGACGTGCATATAGGAGGTAGAGATACTCTTATTTTATTCTCTATGTGCAGTTTTTATATTTTTTTAATATGTTTTTAATTTGAAATGCATTAATTTGCTTTCAAGATCCTCTAAGAACAGAACATAAGCTTTTGGGCTGCTTTGGGGATTTTTCTGACTCCTGTGAGGATTCTCAAAATCTCATTCTGGGAAGGTGCATGGCCCAATCCTTTCCCCCTCTTCTCACCTTATGCAAAAGCTCCAATGGAGCAGATGGTTTCATGAAGAAAAACAACAGTGGAAATGGCAGGTTGTCTTTCTAAATGGAAGGAATAATCTATATAGCTCTTCTTTCAATGGCAAAAAGCTTAAATTAAAATTCAGCATCACGCTGCCACACAGGTGTAACACCAAACACATCTGGGCTTCCTGGCCCTTGCTATCACTAAACCTCCACACTTATCCATCCACCCCCGCTTCCTCAGGCTCCTGTCCTTTTCACTTGGAACTCCATGCTCCCTAATAGAGTCATGGCTCGTCATTTGCTCCCTCCAGCAGCACCACTTGCAGAGAAATGGGAAAAAGGTGTTTGCAGTTGCTCAACAACCCTGAATAAGCCACTTTTTTCTTGACTGTCTAAACATGCAGAGCAGAGCATAGCCTTGGGTGCCATTGAGAACTCCAGGCCATTTCATATTGCTATAAATATTGCGAAGTATGTGTGGAAGACCTTATCAGGGTTTAAAAACAAATAAACAAACAAACAAAACAAAACCAAAAATATAAAAAAAAAAAAAAGAAAAAACCACAACCACACACACAAAAAACCCACTCTCAGAGAGATTAAAGCATTAACCTATAGATCAGATATCATCTCAAGTATACCAGGCCTGTATTCATGAAGATTCATATAGCCACAGCTGAGGTGAAAATAGCAGCCAACACAGCCTGTAGCTACAAAGAGAAAACAGTATTGCCTGATTTTCTTCTTCCTTTCTTAATTCTTGCATTGTATTTACTACTGCTTTGAGCAGACTGATAGCTGACTCAGGCAGCAACATACTGGGAAATATTTTGAAGGTATTGATCTTTGTTATAGGCTTCAATATTTGATAGTTGATTTGCTCATTATTAAAAAAAAAAAAAGGCAAGCTCCTCTTTTGTCTGTATTTCCACTAACAGCACACTCTGTATTTGGATTTAGCTTCTGTATCAGCAATTTCCAGATATCAGGTCTCCCCACTCCTCTAAGGGAAGATGTGGATTAGATTTATCAGATCAATAGCCTTATTTTCTAGATGATACCTGGATACCATAGGGATAGGTGTATCGTGACTATTTAAATGCTTATAAGATCTCTGTGGCAGTATCTGTCATGTACCATGTATTTGTGCAGCACAGAGCACAGTGGGCTGCCAGTGGGAGACCCCAGGCCCTAGATGAGAAAAAGTTTATAACTGGCCACCAGTACACGTCTATCTGCAAAGTTCTCTTGAAGCGGCAGCTTACTGTGAAATCAAAAGGGATCAAAGGTGTCTTGTAGCTCTGTCTGGCTTCAGTGCAAACAGCAAAGCTAGATACAGCTGCTCCATAGCAAAGGGTGTTTGCAAAGACCCATCCACAGGCTTATAGTGCCATGCTGAACATGTACATACCCTACTGAAGACACAGTTTTCAACATCCTTCACAGGTGGAAGTGTACAGTGCTCCATGCTACCAGCCCAAAGAAAACAGCACCAGCATTTAAGGAAGTTTCTAGAAACACATTCAGGAAAGGACAGGATTGCAACCTATACCAATACAGACCTGATTCAAATTCCATTTAAGTAATGGGCAAGACTCAGTCATTTCAATACTTTTTTGGCTCAGTTTTTGGAGGTAGTTTATAGTAAAGCAAATGGTGAAGAACTGTCACAAAGACAACAAATGCTCAAAGAAGAAATGAACGGAAGTATTTTGTGCACCCAGATAAGTCAGATTCACTGCTTCACAGCTGTATTTCTTTCTTACAATTGCAAATTGCCATCTCTAAATTACAGTACTTTATCATCTGATGGGTAAGTTTTCCTCCAAATAATAATATTGCATAACTGCATAAGTTGCTTGTAATAGTGTTTACATTTTAAGCTTATAATGCCTTTTTTAATTCAAATAGTGCTAACCATTGGAGTGAGTTGAAGAATTCACATATCCTAGAAGATGGTTTGATTAGAAGTGGTTGTTAAAATTTAAGATCAGAGTGATTCCTTCTGCTCCTTGCTCATTCTCCTGCATTCTTGCTTTACAGGAAGCTCATTAATAGATCACTTTGCCCAGTTTGTCATCTGTTTCATTATGCAAAATACATACGTTTCATTTACCTTTCCTGTGGAAAAAAATCAGTTATCTTCAGCTAGATAAAATGACTTCTTTGGGTTTCTTTTCAACCCCTGAACAGCTCAAAAGTCTCTAAAATCTCAACTGGTGGTAGAATATCAGGGAACCCTGATGTGTGCCAATTGCAATGTAATGATCTTTATGTTCACATTTAAATGGAAAGTGCAATAGCATAGAAAAAGTTGACCACTAGGCAAACCTTACATTTGACCTAAAAGGAAAATAAAATAGTTTAAAAGCTCTCTGAACATTATCAAAAGATCTATTTGACATAGAAATTAAAGAAGGAATTCCTAAAACGGAGCTTTTGTTCCCAACTCTTTGGTTTTACAATATCTATGAGAATTAAGTGCAAAAAGTTTTTCCACTTGCTTGTCTTATTTCTTTACTTTTCTTAGTAAAGTTCCAGCTTTCTCTTCACTAAATAGGTCAGAAACTCCTAGGTCTATAGATCTGCTTCAATATTTTCCTAAAACAATGGAGATGGCATTTGACCAGTCTCTAATAAACATACCACCACTCCACAGAGATAGTGTATTTTAATTATTACTATTTCTTGGAAATGCACTACAGACTCAAAGATTAATGAAACACTATAAATTCTAAATAATGACAAACTCATTCCCCTAATTGATCATAATTTACGTTCAATAAAGCATTTAAACACCTGACTAATTTTATGCAAGCGTCTTCATCACCCTGATGAATTCACAGGAACTAGAAGGGACCACCAGCATGCTGAAGTTCAGTCCTTGCATTCAAGCTTAGTGGCCTGCTGGCTTTGATGATTTTATTACCTGATAAAACACGGGCAGGTACTTAGAAGTGTTGCTGATTAAAGGCTCAGCCATCTTAATGATATGACAACATCTTAATAGTAAGACAAACTGTGAAAATACTCCCAGGAATTCAGCATCACTTTGTTGCCTAATCGTAAGACCAAAATTCAAACAGCTGTGACAATTAACTGAAATACAGGAGAAGAACAGAGTGGAGAAGGACATAAAGGAGTCAGTATGTTTACATGTTCACTGAACACATCTGCAAGATAACAGGGCTTTGCCACAATAAGAAAAGTGAATCGCTGATCAGAGTGCTGGAAAAGGGACTGCAGGAGAACTTGGGAGAGCAGTAACGTGCCATACCACGACCAAGGAAATCCACAAGAAAACGCAGCATTTTGTCTGACATCTTCTTCCCTTTGGTGGGATGAAGCTCTAAGATGAAACTCATGATTGTCACTGAAGTTATAAAGATAAAAAGAGTTATCTACTAAAGAATCTGGAGAAAGAACTCCATTTAATTCCATATGAGAATATGCAGTTTTCCTGATGTTTGTATGATCCATGAAAGTAGTGCAAAGTTCATGTTAGGATTAGACTTCCAGAAGGTTTTGGAACAAAGCAAACATTTCAAAATGCAATGTCTTTAATTTTTAATGGAGAGAAGATATCATCATAACCTCCGGTAGTATGCAGATCACTGGCACTTTTTTAATTGAACTTTAAATATAACCTACAAGTATAAAGGCACCCTATAAAAACTTCAGGTGATGAAGAACTACTACATCCTTACATAAATTGTTGAACAGTTGACCCTCTACCATGAAAATCTCCCTATTATTTGGTTTGAATTTTCTAGATACTGGATATTGTAGTACCTTTTGTTCAGTTATTTTGGTTTGGGGTTTTTTTTTACTAGATTAAACAGCTATCTCCTGGAAGTCTTTTTCTGTGCAGACAGACACATCACACCCCTAATCTTGTCTCAACCGGATAGAAGATGCTTCTAAAGTTTCTAAGAGGCATGCTTTTCAGAGCACTTTAAATTTTTCCAAGTTTATATTTAAAGCTCACAAACTTTTCTTCAAATAGTTTCACTAATACTGAACACAATGGCAATTCTACCTTCCTACTCCTACATAACAGCTTTGGCACATGCAGCCAAAGATCATTTTCTTCTCTTTACTCAAGTTTCATACTAGAAGGTAATTTTTTGATTAATAACTCTAAGGACTTATTGTTATTCTGTCCTGCATACAAACCCTTAAACTGTAAGCATGGTTTATCTTAAATATACGTTCATCTGTCCAAAACTAACAGTGTTAAAAGATATGTTTGTTTAAATGTGCCCATTATATCAAGAAATCCAGACCTCACTGTAACAGTTGACCTGCTTCCATTACAGTCTTTCACTTCACAAATGCTTGTATTATTAACAACGTCAGCCAGGAGTTATTTTATGTTTTCAAGACAAAAAATACTAACTAGATACGACCTTTAAAATATATTCTTTACGTGACAATTTACTTTTACAATTCCTTTTGTGACAATTTTATAAGATCATAATTAATTTCAGGTGAAAACTAATATGATTTAATTTTTGCTGTATTTTTTCCAGCAGGACTAGATCAAATACTTGTAATAATTTTATTGTATCAACACAGCTACTTTATATTAATACACAATGAAATTAAGAGAACAGCAGGTATTCTTGAGAAAACATTTTCGTATGTAGAATCATTCCAACAGGCCATAAGGCACCCACCATTCCACTGTTTAGTGGCAACATCCACTTCAATTTTTCCACATTTTTTTTTCAGGATGGCTGTCTTAACTAGCCAGATCAAGTATTCCAATTATTTATTTATTTTAAATGTTGAAATGACATTACCTTTTTCCCAGTTCTCTGACATTTTGCCTGTCTTTAAAGATTAATTCAGTGTCCACAATCTTACTTTAAGACACCCCTTGGCCAAATCTTTTAATAGAATTGGCATTAACTTACTCAGTTCTGAAGATTTGGATACATTTAATTTAAACCACTGCTGTTTAATCTCCTAAATATTAGCTGAAGGTATTTCAGTAGCATGTTAAAATACAAACCTGGTTATTTCCTATAATAAAATATAATAACTATTGATTACATCTTTATGTGTATTGCTAGAAATTTTTCTCATCTTTATCCAATATTGGGCATATATCATTAGACAGATTTGATTTGTTCATCATGTGCTTTAGAAACACTTCCCTGTTTTGGTACCCTCTTGGGCACAGAGGTTTCTTTTATTGATATATTTAGTTTTCTCTACAGGTTGATTTTATTTCCTAAAGGTTGGTTTGTGCTCACTATGATGAGCTTCTCCCTTTTTCATTTGCTAGATAATGTTCTTTTGTAGCTTTTTTCTTTTTGATTTTCAGAGTGAGGTTGTAACTGTCTTCACCTCCCTTTTTAGCAGGATTTTTTTTCCACCCTTAGAAACCTTTCTTGATTGCAGAGCTGGGGTTTTTGGCATCCAATAAAGCATTCTTAAACAATTCCTAATTATAATGCACATTCTTGTGTTTAAATTTTTCCTCCCACTCAATTTTGCTCATGATTATTTTCCGCTTTGGGAAATTGGCCTTTTTAAAGGACCAAGAATATAATACTGTTTGCACAAAACAAATAAAATTAGATCATGATTGCCTGCACCCAGGCAACCATCTAGTTCAGTGATCAATTCATCTTTATCTGTCAGAATATGTAATTAGGAATGCCCCAACTTGGCTGCAGTGCCAACACTGCTAGTTTTAGAAAGTTACCTTTTGGAAGTAGCAGCACAAAACTTTTAACACACAAGCCACAAACAAATACAGCTGTTCTTTGTAGGACAGAAAAGTGTTTAAAAAATTACCTCAGATGCTTCTTTTCCTTCATGGTCTATAGCACCCTTCTTATACAAGATAATCAGCAAGAGCTTAATTTCTGAGATGTTCACCATCTTGTGCCAAAAGCTAGCAATTATTAAAAAGATATAATGAAGACCTAAATTGAAACTGTAATCAGAAAGTATGCCCTCTCTGGTTTTGACTCAGGACATAAACTAAATATCCTGGGGACAGATCTTAGCACAGGGATACAATCCAGCCTCTCTAAATACAGGGTTCAGCATTCCAGCTTTTATTCATCATTTATTTTCCCTCCAAACTTGGGAAGCACTATGGCAAGCTTTCTTTGTCATTTTGAAACACAAACTGTCTGAAAACTGAAGTGATGTATGTTGTTTGACCGATATCTCTTCTCAAGGTTTTTTGGGACTTCCTAATCCTTTAGAAAGACACATTTCTGCATTGTGACGCTGTCACTGTGGGGTTAATATCCGGTATATTTTAATGGAATCAATAGAAAACTATTTCCCAGAGAAAAATCTAAAAGTGTGTACATCCCTAGCTTTCAACTTTGGGATTTTTCAGAGAAACTTTAAAAGCTAATTAGAGATAATTATTATCTTTGACAGCATCATCTATTTTACAAAATAGTTAATTTGTAACTTTTGTGGGCAAAATCAAAGAACACCAGATGAAGATGTTTGACTGTTCCCATACTTTTTATTCTTGATCATTCCTAAATTTGTGTTGCCAAGGCATTAATAATTGAACCACAGAGGTTGCATAAAAAGGGAACTCCCAACTCATGAAAAATGCTGAAAAGCCAAAATGCTCTTTTTTCCTCCATGCCCCCCCCTTCCCAAGACAATTTCAGTTTGGAAATTCCAAAATGTTCCCAAGGTAGGAGCAGTCTGAACAGAAATATGCTTCTCAGATTTCTTCACGCCTGCTTCCCAGCTGGCAGGCTGCTCAGCTCACTACATTTGGGGAAACACAGAACCCTGGTAACAACACTCCTGGGGAAATTGGTAGACCAGAGGAAGGATAACAGGCAGCTCCCTCACTGAAATAGCAGGCACTAGCCCACAGAAGGCTGTGGATGCTAAAAGCAAGGAGCCCACCTGGTAAGCTGTGGAGTCCACCACAGAATTTGTAACCTGAAAATCTGGAGATAAACTACTGACTGAGCTGTAAAGTTGGTGGAAATCTTGCTGTCAAAAACTGTGGCAGGTGAATTGGTGAATAATATATGCACAATGTAAACAGCCTGAGTGATGAGGCAGCACTTGTTTTAAAGTACTGGTATGCAGAGAAGCTTCTCTCCCAGCAACTTCGCAGAACACTGCAACATTTTACATTTGCCCGAGATGTATTTGTTACTTACAAATAGGTGCACACAGGTCTTGAGCATACCCTGGTCTGTCTTACATCTGTCATCCTCCCAGATGAATTCTTATCATAGAAATCATTCAGTGTTCATCACTGTTGGGGAGCCTGTTCATTGAAACTCATTATTGTTCTAATGAATTACACGCAAGGGGTGTAAGTGATTACATTATAATAGTTAGGCTCAGCCATTCAATGAAAATTTAATTACAGAGTACAGGGACATGACAAAAAAAAAAAATCCATGACTGTGTTCTGGAATACAGCCTCCCCAGCCACAGCTGGCTATTCAAAGTCTTCAAGCAATTATGCTTTCTCCTAATCACACCCATTCTTTAAGAAACGAAACATGAACTGAAGTACTCATAAGTTTTAGCAGCCTGCCCCTCCACTGGAAATTCTGAAGAACTTTTCTTCACTCTTTGACTGATCCACACCCCCAAAATTTTACGATACTCCATGCCGGATAAGTAGAAAGGATGGGATCCTGAAAGCCTGATGTAAATAACATCAGAGTTAGACCAACCTACTGCAAATGAGGATCCCCTCTTTATGGTCACAGAAAAGACCTCAAAGCCACCCTACTGGATTATTTTAAAGCACAGGTACAGAGACTATCTTTGGTCTACTTTTTTCTTCTCTAAAACACCACATAAGTCAGTGTATTACTGTAAGCTATTAGACTGCTCTTTCAGTAGGGTCCATAGTAGGATCCATGCTAACACATATGTTTTGGTGCTAAAAAATATAGTGCCTGATGGGAGTGCCTGACTCCCAGACATAAATCTGGGTCTTTCTGAAGAAGCCTAAAGGCCTCTTGAAGATCTTGCTAGAGAAGTTTAAAGCAATTATTGAATATGTCTTCTTTAATATCCACATAATTTTTTTTCAGTAGTCTTTGTAAGAGGAAAAACAACTTCACCTTAAGCTTGGGGTGCTTAAGAGATAGTCTTTTTTGTCCAGGAGATTGGGGAAATAGGAGAATAGGGGTTGGCAACCATGACAAACAGAGCCTACTGTTCCCTTCAGCAAATCATCTATGAGTCAGAATTGCTTCACTTCCCTTAAAAAAAAAAAGTACTCTTCACATAAACTTGAATTGTTGCTGAAGTTATATTGCAGTCTAATGAGATAATATAATTGCTAACACATGCCTCCAAATCACATACTGTGATTAAAGCTGTGTATGTTCCATGAGCACGCTGTGGAGGGTATGTCTGATATTAGATGGTCAGTGTTATTAAAATAGAGAGGTTATAACCTGCTAACATAGCATCCTTGCTGTGTTTTCAGTTTATTCTCTTTTATATATGGGCACAAATGCCCTCCCACACAGAGAGTTCACATTAGCTATGTCTGTGGACTCTTTAACAGTTAGAATATTTGACAATACACATTCACATTAGGAACATTTCCCAGTGGCGTATCAATGATGTTCAGAATTAAATCACATCTGTTTAACATTGCACTTGTCATAATCTGCAAACTACAAAGACAAATTTACTACATTCAAGACACTACGCCTTACCTAAATAAAAATGGATACATCAGAAAACATCTGCAACCATGAGTGACAATATAGACAGCATCTGGAAATTGTGAACTGGTGTACCTCATCATCAGATCCCCTTGGAAAGGGTTTCTATATTTTGCATGAAAGTAGCTGAAAGCCTGTGGCTGATTTTTGTTTCCACCCGAGGTGTAATTATAAATAGTGTGTTACTTTAAATACCACAGTTAAAAAAACCCTTATTTTTACAAATTAGTTTCCAGTACTTACTGATCATCTGGGCTATATTGTACAAGTCAAGACCAGCATCATCCAGCTCAGCTAAGAGCTTCTTTAAAACAGGCTGGAGGTTTCTAAGGTGGCTGGGCTTCAGATGCAGCCACAATCACAGATGTGATCTGATTTAGTAGGAGAAGGGAATTTCTTATTTCACACCCCCAAACCACCCTCCCCAAGTAAAATTATGCTTAAAAGAAAGTCCATAAAAGCCAGTATAATATTTTTGCCTTCGGAGGAAGATGGTCTGAGATAACCCTAAATAAAGGGTTAGGGTCTAGCAATAGCTGATCTCAGATTAATTTTTCACAACACAAACACTTTAGTAAGCATTAAAGATAAGCAAGCAAGAGGATGAGACATCAGGACTGTTACCTGAAGTTCCCCTTGCACAGATGATGATATCTAGAGTCCTCCTAGGGTTTCTTTCCATGGTGGCTGCTAGGATTCTCATGTCTCTGCTGCCCAGTTCCTGCCATCTGAGACCACTCAGTTTTTCTCATCAATTGCCTGGCATCCAGGGACCCCACCAGAGCCCTTCTTAGTTCTAAATATGTCGCTGAGAAAATTATGATACTGACAGGGGAGAGAAAGAGTCTAGGCAGTGGAAGCAGGAAGGTACACAGGAGTCCCTGAACAAGAGTTTGGCAAAAGGCAGAGCACGAAACCAGCACCACCACTGTTGTGATCCTACCAGTATCTGATAGATTTGGCACTGCACTCATAGAGCACTGCAATGCTGCCAAGGCGCTGCTTTAATGCCCAGCACACTTACTTCACAAGAAACCTCAGAGGATAGCAGGAAGAAATTAAACAACAGTGCTGGATACACCACATGCAGATGTTAACAAAAAAACCCTGGAGAGCGGCTCCTCAGTGAGCACATGAATTGGTAGGTGTGCTGCACTCTACCAGAAGTGACACTGATATTTCAGTCCAAGACAAAATGAGTCTTGACCCAACAGCCAGGGCCCTACAGAAGGATATATCACAAGATGCAAGACTTGTTCAACACTACATGTTTTCTAATTTCCTCTATTTCTACCCCCTATGGATGCTGTAACTCCTGCATTTGTCAAGTACACCTTTCCTTGTGACCTGATGTCCAGCTTTACAATGAAATAATAATTACAACATGGGATTCCTGACTACTGGTTCTCTCAGCCCAAGAGGATGAGAGAGACCACAGTCAGCTCTGTGTCTGGGATGAAAGTTGATAGCTTGTTCTGTCTGCTGTCCATAACACCTGTCAAAACAGGTTATATTTTGGATGTTAGATATGTAGATGTCAGACAGCCCTCATAAAAGACATGTAAAATATGGAAAAAAAATCTCTGGGATACTAAGCAAACTGAAATCATAAAACTATGGTCTACATGAGTGATGTACTAGCAGAAGCTTAACTACAGTTAGACAAATTTGATCTGCTGATACTATACAGTACAAGAAAAAATACAAAAAGATCTTTTGGACTACAGAAGAAACTTTCTGTATCAGTACAACTGAAAAAGTAATAAATAGTATTTTTTCGTAGAAATTGTATTTTATAAGTTAGTTATGAACCACTTCATTTTATATACTAGAGGAACTAATTATCCTTTTAACAAAATTGATTGTAGCAAGAGCACATTATTTCCTTCACAAAGAAAAACTACAAAAATTTAACCAATTAAAATCAAGAAACTAATAAAATCCAACCACAATTAACATGCAAAATATTTTGCTCTAATGCTATTTGAAAAAGCAATAGAGGAAATAAGCCTCTTTCTGTATCTGGCAAGGAAAGAAAAAATAGAAGAAAGAAAGGAAGGGATGAATGAAAAAGTGAGGGGTCTTTTAAATGTAGATTTGATACAGTAGAGATAATTTAACTTGGTTCTAAGTACACTGGGCAATAAATAGCCTCATAAATGTGCTGGGTAAACTCTGAGGATACAGCAAGAAGCCATTTATTGCCTTGTAACCTCAACAGCAAACTAAAATTATCTCCTAAATAACAGATTTTCTAGTTGTGCTGAATTATTTTGTGACTGAGAAGCAATAATTTCCCTGTATCTCTCCCCTGGTTACCACTAAAATGAACAGCATGAATTAGTTCCAGGTAATGTTAGGTGTCACTATTTTTAGAAAATTCAACCTTGAAAACTCTTCCAACTTAACACAAGTGAAAATCAGGATGGATTTGGGGTTCATTCCTGTTGTTTCCAGGTGAAACAGAAGTCATCTGCTACCTTCTGATAAGACTCCATAGTGAAATTCATCTATGTATCCCCTGGCAAAGCTGGAATTATATGGGGTACCATGACACCACAGGGTAGCAAATGATGCTGCCTGGTGACACCCAAACTTCAGCAGCTTGGGGGGGGTTCATTGCTTCTGCAGTTAAAATTCAGTCTGATAAGAAACAAACCGAAAACTTCATGAGATTTTTTTACTAATTCATGTTCTGACCTGTCTTTAGGTCAGCTCTATGGGAGAACTTGACTGCTGTGCTGGGGGATGAGCTGCCCCTTGGAGGTGCACAAGGTGCCCCCAACTCCCAGCTTCCCCAGCAGGCTACATTCTGTGGTAGTGAATAAGTTGATTAGCTGAAGAGTACCGAGAGAGATTTAGGAGTAAGGAATGAAAAAAAAAAAAAAAAAAAAAATGAAAAAATAGAAAGAGCTGATAACAGAAGAATTCAGATTTACTTTAATGGGCATATTATGTTTGGATAGTCTAAATGCCTCTAATCAAGGTCTTCCCCCCCACCCCATTACCCAGCAATGCTGAAGTAAGCACTAATGAAAACAGCATTTTCATGCACATTTCTAAACTTCAAGCAAAACTTAAAGTTTTAGGAGAAAATCTATTTCATCTAAGCTATTTTACCATAAGTTACGTGCATCTGCCAGTAATCTTACAACTGACTAATACTGTGGTTAGAACTAAGAGTTAAATGGTCTTACAAAATTCTATATATGGAAAATACCAACAAATATGATAAAAGGGTAGAATAAAATGTTCTTTATCAAATGCAAGTTCAAGTTTGCACTCAGAAATACACAAAGATCTATAATAATAATATTTATCTATCACTTATCTACTATCTTAGATGTTTTACAATGAAACAAACAGATAAATTAATTCCCAAGTTACAAGAGTAAAACAGTCCAAGTTAGTATAAAACCATAAATAAAATCAAGATACAATGCCAAGAGCTTTCTGGAATGGAGACATTTTTTATTTCAAAACAACTGATGCTATGTTGGTTCACAGGTCAAAAAGTCATATAGGCAAAAATACTGGCAACATGTCAAGTGCTTTTGAATATGCCAACTGTCCCATTTCTCTCTTAAAGGGATGAATTTTCACATAGAACAATTTTTGCACTATAAGGGCTTCTTGGCAGCAGAAGGAATTGCAGGCTTATCTGAATAAGGAGGTAAGTCTATAAGCAGGTGAATTCTTGATGCTGGAATTGAGCACGTGGATTGCAAGGAATGCAAATCTAATTGGGTTTCCCAAGCTTCAAACACTGCTATGTGAACAATCACCAAATACACTTTTTTTTTTTTCACATGGCCTACATGGATTCTGGAGAGAAAGCAAGGCAAGATAGGCAGCATAGGTCTGGTAGGATAAGGGAAAGATGCCTAGCCCGAGGCTTTGGCAAGAAGAAAACCATCTGTGAGCTGAATGTGCTGCTTCTGTTCAGAGCATCAGACTCTTCCCCACATTTAAATACGCGGCAATTATGCTAAGAAAATACACTGACTCCATGTCACTTTTTTTTGTTTTAATTAAATAGAATCTTACTTTCATCACTCTAAAGTAGCTTTATGGATTAGTCTAGGAAGCAAGAGTATAGTGTAGACAGAGATTACAAAAAACATCTAGAAACAAGCTCTTTAAAAGCCTGGAAGTCAAAAAACTACTGTTGATAACAATTGTAACTCCACCTCTGGTGTGATTTCATCGCACTCTCCTGGTGCATCACAGTTCCTTACACAACTGAGTTCTAGAGATGCCCTGCAGACCTTTCTGTGAAAAAGCAAGTAGTTGTGTGGGTAAGTAGCAACAGTGAGATTTGCCAAGTAAAGGCACAAGATCCTCCAAAAGACAAAACACCTAATGAAAGTAAAAGTTTAGGAATGACAGAAATAATATTATTATGTTGGACATGGTTTGGTGTGGGGGGAGGAAACACCAAACAAAAAAACAGAGGAGAAAGATACAGAATGTAAAAGAGAAAGACAGAAAAAATACCATCCTGGAGATACCCCAGCAGCATCTGCCAGAGGGACTCAAGCAATAGCCAGTTTGAATAATGGCCAGTACCATCTGTGTGATATCATATACTACAGGAAAGCAAGAACCAAACTGAGGTGTTTTACTTCATTTAATACCAGGAGGTCTCTACTCCACCTCTGAGTTTGTGTAACATCCTCCTTCCAAGCTTCCTCTGGAAGTCCCCACGCAACAAAATCACACCAAGAAACAGAAATTTTTCTTATCAATAGGAACTCTAAAATCAATGAGCTGGACAATCATACGATGGTATATTAAAAATTCTGAACCTAGAGAGATAAAAATGCTTAAATCTAAAACACAGCTGTTTCTGCCTTTTATAAAGACTCTAAAATTAATGATATCCTCTTATTTAACAAGTACATCCATAAATGGGTGCTATCAATATGGTCAAATCGGATAACATAAAAAACTACCAACATATTAGGGGAAAGTGCATCTTTCCTGTAATTCTGTTGACCTCAATATTTGGTTTTGACTTCTTAAATGTAGCAAGCCCTTTTTTCAGTCAACAAAAGATGTGAAGGGACAAACAACTTTTGAAGAAGACAGAGAGAACCTTTTGAAAGAAGGATTAACAAATAAGAAAAAAAAAGCATAGAATGCTTTCGGTTAGATGGGATCTTCAAAGATCATTATCATGGTTTAGTCTCTGCTGACAGCCAAACACCACACAGACACTCACCCACTGCTTTCCCCTTCTCATGGAATGGGAAGGAGAATCAGGAGAAATAAAAAATTGATACCCTGGGGCTGAGATAAGGACAGTTTAATAAAACAACATAATGAGAGAAGCAAACAGCACTAATGATAGTATCAATGCAATGATAGACAAATCAAGTGATAGAAGCCAGGAAAACTCTACCTGTGCCCGAGACACCAACTCTCCCTGCTCCAACCACACAGAAGATACATGCTGAAGCAAGCTCACAAAAGGCAACCCCAGCCTGGCCCAGCCCNAATGTACCCACTTACAATTTAAAACACTTGTCCCTTATCCTGACACTATAGTCCCTCTTTAAAAGTCTGTCCACATCTTTCTTGCAAGCTTCCTTTAAATGCTGAAAAACCTTTAAATGCTGGAAAGCAGCACTCAGCTTAGTGCCATCAGCAAACTTGTTGAGGATGCCCTCATGTCACTAGTGAAGATATTAAAGAATATTGGTCTCAGTATGAACCATTGAAGGACACCACTCATTACTGGATTCCACTTGGACACTGAGCTACTAAATGTAATTCTGCTTTTAACTTCTTTTATAACCCTTTCTCTCCCCATCAAGATCTGTTGGGGGTGGGAGAGAACACTGGGNAATATTTGGTTTTGACTTCTTAAATGTAGCAAGCCCTTTTTTCAGTCAACAAAAGATGTGAAGGGACAAACAACTTTTGAAGAAGACAGAGAGAACCTTTTGAAAGAAGGATTAACAAATAAGAAAAAAAAAGCATAGAATGCTTTCGGTTAGATGGGATCTTCAAAGATCATTATCATGGTTTAGTCTCTGCTGACAGCCAAACACCACACAGACACTCACCCACTGCTTTCCCCTTCGCATGGAATGGGAAGGAGAATCAGGAGAAATAAAAAATTGATACCCTGGGGCTGAGATAAGGACAGTTTAATAAAACAACATAATGAGAGAAGCAAACAGCACTAATGATAGTATCAATGCAATGATAGACAAATCAAGTGATAGAAGCCAGGAAAACTCTACCTGTGCCCGAGACACCAACTCTCCCTGCTCCAACCACACAGAAGATACATGCTGAAGCAAGCTCACAAAAGGCAACCCCAGCCTGGCCCAGCCCTTGCCTTATATAGGGGAATGACTCACTGATATCTCATTGGCTGGCTCGGTTGTTTATCCCAGCTGTGGCCACTCCCAATTGCAGCCCCTCACAACTACTTGGGCCAGTAGCTCTTGGTGATAATTGACCCAAACTCAACCCAGGATAATCATCTAGTCCAACCCATGCAATGGGCAAGGACACCTCTCACAGACGAGGTCACTTAGAGCCCTCTCCAATCTGATATTGAACACTTCCAGGGAGGGGACATTCATAAGCCCTCTGAGCAACCTGTGCCAGTGTCTCATCACCTTCATCATAAAAAATTTTTGCCTTTTATCTGTCCTGAATGTACCCACTTACAATTTAAAACACTTGTCCCTTATCCTGACACTATAGTCCCTCTTTAAAAGTCTGTCCACATCTTTCTTGCAAGCTTCCTTTAAATGCTGAAAAACCTTTAAATGCTGGAAAGCAGCACTCAGCTTAGTGCCATCAGCAAACTTGTTGAGGATGCCCTCATGTCACTAGTGAAGATATTAAAGAATATTGGTCTCAGTATGAACCATTGAAGGACACCACTCATTACTGGATTCCACTTGGACACTGAGCTACTAAATGTAATTCTGCTTTTAACTTCTTTTATAACCCTTTCTCTCCCCATCAAGATCTGTTGGGGGTGGGAGAGAACACTGGGAGTCCCCACATTGCATCTTCTGGAAGACACTCAAAGAGAAGCAGCCAGTCCTGTCTCAACTCAACAGAGGTGACCATGGTTCTTCCAGCCCTGTGGCACCCACCACATGGCCCCTGGACCTCTGAGATGCCCCAAACTGTGCAGCCATTCATCTTCCCAAACCCTGCTGTGCTGGAGATGAAGACTGACNTGGCAGAAGAGGGAGCATCACTACCATTGCCTGGGCATTGCCTGCCCAGTAAACACAATTTACAGATCATTTCCCAGGATCTTGGGTCCAACTCTCCCATTTCACCTCCTCTGTGTCCAGCACAGCAGCTCACCCCTCAGGGACTGTCCCTAGCACAAGGTCCACCTCACTCTCACGTCTGTGCTCAGGGATGGATTGGTGGGTGTCCCACAAGACTTCCCCTGGCCCCAGCCCAGCACATCTCCTGCTCCACCACACAGGTCTGCAGATTGCTCCTTGCAGCAGCTGCTTCAATGCTCACATCTTCTGCTTTGGCTGGATGAGCCCCAACTTGCCTCCATCAGTCACCTCCCACCATGGGCCACAGCATTGCTTGTCTACCATGCCCTGTCCAGTAGGGACCCCTGAATGCAAGTTTCTATGCTAGCTAGAACCTTTGACTTCTTCTAAAGCCAAGAATTTAAATTGCCTTTCTTCCACATTGGCTGGAGGTGCACAAAGATCATTGCCGCTGGTGTCTGCCAATTATTCAATTTATATTGAGCAATTCTGCATTCTCAATTCAGTAAGTGACTTGAATAATCCTACTTAAGAAAAAATGCTTCTCTGAGGAAGTCAGATAAGGAAATCTGTACAATATCCTCCAGGTAGCAAGTCAGTATTACGACTAAAAAAACCCATATAAATATGTACATATGTATGTTTATGTGTTTAGCTATCTACATATATTTCCATGGCCATCTTTAGCCCTCTAAAAATGATGCAATGTCCACCAAAGCCTATGGAATAATTCTTCTGTGTGGCAGACTTCAGGTAAAGTAGTGGAATTATTCTATAGATCTGAATTTCATCCACTTGCAAATGATATGTGGTAATCCAACTCACAATCTCATAAGAATTAATAATTACACACTGACAAAAGTCCAAGGATTGTGAAAATTATCATAGATCCCTAGATACTCCTACAGAACAAGAACACATGGTAGGAAGTTCACAAATAAGTAACTGCACTTTGTCACAGTGGAGTTCAGCATATATGAGGAAAAAAGTACTTCTTTGTACTGAAAAGCAATGTGATCGCTGCCACTTTCTAGTTACCAGTTCAAATGAAAAAGCTGAGCAAGTTAATACATGAAGTTCTCCTGCCAACCAATACAAAATTGATTATACCATGCCAATTCCCAAATGCAGATTAGAGACTCGTATTGCTGTTCTTTGCCTGTGACATTTTATCCATTTTTTTAATCTTCTCTCACAACCTTATCTCAAGATTCAAATCCTGTGCCATTTCCCATACTCCTTACAATTTTTTCCCCTAGAATAAGGTTTTGAAATCCTTCTTTCTTTCTGTGAAAAACAGCACTTTACTTGACTCATTCTGACCTTTCAGTGTTCCTAATTTACTTGGATGGACAATTTCCTTCCCTACTCTTCTAGCTTTTTAGCAGGCTATGAGAAAGTACTGGAATCATCGAGCCCTTAGGGCTGCCAGCACTTAAAAAGTTAATGTGTTGTTTTCTTCCTAGGGACTAGGTAGGATCACTGACATCACTGTAACACCAAAACTGTGCAGTCCTGATTCCCTATTAATCATGGTTCCAGGGAAAAAAAGTCCTTAAAATGTTCAGTTCAAAAACACAGAATTCCAGATAAGAAAAAAATATTCTGATAACTGTATTGATCTAGACAGAAAGGAAAACTCAGTATGAATCAAAAAGGCATCTGGGATATTAGTTCTGTGATATCATTATGGCAGTTCTAAGATATAATGAAAGGGACAAGAAATGGAGACTGTCAGAAAAAAACAAAACAAATGAAATATTTGCAACATTTCAATATGTAATAAATAAATTAGAACTTTATAGGATGGTTCTTAAGAAATTTTAATGGACTGTTAGAAATAATCTAAGAAAAGCATAATATTTTACTTTTTCTGCATTGAAAATCGATATCCCCCAGCATGATTTTCAACACAAGGAATTAAACATACAGAACAGGTCCTATACTGGGTTACTAGATTATGATGGCAGGAAAATGGTGCAATAATTAAGAGCCAGATTTTGCCTCTAGATAACAAAATGCAACTCCCAGTGAAGCACAAGAGAAGCTTTGTGAATATTAGATGTCTATACCAGAGAAAAGTAAAACATATGTTAAAGAAGACAGAAGAACATTTTTTTCTAAGGAGTTCACTGTGGGCAAGACAAATGGTTAGCGAAGCCCATGGCAGACCTGTTGATTTCAGGGTGCATTAGATGGTCCGTGAATCAGTGAGGTGTGTACAGTGGAGTAACATATGCCCCACAGCCATCACCTTCCTTTCCTTTATGGAAAAAAAAAAAAAAAAATAAATCATCTTTGACATGATTCTTCTGTAACTGCTTTTCCAGAAGAACAAGATCTTTCATAAACAAGGTTGCAATTAAAATGCTTCTGAATTTTTAGATACTGAAATTACAGTATATTTCACCAACATCAGTTTTAAAAGGCAAAATAAGCCCCAGTGAAATCTACTGAAAGTTTAACCACC
>VWZY01007817.1:1068250-1078273 GCA_013399075.1 Chloroceryle aenea
TTATATATAATATATAAATATTTATCATTAAAATCTACATTTTAAAAACTTGGTTTATTTCTCTTAAATGTACACTTCCTAGTTTCCTGTTAAGTGGATGAATAATATGATGATGTTGGTTCAATGGTTGGACCTGATGATCTTAGAGGTCTCTTCCAACCTTACTGATTCTATGACTATGGTCCAAGATTTTTCCAATATGTATATCTTTTCTGTACATTACTGTTGAAAATAAAGGACACAAAAAAATCTGCACTCAAGTTTTCCTAGTTGTCAATATCCTAACAGTATTTTTTTGCATTGTCAGGCCCAATTTAAAGCTTCTAAAAAATGACTGAATTTCAGAAAACTAGTTAGGCATTTTCTGACATTCAGCCATATTTTAAGGGTTTCTAACCATGAAAGAAATTCAGGGATGCTGAATCTGTAGTTGCTTTAGCCCTTGGCAAATGGGGGTTAGTGTTGTACACTCCACTAAGGAGTTTGGGATCCTGTGCTGTAGTGCAGGCAGTTGCTATCAAGCTTTGCTGATCATAGCACTGCTGATGAGGATCCAATTAAGCCAATAATATCACGTCTTTCAGACATCCCTCATTGGCCTTTGAAAAGAAGTTAAGCATTCATCCAGTATCATTCCTTTTCTAGCCTTTGCTGCTGAAAATAAATGTGTCTTAGCACAGGCTTAGCCTTTTGAGCTTACTGAAACTCTTGCTATGAGACTTTACCTCATTCTTCTCACCTGACTCTGAAATTAAGAATAGCTGTCAGTNACCCTTCCTTTCCTTAATAAAAAAAAAAAAAAAAAAAAATCATCTTTGACATGATTCTTCTGTAACTGCTTTTCCAGAAGAACAAGATCTTTCATAAACAAGGTTGCAATTAAAATGCTTCTGAATTTTTAGATACTGAAATTACAGTATATTTCACCAACATCAGTTTTAAAAGGCAAAATAAGCCCCAGTGAAATCTACTGAAAGTTTAACCACCATAATTATATTCCTTTAGACATTCATAATTATATATAATANNTTATATATAATATATAAATATTTATCATTAAATTCTACATTTTAAAAACTTGGTTTATTTCTCTTAAATGTACACTTCCTAGTTTCCTGTTAAGTGGATGAATAATATGATGATGTTGGTTCAATGGTTGGACCTGATGATCTTAGAGGTCTCTTCCAACCTTACTGATTCTATGACTATGGTCCAAGATTTTTCCAATATGTATATCTTTTCTGTACATTACTGTTGAAAATAAAGGACACAAAAAAATCTGCACTCAAGTTTTCCTAGTTGTCAATATCCTAACAGTATTTTTTTGCATTGTCAGGCCCAATTTAAAGCTTCTAAAAAATGACTGAATTTCAGAAAACTAGTTAGGCATTTTCTGACATTCAGCCATATTTTAAGGGTTTCTAACCATGAAAGAAATTCAGGGATGCTGAATCTGTAGTTGCTTTAGCCCTTGGCAAATGGGGGTTAGTGTTGTACACTCCACTAAGGAGTTTGGGATCCTGTGCTGTAGTGCAGGCAGTTGCTATCAAGCTTTGCTGATCATAGCACTGCTGATGAGGATCCAATTAAGCCAATAATATCACGTCTTTCAGACATCCCTCATTGGCCTTTGAAAAGAAGTTAAGCATTCATCCAGTATCATTCCTTTTCTAGCCTTTGCTGCTGAAAATAAATGTGTCTTAGCACAGGCTTAGCCTTTTGAGCTTACTGAAACTCTTGCTATGAGACTTTACCTCATTCTTCTCACCTGACTCTGAAATTAAGAATAGCTGTCAGTGTGAACACCTCACAGATATCATCCCTCAGAATCTCAGTTTTTGGACTCCAGGTGAAGAGTGTTAAGAAGTTTCTCCATCTCATTATTAATGGATCTCAGATGCAGGAGGAATACAAAAAAAAAAAAGAATGCAGGCCCTATAGTGCCACTAGACGGACTTTACATGGTGCTAAATCTATATGCAGAGCTAAAAAAATCTCAAGAAATTAAAAGACTTGCCTGTTTAGGTCTGAAGCAAACCCACTCTACATGATTGACCCACAGTGGATAGCACCACACAAAAAGAAGTGGGAGAGCTTCAGGCTCCAGCCCTGCCTGCTCAGAGAGAGCCCACTTTGACAGGCATAGTAAATCCATCTGTGATAGTGGAACCTGCTGTGAAAGCAGCAGCCAATGTGAGCATAAGGCAACAAAGCTGGGCTCATATATATACAGACCTGGAACAAGGTTTCCAAGGTGTTTCCACTTTGACATGTGAAGGGATCAGTTCAATTCCAACTCACTGCTGACCCAGACTCTTCTTCACTCAGAGCTCAACCGAAATCTGTTAATACCAAATTGCTGTGAAAGGTATCAGAGTAACCATAGTGCTGAGTCTGCCACTGAATGAGAAAGGGAGAAGAAGGAGGCAGGGACACCCAAAGACAATTGCCCAGAGCTTTTATTTAGGATGCAAAATCACAGAATCACAGAATGTTAGAGGTTGAAAGGGGCCTCCAAAGATCATCAAGTCCAACCCCCTTGCCAGCTCAGGACAGAACTAGAGCAGATCACTCAGAAATGCATCACTCAGAAATATCTAGTAGTGACTCAAGCAACTGAGAACACATGTTTTCTGCTTCCAAAAGATATGCTTGCATAAAAAAGGGAAAAAAACCCTGACAGACTCTGGCCCATCTGAGCTTGGGCCTCCTATACTACCCTCCTCCTGATGCACTGGCCATAGAAACCAAGGGACAGGGATTTTGGCACACGCTACCAGGGTGAGGGCTGTCTGTGAAGACTGCTGCAAGGTGGCAAAGCCACGTCTGAGGAGCTCAGCAGTAACTTGAGGTGAGTCCCATACCCTGAGATGGCCCTTGTTGCTGCTGAGGATGGATTATACTCATCTGATGCCTCATATGTGCCAGGCATTGCCCAGAGAGTTCAACCATTTAAATTCTGCTAGAAGCTGGGGAGAACAGAGAGAGGCTTCAACACAGATCCTTTTCCAAATGTTACCCGACAGGCTCACCTATAACAAAGGAAGTAAAAACACAGGAACAGCAGTGGAGGAATATTGATGGCAACAGAAATCATATAGCAGGGGTATAAGGATGCAATTAAAAAGAAGAATCTTTCATGATGTATTTTCTGATATCTTCAAAATACAAGTTGATCTGTAAGGGTGGTAATTAGAGTTCTGACACTGGGAGGATGAGAGATCTGAAAACATGCACGGGACAGACTCCTGAGACTCAAACACTCATCCTAATTAAAATCTATTATTACAAATCAGTATTGCCTTTTTCCTTTCTTCAAAGTTACATTAATTTGATAAAACAAGCAGCAGAATTTTGAATGTTAATCAAAGAGATAACAGTTTCACAGGACAGATCTTTAAAATTCTCCCTCTTGTACTTTCACAGAGAAGACTGGAGCTGAAAAAAACCGCTGAAGAAATGTTTTCCTATTATTGCTTAACAAGAAATAGGCAGTTAATCAAAAGAAGATGCAGTAAAAACAAAAATACACAAAACCCCACGTCTGCTATCTCAATAAGGTATCAGAAAAATCCTCTTCATTTCTGTGTAATAAGACAGCATGGTTTAATACACAACAGGGTAAATTTTCAAAGCAGCAAGCTGATATAACTTTACAGATCTTATTGACTCTGCACTGGCCACACCGCTAAATCCCCAGTGAATCTTTGATGACATATCCCTAAAGAAGATTAAAGATGCCAGCTGATCTTAGTGTAAAAGATGTCGACTGCCTTGCAGAAAACCATAGAGCAATAAAGAATTATTTTCATAAAATCATAAAAGTTAAAGTAACATTCATCTTCTTTTAACAAAGGATCATTCCTTCTTGTGCACCAGGAAGGAATTTCTCTGAGAAGAAGAGGAAATTATATTTTTAATTACAGGCTACAGACCAAAAACTGACTTTGTCACTCGGACCAACTTTCTATGCAAGATCTGAAACTAGGTTTTGTACCTAGTAATTTTGCAGCTATGGTTAAATACCGCTTGAAAGATAATTGATGTGCACTGATCTAGCCTATTATCAGGTGCTGCAAACCCATCAGACCACACTACTGTGTTTGCTTCCACTTATTTGGTCCTATATGGTAGATTGAGGTGATAACAATGCTTGAACATAAGGGCGATTTGTTCTTTGATAGAATAAAAGGATGGCCCATAGCTAAGCTGTTACAAAGCACTGAAATCAAAGAAAAGTGATAACACAGTAATGATTTCCACAAAAAATAAATATGTCAAGAGAAAGAAATTAAACAAATAATGAGATGATCTTCCAGGTTTTTCACTACCTGGAGAGGAATGTATCTGGTAGCCTTTAAAGATCATATCATTACCTTTTCACAAACACAGCTCTGCATAATTCTGCTTTCAAATCATTCCACAGAACTGTGTAAATATTTCCTTCAACATTAGGTTTTTTAGTGAGCTTCATGCTTCTAAATTTTACTTTGAATTTGGGTTTTATAAAATCGTGAGGAAAACTAATTTTCCACTTCTGAAGTTTACCTGGTCTCACTTGGAATTGTGTAACCAAAACCCAAACTATGTCAAGCTTCACAGCTTGTAAATGCTGTCAACCATTTGGGTTGAGATTCAGGATTGTATTAATATGTAGTTTCATGTTTTGTTGTCAAAGTATTACATGGTTCTGTGTAAGTAATGTATCAGGTTTGAGACAAGAAAGAGGAGTTCTCAAATCCAAATAAATTATTTTTGTACAAAACTCTCGGAGAAACCTCACCACGTGGCTCAGATTAATACAATGTATGTTTATATGTTGTATTATAATTTTATCTACTTATTTGTGGGGTTTGAGAGCTTTTAATTATTACAGAATTACAATATTTTTACTTGAATTTCTCTTCTAGAGCAGAGAAACTTAAAGTGCTAAAGGAAAAGTTGTTCTTGAAATACATTTTAGGTAGAAAAAAAAAATAACTGATCACCTCTCTAGAAGGTACACTCTCCAGTTATGTCCAGCCCATTATTTTCACTCATGGGCCCAGTGCATTCACAGAAAATTCTACACTAAACCCCAGATTCTAAATAGCAAGCATTCAGTATTACTCTTTCACAGATTAAAAATAAGCAAATAAAGGGAAGGTGTCAAAATGACGGCAAATAGAACATTTAAATGTCGGCCTGATACAGAATTGAAATGGTAAACAAATATTAAAAGTGGCACAGAAGCTGCAGGCTTCTCCTCTTCACATAAGGGCTGCTAAATTACTACACTGCCCAATCTCAAAAACTGTTAAATAGAACTTCAAACTAAAAATAAGTGCTGCCAGAAACACTGAATTTTGGAAATGAAAATGAGTCCAATGTGTAAAGACATTTTCAAACCCTCCCACAGCTCCAAGCAGCTCTGCAGGATGAGTCCCCAGTTACCCTCTCCAGCTTTCTCTGTACCCCATGGTCTCTCCCTCCTCCTGCTCTCCAGGAGGAGGTGCCCCCCTCACCTACCCAACCACCACAGGTTTTTTTGTCCATTGCAACCTTGTGCAGGGAGCATTGATGAGGGAAGGTGGGGGAAGGAGGGGGATATCAAGACCTATGGTCAAGCAAAGGGCAGAAAGCAGAGGGATGGAGACCAGCCTCAGCCATGCAGACAATGAGCTTGTGCAACATGGTGGAGAGCAAGAGGTGCTCACAGGAGAAGGAGCTGCACTTTATGGGTAGAAAGTGTGACAGACAGGCCCGTGCTTCTGCAATTCTGTGACTTTCAGAGGTAGAAAAGGTAGGAGGTTTCCACCACATACTTTTATTTGTTTCCATTCAACAGACCTGCTTCCACATTTGTTGCCGCTCTGAAGGCAGGTGGGAGCAGGAAAGGGTGTTAGGTTGACCACTTTTTTGCTCAGCTGCATTCCCGGGTATGATGCTTTTCACACCTGAATGCTGTAATTTGTCAGGTGTTACTTGTTTTCAATACAAAAGAGAAGTTCCTCTATGAGTAAACCTGTGATATCAGTGCTATAGATTAATTTTTAAACTAAAAAATTGTATTGGGTTGATGTGGCAAAGTTTTGGTAGCGTTACCAAAACCTCACCATATAAACCCACTATAAAAGTATATATTGCCTAGTTTTTGGAAGGGAAAAGTCTTCTTGGGGGTCTTTTCCCATCCAGGTAGGCACTGTTACTGCACACAGCCTTTGCTGCCTGCATTCCACGGATCATACACTGCCTGATGCCACCATCTCTATGCCAAACAAGTTCTCACCTTGAAGTACAGCTGGTAACTGGGGTGGGTATTAGCTGTCCAGGAATTATTTTTATGGTCACAGTTTCATCAGTGGAGGAACTTCAGGCAGCAGACCTGAAGCTGAGACAACACAGGTAGCAAACTTGATCATCTAAATCATCCAGAATGAGATTCAGACCCAGATTACCCAGACTGTGCCATCACCCCGTGAAACTACATCTGCTACACCAGCTATTTCTGCATGAATGGACATGGACAGACAGCTGTTTGGGCATCTCTATTAGTAAGTCCTTACCCCTTTGAATGCAGCCTTCTCTTTTGGTAAGCAAGTTACCAGCAAGAGATGCCAACTGCCATATTTGCTACTTGTGTGTGTTTCATCACAGACACTGGGATGACAATTGGTGCAGCCTTACAGTGACTCTCGTTCAAGGCACTCTCTGCTGCTCGTATGTTCTTCCTGGAATGACCTCCCCACCTCGCTGCAACTTTTTGTCCCCAGACCTGCATATGAATTAGTAACTTACTATGCTCTTCAGCACATAGTTTTGGAGATCCTTAATTTGCTTCAACCATGGGCACCAACAGATCCCTTTAACATACAAGTGCACACAGTGCTTCCTTTTCATTAAAAGCATGTCTGCCAGGCTCATCACCTCTTCCCAGAATTCAAACCATGTTATTTCCATCTTTAAACCTCCAAACCAGGAAATCACTTAAACACATGATTAAACTGAAGTGTGTTAAGCCCAGCACTTTTGAAGTTCATTTGCATGGATGTCCACAGTACTTCAGCTTGTGCCGAATGACTTTCCAGAAACAAGGTCTGAAACTTTCCACAGACACCTTCTATTTTGAGTCCAAGTACTGTTTGGGTTTAGGATGAAGCCCTCACTATATGAAATACTTTTTTTTTTTTTCCTCCCCCCTTCCTAAATAAATGTTAGGAAGAAAAACAAAGATTCTGAAAAGACAAGTAACATTTTCTTATCACTTGTAGTCCAATATTCCAAGCTTCCGTTCATAAAAGGAGTAGCTTCTCAATCTTAACTCTTTGTCTTAAAACGTTTCCATCTGTGAGCCTCTGCTTGTGGGAATGCCAGTTACTAATACTGTACTCTGGCAACTACTGCTCTAATTTCTGCAATTCCAGCTTTTCAGTGTTTTAAAGTATTAACAAAAAAGTGTTTACAATTAATATGTGTCATGGGCAAAAAGAGAAGTGAAGCACATCCCTAAAAAGAAAACATTTATAAAATGGTGTATACACCATCACTTGGGCATGCTCAGTCTCAGAAGTAATGCAAAAAGACAGAGTTTGTTTTTCTTTTCTTTTGCAAAACTACAATGAAGTGATAATGACCTCAGGAGCGTGTGCGTGTGTTTATTCCATCTTTGGCCCAATTGATGTGGTTTTGGCCTAAAGAAAAGCTAAAGGGTAAATGTATTTTAAGTGGGCTAAAACCAAGATAAACACATGTCCCTGCGGTCATTATTTCCATTAGATGACAGCTTGCATAAAATATCAAAAGCACTGTAAAAACAGTGTAAATGTTAAAAAATATATTCCTTCATAGGTCAGCACATCTTTTAGAAAGTGTATACTGTTTCTAAGCAATTGTTTCTTCTATTGTCAAAGTTCCTTCTTCAGGAAAAGAGAAAGCAAAGTTTATTTGAGTTTTGGCTATGTATGAGAAAGTCTGGGCTTTGTAAATCCTACACATAGCGCTGTAAAATGCAAACAGTGTATCCAAGCAGTAATCACGCTCATCCTGCACATAATAACTGTGTACATAGAAATATCTGTCAGCTACTCTATAACTTCAAAGATTTGATCTACATGAGGTAAGATTGTCAGTGTTTTAGAAACTACACTAGGACTTGATTATGGGTACACAGACGGTTAGTAAGGTTTGTGCCCAATGGACAAAATTCATGTTTGTAACCAAGAAAATTACATTAGCACAATTTTATCTTGCTTTTTAGTACATATTTTGAGGGGAGTAATGATCAGTGAGTCAAGAAAGTTCCAGAGTTGGGTCAGAGGAGCAGGGAACTCTTCCCTGGTGTTGGAACTCCAGTCTCCCCTGCAGCCTCGGACTGTGCTCACAAAGTCTGTCAACAGAGGGTTTGTTGACTCACATACACATCCCCTTTTTTATTCCCAACTCCCCCAGATACAAAACTAGCATTCTTTCTACTGCTTGTTCTTGAGCAATTCCATCCTGTTGATATCCTTAGTGTTATCGTGCATCACAGTTTGAAAACTATTTTCCACAGAGAAGGTTGACGATGGAAAGTTTCACTTTTGGGGAAAAGTAACATAAAACACCCCGACTAATGGTTTTTCTCCACTTCTTGTAAAAGTTCTAATTCTACAGACCCTGTGGAGCCCAAAATTTTACATTTGTTTTCTCAGAATTGTTTTGCTGAATCCAGGGTTGAATTAAAAGCTGAAAGTATTTTACCATTCCCAGCAAACAAACCTATTTGGGAGGCATTGCACTTTCAAGATGTCAGTTGTGTTGCAGTTAATTTACTTCTCTTTCCCGGACACTCCGAATAGAAAAAAGAAAAAAAAACAAACATGTAAAGATGGGGTTCATCCATTTGCAGTCTTCCCTCTTCTCCTTAATGCTGTTAGACATTAATGTTGTCCACAATGTTTCTTTTCTGTAGTATTACCACTGCACTGTTGGTTTAGGCAAAATGCAGTAACTTTGTAACCTTTTCTGAGTGACATACAGCAGAACTTTCTGCACGTGAGGCAAGCAAGCAAGGAGAACAGACAGCTTCATACAATACCATCACTTTGTTCTTGAATGAGCATCTCCTAAAATTAGCTTTTGGTAATTTTTTTTTTTTTTGCAATAGACTGGAGAGCAGTAGACCTTTCAATCTAACTCTACTCTTTTATTTGGATCAGTTATCCTTTCAAAAATAATCTAACACTACTACACCATACTCTTGGTAATTTAGCTCTTTTTAACCAGGCATTAGATAAGTGACTTGCGTTAAATATGTGGATTAATTTGGGCAATGGCTGGAGTGCTGTGCTTTTCATATGTTTATGCACTCAAAGAATATAAAAGCATTGTTATGAGTGAAATAGGCATTGGGTTCTAGAAGGAATTTTAGGATTCAGATTGGAAGATTATACGAGTGGTTTAGCAATATGACAAATGCTGCTTACATGACCTTAAAAGGCTTAGAGCAGATTTCAATTTTGTCATTCCAGGAGAAATTTCTTCCATTATTCTTTGTGACAATCTGCTGAACTCTTATTAGCCTCAGTAAATCAACACTCACACTAAACTGGAATGATTTGCATATAAATCTGCTATCGTCGCTTCATTTATATAAGTAGAGTTGGAGCTCTGTTCAAAATAAGCAACAATTACAGTGTCCATTTTCACTGCATGTACAGCTCAGCTTCTCCTACACATTACAGGCAACATTATGTTATTGCTCCATTACTAAAATACTGACCCTGGTAAAGACATTTTAGAGATCAGATGCATCAAGTTGCAATGAAGTGGTGAGCAATGGCTTCACATTTTCCTTCCAAGTCTACCACTTTGGACAACTGGAACCGTCATTGTCACTGACCCTCATGATGATCATGATTTCATTAGTGAACTTGTTTGGCTGGTTTTTTGGTTCTGCCATAAAATGTTCCTGCTGTTGGCAAATAGAAGGAACCAAGAGCTGCCTGCCAGTTGTGCTGGCAGGAATGATGAGAGAAGCTAACCAGAAAGTGCTGAGGGGGGTGG
>VWZY01007817.1:1080004-1096956 GCA_013399075.1 Chloroceryle aenea
CTTTTTTTTTTTTAAGAAAGGACTAAAATAAGGAATAAAAACGCCTTTGAATATAAGACCAATTACACTTATATAACGTTACATTTCCTGCATTGAATTTGCATACCGCATCAATAGTTTTCAGAAGACTTCCAAGAAATAACAAAGAAAAGAACAAGAACAGTCTATGCCAAGAACATCCCTAAAGAAAAAAAAAAAAACAAAACAGCCATTCTTTTTGAACACTAAGAAAACAGTGTTTTACTTCTCAGGGCTCATGATATCCTCCCTCATTAGAGAAATATCTGCAAGCTGTAAAGTATCTGCCCTGGCAGAGAATTCACAAATCACAACAATTACCTGCTTCTTTTGGATATTGAATCAGCTAATTACCCACCAAAGTTTGGATTGGACATCTGCTACCTGACTTATTTTAGTATCCACCACAGAATGCTTCTTGGCAAAGGTTTTCAGATTTTCCCCTCACCCACCTCTCAATAGGAAAATGGGAAATTATTTGGATGCCATCACTAACCATTAAGTAAAACTGTGATACTCCTGCCTAGGGTACCTGATGCCTGGATGACTGATAGGATTTCTCCATGCATCAGGCTAAAATGAGTATTAACACAGGTGAAAGAAAAGTAAACAAAATGAAGAAAGAGTATGGGGGAAAGGGGGAAAAGAAATGGAGGAATAGTCAATTAGACTTCTAGTGGGCTGAAAAATAGATAACTAGTAACCCCTAAACTGTAATATGAATTAGTTTGGCAAGCACTAGGGATGAATCACATCTGGCATCCTAGGTGTAGATGTTTATCTGAACTACCAATAGCATCTGTGTAAGCCAGTCCTGCCAGTACCATTGCCTGGTATCATCTTTTATGTCAGAAAATTAGTGTATAATTGTTCTACAAGGCTCTGTTAAAAACCCACTTTTGAAACACTGTGCAAGTATAGCAATACAAGGCTGAGTCTGTTTGGATTAGGCTAAGGACTAATAAAGCTGATATAATTGTGGGAGTCTGCTATAGACCCCCCAACTAAAGGAGTGAGATAGATGAAGCTTTCTATAACCAATTGAGGGAAATCTCACAGTCACTTGCTCTTGTGCTTGTGGNGATGGGTTACACCCCAGGGTGTTAAAAGAGCTGTTGGATGTGATTGCCAAACCACTTTCCATTATTTATATGAAGTCCTGGTTAACTGGGGAGGTCCCAATGGACTGGAGGTTAGCAAATGTGACACCCATCTACAAGAAAGGCAGAAAGGAGGACCCAGGGAACTACAGACCTCAGTCTTTTCCAACCTAGATGATTCTATAGTTCTATGTTATTTAAATGTTAGCATTAACTATTTTCACCTTTGGGAACAATGAGAGAGTTGTTGATTCAAGATACAGTATTGCATGTTGCAGCTGAAACATTTGAGTCTTATCAATTCACTCAGGGCCAAACAAGAGACTTTTTGGCCTACAGAAAATGAAAGAGGTTGACAGGACATGTGCCAGGTGTCCAAATCTCACAAACTGGATGTAATGAATCCAAAGTTTATCCCATGCAGAGCCTAGATTTCTTCTGCTGAGAAGTTTTACAGTGCAGACATACATTATCATAACAAAGTTTTGTAGCACGTTGAAAATGTAGGGAACACATTAAAAAAAATTGCATTTGATAATGTAAAATACAAGGATTACTGTACCAATTGTATTATTCATGTACATATTTAATTCAGTAAAAAAGAATTGAACCTGAATTTATTTGTAGCTGTCACAGAATTTCCATTTTATCACAGGATTCCCCAGGGTGCCACAGGAACAAGAGGGCCTTGATGCAGAATTTAGATCTTACCCTCCACACAGCACACGGAGTACGTGAAATGCAAACCAAGAGCGGGCAACGAACGATTCTTTCTTCACTTACACGACATTACTGATGTTAACAGAACAACACTGCACACTATCATATCTGCCTGAACTGAAAAACAGGCCAATGAACATAATTTAAGACACTTTAATTTTCAAGTGTAGCAACTAATGATAAGCAAATCTATAGGAGTTAGAGATGGCTTTAGGTTTCAGACAAACTAGAAATTATTTATCCAGAACTCTTTCACTCTGTTTGAGCCTACTCCAGCTCTTGATTAATCTGGCATTTAGCTGAAGTTACTCTTGTTGACAGTCATGAAACACTCTTCCTAAATTAACTACAGCAATGAGCAAAGCACTGTATTTGTCGTAAGAGTTTCTCAAGTCCTGCAGGAAGGTATCTGCATTCAGATATTTAAATTAACAAAGAAACCTTTGCTCTCCTTTCACCAAGTAAACTGTAAGCACTGAATCATAGTAGTCACTTCTTGCTATAAACACACATTTTCCAGACCATTTCCAAGGTCTAGTTAGAGGACAAAAAGCAAAAATGCTCTTCCTTCCATGCATAAGAAAACACACAATTTCATACCCTTTCCCACTCTTCCCCATCCCCAGTCTCAAAGCAGAATTTCCTTGTCCAGCTGGTCAGAAAAGACACAAGCTTCTCCATCCCAGCTGCCCCACATCCCCCTGTGGAGCTGACCATTGAGTGGTCAAGTAGCAGCTCCCTGCAGCTCCCTCGCCCTGGGGTGAGGGATGGCAGCAGGACTTTGGAGCTCCCACAATACACCACTGCCAATGCAGGTGTTGGGCTTTACACCACCGCTTTGGCCTCATGGCCCATGAGGGCACTTGGGATCTGTCCTTACAGATGTTCTAACTGCCCACTGTTATTAGAACTAAAAGGTAGAGAAAAGAGATAAAAGACCACAGAGTTCCATTATTCTTGGCATATAGAGTAATTTCTCCCTTAAATCTAGAGTTTTGCACGCTTAAAAGGCAGGAAGACTGGCACACAATACATAAAAGCATTTACCCATCCTTAATATTTTAAGGACAATATAAAATGTGTTGTACAACACCAGAAGAATCTTGCTCACTCAGAAAGACAGGAGGATGGACAGACAAAGACAGACAGACAAAATAAGCAGGACAGAACATTACTTACCATGAGAAAAGGTGGAAAAAAACAATTTCTTACTCCTTTTTGGTTGTTTTTGTTTTTGTTTTTTTTAAGAAATCATCTAAGTTCTAATCTTCTCTGGAATCTGAGGAACTAAGAAATACGTCTCACATTTATCCTTCATTAACAAAATCACAATAAAGAAGATTAATAAAAATTAGCCCTAACCCACTGTTCAGCTTTAACTGTCACCTCAGGGGTTGTCCACAGTCTCTTTTAATCACAGAGACGACTGGTTCTGGGTTGCAGCCATGAATTTGAGGTTGGTTGCATTTTAAACAATTAATAATAAAGAATTAAAGGTGTGCCAGATGCGGATGAGGTGAAGAAGAAGAGCTCAGTAAAGCCTGCTGCCTTTCAGTCATGGAAACAGGCTTATTATTTCTGCCTGTTGCACAGCCTGTAGGCAGGTTAGGGTTAATGTGACACCAAAACCCACTCCTCATCTTAGATGGTGTCGGACAAATGAGCTTCAAAATGCTTCTGAGTGTTCAGAGTGAAACAACTGATGCAAGTTCAGCAGCCACCAAATATTTGTCTCTTTGCAAACACTGGTACAGATCTCTACACAATTATTTTTTTCTATTATAAGTGAGCATCAAATGCGTAATCCTTTTGTAAGAACATTTGAAATCTTCCACAACCGCTTTGTGGTTTAAATGGCCCATGTTTTTTGAGTGGAAGGAGCTGTAGAGATGTTTATCACATTCCTCACCTTAGCTGTACAGTCTGAGTCATCAACACAACTTGTTCTGTAAAACTATTAAAATGTCTCTTCTTCCTCACAAGTTTTTAATAACAATAGACCAAGATCCTTAAGCACATGAACAACAGTGAGTGGAACAGACCCTATGTTCAGCAGTCATGAGAGAGCAAAAAATGACCATGTCAGTCAAAGTGGCATCTCACCACAAACCATTGTTTTTTGCCTATGCAGGGCACTAACTGTTTCAGTCTGGGGTGCCTGACATCAGAAAGAAGTCCCAGAAGAGAAGAATCTGCATTATGAGATGACACGAAAGGAAAGAAATGTGGGGCATACAGAAAGAAATACAGACATATAATAAGCAAGGATGGGAATGTTTATTTATGGACTGGAGTCTAAAAAGAGTAAACACATGAGAGGAATGGGAGTAGTTAAGCAACTACAAGGGGTGAACTAGCAGCAATATGATAAAAATAAGTAAAGGAAAAGATTAGTCTGAACAGGAGGAAATATTTCTTAATGACAAGGTACGTTAGCTAGGAAATAGCCTCCTCAGAGACACCTCAACTGCTTGAGTAATTTAAAACTATACGAGACAAAGCACTTGAGAATTCTCTGGGGGAACAGTTGTGCCCTGCCATTATCTAATAGGTGTTTTCCATCTCTAACTTCTGTGATTCAACTGACATTAATTGGCATTTGGGTGTGAATCAAAATAAAATAGAACCCCTAAATGTTACCAGACATCACAGTGATCAGTTTTCCTGTTACTGCTTTTCAGCAAAATGGAAGAAAGTAACAATAACTTCAGAGACCTGAGCGTCACGATCAGTTACAGCAAATTTATGTCATGCTAAGAAATATTTTTAGAGTAATTCCATTCTGGTGTGTTACGCTGACAGCTAAAATCCACAGGACCTATGTAAGTGCCTTTCATTCAAGATGCTCCTGGTGCTCCAGAAAGATTAAATGAATCACAGACAGAAGACTGTGGGATAGGAGTAAAGAAAACATTTTCCTTAGAGAAATATGTCCTGGAGATGATGGAGGGGAAGAAGAGAAGGGAAGGTTAAGGTTTTCAAGTATGACAAGTACAATCTCAGCTCTGGAAAGGGACAGTTACATCAAGGATATTTCTCCCATAGTCTTTTAAATATGGCTATGTTTAATCTCCACCTTTCCAGTCTACATCTAACATTTATGTGCTGCATTGAGTTCCTATAATGTTTTTTAGTCACTTTAATTATTTTTTTTTGCTATAATTCTACTATAGCTGTAATCCAAGAACACTTTTTCCTTAGGATATCAGTTATTTATGTTTGCTTAGTTCTACCCCTCCAAAGGTCAGAATAAAACATTAAACCAACACTAAAGGCATTAAAAAAAAAAGATCCTCCATACATGAGATTGCTACTGAATATTTTGAAATACATCATATTTTAAAGGCAGTGTCTATCCAGGCTAGTTTATAAATTTTATTAAAATATTGAAGATAATAGTTTTAATTTCTATAATATGGGGATGGCAGAGCGTCTTAAAAATCCTAGGAAATCACACTGTAGTATAATAACAATTTTCCCCCATTTTAGAAATGCAGAAATATGAGAATCTAAGTAATTTGACAAAGATTACTCTATAAGGAAAAAAAGCCAGCCATTCAGATATGTCCTGTCAAAGCTGGGTGTCCATATGTCCCTACCATGCAACTGCAAAGCCTTTACTGCAAGTAGGCCAGGGTGGCAGCCAAATCCCAGGAAGGAACTCAGCAGCAAACTTTTCCACAATCAGAGGACTCTGTGCTGCCAGCTCATAGAGTGATGGAGAAATAGCAGAAAGCACCAAAGAAGCATTTCTGTTAAAAGGGGACTTGTGCCACGAACTGAAGAAAATCTGCTAACTCTAAAGGCACTATGAGCTTTAGGTCAAATAGTTTTGTGTGACTGTCTGGGGAGTGGTCACTCAAATGGACAGCAATAGCTTCCACCACTGGACTGCTAAGGTCTTATGGAGTTCTCTTTTTTCTGCCTTCCAAGTTTTTGGGGTTTTTTTTAAGCAATGACTCATGTCTGTGAGCTGGGAAAATTAACTCATTTAGCACCAAAAGTTTGATTGCTGCTGGTTTCATTATAAGGCTTGAGGTAACACAGTAATAGAAGTATCCTGAAAAGTAAGCTTGAGTCTTGCTAATGTCAATCAATTCCTGATGACACATTTACATATACTCTCAGAACATGCCTGCTTATGCTTTTACCTTAATTCTGCAGGAGTTGCATTGTCATAAAGAGATTCAGCAACTTGCCCAAAGTTGTGCAGAAATCTGTGGCAGAACAGGGAATAAAAGCTTAATTTTCCACAGCCTGACAAGTTCTCCAGTCCTTAGATCATAATTTCTCTCCTTTGAACAGTGCAAAGGAAGAATGTATCTATCAGCTTTCTGCAAACCATACAGAATTTGGATAAACCTTACAAAATAAAGATTTTATATAGGAATTCACCCATACATGCAGGTGGGAGGATGTAAATGAAAGAAACAAATTCCAGTAGTTACAGTTCGGGTTTAATATTCTTTTCTGCAGTCTTATCTGTATAAAAATATGTCTCTATATTTTTCCATTTTCAGGGGACAAATGGTTAAAAATACTAGACTGTTGCAAGGGGAGTAACCCTATCTATTGTAATTCAGGACACAAGATACAACCATGTAAATCCTTCAAGAACGCTGATTTTAACATTGATCTTGCCTTTATTTTTTAGGTAAAGTAAATCACTACAGTTCAACTTAACACATGGTTGGTTTGGACTCCTAGAGGCAAAATATTACCCATTTTTTGCAGTCAAGTTATGCTAACCTCTCTTCCCAGTGATAAGAACCCCAGTGAATAAGATTACCAGAGACAATTTTAACTCTCCCATCACATCTGGCCCACTTTTAAAAAAAGAATACCCACAGCATTATTATGTAGCTTTTCTTTTAGACTTCTGTGTCAACCAGGAATTAAACAATGCCAGCTGAATGTTGCAGCTGGGAGTGGTGAGCAGAACTTACCACCTGAGAAAAGATCTCTAACATAAAGACTGATTCTCTGAACCACTGCTGCTGAGACCAAGATTACAGGAGGGTCCACAGGAGGACAGTGACCATGGCTTTATGTCATTAGAGAACAGAGATCAATTTGTATTCAAATATGAAGTAGTGTGCTCTTGGTTATACTATCACCATGACACCCCTCATCTTCTCCAGGAGACAGGAGTGCTTCATTTCTGTGATCTAGTCTACTCAGGATTTTAAAATTTTCGTTAACTGAGTTTGTCTGTCTACAAGGGAAGTGCCTAATGTAGTCAAGAGTCTTCTACCACAAAATGTACTCCCCTTTAACTGGCTAAATTAATTTCATTCCTGATGGTGAACCCTTCTCAGACAATTTTAATGTTCTGCATCTTTTCCGAGTTGGAGCAGATCTGAACTAGCAAAAGGATCATGCAGTTAATAATGAACCACCTGAGCCACTCAGCTGCCCATCTTGATTCAAATTTACATTTTTAGAAGCAATTTCTAATTTATAGATATTTAAATAACCTTTGTTGTATGAAGAGCTCTGTCTGAGCCATCCATGCCATACAAGGCACCCTACACTGAAACTTAACTCTTTGACCTTTTATTCTCAGGCCAGGGAATGAGGCATGCCACGCACTCATAATACGCTCTGCCCCTGGGCACTACTCTGGGTAAGTTACTTGGACAGCACCTCTTGCTAGCTGATTCACAGAGTGGAATCTGCATAAGCTCTTGAAAAGAAATGCTCGTTAATATTCCTAGCCAGAGGCAAGTGTGCTGCAGCTCAGTGAGAGGAAGGGTCAGGGAAAGGGAAAAAAAAAAAGGAAAAAAAAAAAAAAAAAAAAAAAAAAAAAGAATTGAAGGCCTCATAGAACAAGTCAATATCCCAAGACAAGCAGCCTCTTTGTTGACAGAAGAACAGACCATTCTGCTCTAGGAAGAACTATGCAAATAAACTGAAAACAAGGAGATATTCTCTATTCTATTTTTATCAATAACCCAAGAGTGTCAGACAGACTAGGACAACCCCTTGCCCTAGGATACTTGAACAATTTAATGGAAGCAAACAAAAGGATTGGGGACTTCCACCGCACCAGCCCTCCCTTTAGTCAACAAAGCAACTGCAAAAGCTCCCCATTCGGCTCAAATCTTTCTAAAGGTATGTTCCTTTTCCCCGGTGTGTTCTCTTCCTTTATTTGCCATCTCTTTTTCCCCTCCCCGTGCTCCATCCCTGGAACTATGCTTCACTTCAGCTATGGAAATTTCCACCTTTCCACAGTAAAATGCAAGAATTTTTCTAGTACAGAGAACTGTTAACAAGCTTGCAATGGTACATAAGTTTTATCTGAAAACAGGAATCCTCATTTCCACTTATAGAAAAAAAAAAAAGGAGGGGGACAGCAGAAAAGAGGAGGTTATGTTATAGCTATTCATTTTCTTTTGATCTAAGTGATATATCACTTTTCCTATTAGGATTTAATTTGCTTTAGCATGAAGAGATCAGCAAGTGAGTTCTGTTTTAATTAGACAGGTACTAAACAGTTTCATAGTAATTTGAATACTGACAAGCTGGAGTGCTCACTGGTCCATGAACAGAAATGATATTACAGCATTCAACCTGCTTGAACAGAAAAAGTCCCTTAAATATTTTACACGATAAGGGGAAAAACAGAAGAGAAAGATATGCCGAGTGGTGAGATGAAACATGGGCAATATGATACCAAGGCTGACCTGTAACCCATCTGCAAAACCTGTTAGCTCCCTCTCTGTAGCTTCTGCTCCTTAGCAGGAGGCCAAATTTAGCAGCATTTACTCTAGGTAGGGGTGTGATGTTAGAACACAGAGCCTGGAAAACTGTCTCTCATAACAAGATTTTGGAGCAATCAGTTTAGATGCTGGTGCCCAAGAAGAATGAGTCATAAATGTGCCATGAAAGGCAGCTGCACACAGCAAAAATGAGAAGCACACAAATGTTTAACTTGTGCAGGTAGGCTTGCTGCTCCTTAGCACAGCACAGCTTTTGTGTTCTCCTTCAGTGTCCCCACAGTTATTGCCACCTCCTGCTCCACACAATTTCTCCACTGGAACTTTCTACCAGTATCCCATTGATAACATCAGGTACTCTAGCCAACTCTTTTGCCTCACACAGCATGTGTACAAGCTTACCAATGACTAATTCCTTAAAAAGAAGGATACTTAGGAGCCTTTTCTCAACTGCAGGAGACTCATGTCTTCATTGCTGCTATGGGAGCTACTACTTTCCTTCTCTGCCCTTCTTCAAGCAAATCATGCTTCCAGGAGCAGTGTTGCTTACCCAGCAAGAAAAGACTTTGTTTTAAAGGTTTCTCTATTACTGCAATCAAAAAAATAGAGGGTACAGCAACACACCACTATTCTTTCTGACCCAGATGGAGATATACATACACAGACCAATCTCTCATCTACAGAAAAACTGGCATCTGCAGCTTCTGAATACATCAAAATCAGCCATCGCAAACAGTATTAACTCAGCTGTGTTAGTCTGCTTTGCACCCACCAATAAGGCACCAACCTGATCTGGGAGAGACTATCTGAATCATTAAATATGTCCCATGTGGTACAAGCTATTACCTTTCCTACTATTATTTGTATCAGAAAAGATATTTCCAGTGTCACTCAAGCAACGGGATGGGCAATATTAAAGATCCAATATCAGGAGGAAAACAAGGCAAAGCATTTGTGAAAGCACAGATGCAATATAAAACGTCCTCGGCTAATGAAAGGTCTCCTCAAAAGATATCTAATAGTCCTGAACCTCCATTAGTGGGCAGAAATGGAGACACACAAGCAGTTCTAATATTCTAGCAGCCTGGTGTGATACCCAGATCCACAAACTCCCCTTTAGCTTTTGAAAAAGACACAACTGCTGTCTCTAGGAGTGAGTGCTGGAATTTCAAAGCTGCCAAAGCCTTTTAATTTCTTTGGGTTATGAATGCTTAACTCCTGCAAATTTCTTTGAAAGTCCCATTATTATATTCAAAACTGGGATTTGTTTGAAGATACTACACAGCAGTCATGAGAGGCAGATCTGCCTAGTGACTGGAAGAGCACCATACAGTAGACACTGTTACTTGTATCCATTCAGGACTCTTTCCTGAATCACTGAGCAACTATAAGCAACATAACTTCATTTCCTCCATTCATACACACATGAAATAACTAGTGTTTTCTCTATTCCCACAGAATTATATTGCAAAGCTTATTTAGCTACAATATGTAAGGTTGAGTGTTTTCTCATATAATCACCTGGAGTTAAGCCAATTGCTCAGATGGAGACCTGCATCATTTAATACAGCTCTAAACTGCTCAGCCTGGGTAGTAATGATTTCCCTCTAATTAAGGACACTGCTTCTAAAACTCCAATTTCCCACACTTTGGATTTACCTACTGAAAAACACTAGAAACAACATATTGTTTGGCTATTTTTCTCTTATTCATTGACCTTAGTAAACTCTTAATTTCCTTCCAATTCCTCTTCTTTTTTTTTTTTTTTTTTTAATTAAAATGCATTTTGCTTTGAAGTTTAATTTTTCTTTGCTATTTAACACTGATGGTCAGCCCACTAGGACTACTTAAACTAACCACAGCTTTCTCTCCAAAACACAAATATATTGTTTTCAATTAAATCAATGAAAAAAGTGAAGTCACAGAGAAAAGCAGGCAAATGCTTTGCTTAGGCTGGTAGCTTCACCCAAGCATCTTACAGAGGTAGACACTTTGGCTATCATGTCCAGAGGTGCTGCAGATCTATACTGAAAGCACATCTCCTAAAAAGCAGCAGAGTTTCATGCTGGTTGCTGTAATGACAGTCTGACAAGGTGGCATATTTGTGAGACAGATATTTATTTTCTGGCTTCAGTAATCTGGTGTTGGTCAAATTTTAGAAAACTCATGGCAGTTCAGTTCATCAAATGAAGAGACAACTGATAGAATACAGGAAGGGTAACTGCAAGCACATATGATGACATACTTAAGTCCCAGCAAAGATAGGCAAGGATCGACTGTTTCATGGACTTATATGTCAATCATTTAAACATACATGTTTCCAATACTAATTTTTCAGCCCCAAGTTCCTCTCCTCTTGACTTTCCCATAAATACATTATCTTTTTCCGTGTTCTCTCCTCCTCCTTATTAATTTTCTGGAATTCTTGTTCCATCATAATGCAAAACAGCTCTAGATAAAAATCTCATCTTTCCACTTTCTTCCTTTTCTCAGCCCTGGAAAAATCCATCTGTCTCTTTCTGATACTGCCTCTATGCCCATTCTCACAACCACCTCCCCTTCTCCTAGTTCCCTGCCCTTTATAGTGTGGAAAAGATACTGTGATAGAGACCCACAGTAAAAAAAATCCTGATCCTTCAGCTCTCAGCATTATCATATCCTGCCTACCCCACACTCTAGGTTACCACTTCTGCTAGTTTTTTCCTACATTTCACTCCCCGATGAAATACTCTTGGGGATCTAGAAATCTCTTCCATCCTCTCTCATTCCCTTTCCCTGCAGGGACCACTTGTCTTATTGTGGCTGGAACCAAAGTGTCAAACAATAAAGCACAGAGGTAGATGGACAGTAATGGCTACTCATACTTTTTGTTCTGCAACACTGATTTTGGTGATTTAGAGGCCTCAGTCAGGCTCATCTGCTGTCTAACACTCTGTTTTTATTCTCCTGTGAGTGTCAGTCAGGAATTAGATGGCAAATAAAAACTTCCAGACAACTAAATACTTGCCTTTAAAGAGACTGCAGGAGCTTATTCCCACACCCATCTCCATCTTGCTTCAAAAGTGAGTTGAAAGTCAGTGGAGTGTAGGTTCCTAAGTGCCTGAATCACTTTTGAAAACAGAATTTAGAAGGGTTTTCTTTTTTTTTAATATTAACCTCTTTGGATTAGGGACCCTCTATTTTCAACCCTTGCTCATAATTGAACTGTATATCAGACCTATGACAACTATTGCAGAGCATATAATATCAATGTTGCTCAACCTTATTATCCACTCTGTAATATTTAAACGTATAAACCAAAATTTCCATACCATGCTTTTAGCTACAGACTTGTCAGACCTAAACATTTGGTTTTTTTTCTAGAAATAAAAGATTATTGCTAGTCCCCTCTGTATGTGTATCTTACATGTTACCACTCCCCTGTTTTATCAGCACTACATAATGACACCTATTTCTTTACCTATGTCAGCTAGGTCCAACTGGGTCATCTACAAATTATGTCAATCCAGAGGTTTTCTATAAACTGAAATGCCCAGCAATTATGCATGACTGAAATCCTAGCTCTGTGAAGTTTCCACCTAATGCTGTAGTCCCCAGCCTTTGCCAGAGAGCATGCCCACTTCATGTGGAGGTCCCATGCTTGTAGCAATCCTCAGAGCACAATCACCAAATGAAGTCACCTAGGTCAATTAGGATAAACAGATTTGGAGGTTTTTAGGACCTAGTAAAATGGAACGCTTGCACATGTACATACATATTTTTGTATAATAGTCCTATGGCTGTTCAGTTTTTCTGTACAGAGTTACTTAATATCCACACAGCTCTGCTTCTGGGCTGTAAGAAACCTGCCTCCATGTCTTCACTATTTGCAGTTAAAATAGATACTGAAATTCAGATCAGCCATGCTCTGTGATTGCCCTACCCATTCTGCAGCTTCTGTGTTGGCAAAATGTGGGAGGGGAAGGAGGGTCCCCCTTGAGACTTCAAGGATGGTGAGAGCCTAAGAAATGCCTTGGTGGGACCCCCTGTGGTCCATGCATCTCAGGATTCAATCCGACAGCAGCCAGAGCAGATGTTATTGAAGAAGAGCATACCAGACAGGCCACTTCTGACACCCACACTTCTTGCACTCCCCCAGCATCCTTAACTGCAATATTAACAATTTTAGAAGGAAATTCCCAAACCACTTCCCTCTGCATACAATTACAAACCTGATGCCCATAATTTTTTCTAATCCCTTTTTGAATCTGCTAAAACAAAAGGCTGGCACAGTTCCAGCAAGCAGTAGGAGAGTGTTCTGGACAAAGAGCCCAAGTTAGGGAAAAACACCTTGTTCTGATCTGAAGCCAAGTAATTCTGAGCAAAAAGGTGCAGACTTGCCCCACTGCTGTATCCTTTCCTGTTGGCTATGTCAGGTGTTCCACACTCATCTTGCTGTTTGGGGTAAGATAGTGATTAGAAGCTAGCTCCTATGTGAGCTAAGCTGGTAGAACACAGCTTTCAGACATAGCTGAAACATGAACATAAAAAAAAATAAAAAGAATTATAACAGTTACTTGTGGGAGAACATTAAGAAAAAGCAAAATGAGTGATGCTTCATCCTGCACATAACACTAATATTTTGAAGTCAGACAAGTATCTTCTATCTACCAAAAAGAGAAGCATGTATCTGAAGAATGGATGCACCCAGGAGAGAAGAGGTTAGTTACATTTCAAATAGCATTAACGTAAAAGGAATTCAACAGTGGTAGCATATGAGACCTGTGTAATTCTTAAAAAAAAGCTGTAATACCACTTTTCTCCTGAGTTACAGAAATCATTGACACAGGGCAAAACATTGGCTGACCTTGGAAAAATCCAACTAAGTTAGAGCCATGATGGCACCCATTAAATTGCTTTGTCCTCCCCTGCCATTCTCCCAGCACCTTCAATCACCATGACTTTGCTCACAGCACATTCTTGTTTCTCTGTATCTTCGATTCCTTTTTTGTTTAAACCTGATTCTGCATTTCCTGGATGTATCGTTCTCACTTGCAAAGAATCACGGAAGAACAGAGCTGGAAGCAACCTTGAAGGGTCGTTTTGCTTCTTTTCCTGTCCCAAGACAGTATCTACTCCTCCTGTATCAGTTCTGATATTTGTCTAAATTTTCTGTATGAAACCAATGACAGAGTTACCACAACCTCTCCCACCTAACTCCCTCTGCTTTTACGTAGTTGCAGATAGTTATTATATGCCTTCCATACTTGTTTCTTTAGCTAGAAGAAAATTTATTTCCTCTTCCTTTCTAGGTCACATTACCCAGACCTCTGATCACTATCACTATCCTCCTCTGGATTTTCTTCATTCAGTCCCTAACTTGCTTGAACTGCACTACCCAAAAGCACATACAGCCTTAAAGCTGAGCTCCTACTGATGCTAAATAAAACAGGAAAAATTCATGGGTCATGTAGGCTATACTCCTGCTTATACATCCCAGTATGGGCATGACAGTGTTGACTTACATTTGGCTTATGCTCTGACACATACGTCAGACCCTGTTCTACAGAACTTCTACTAAGGGCACGTTTTTTCCCCCCATCTCTACTTCTGCAGCTGGAGTGTAACATTTGTAGGTCTTCCTATCAAACAGCATTTAATTTGTTTCAAAGTATGAATCCATTTTGATAAGGTTTATTTGTTTATTCTAATCTGGTTCTCCAATGTACTCTCAGTCTCCCCTAGCATGACGACATCTGGGAATTTAACAAGTGTGCTCTCTGTTTTGTCACCCAAACTGCAACTGAAATATTGAATCATCCTGAACCCAGGACAGCTTTCTGCACAACACCTTCAACCCACACTTTTATTTTGACATTAAACCCCTGATAATTCTCCACATTCACTTTTCTAATTGATTTTGTGCCCAATCTACAGTAATTTCACCAATATTAGGTTTCCCTAGATTACTTATCAAAATGTCAAAAGAGACAGTGTCAGAAGTGTAACAAAAGTGAAAATATGACATCTGCTGCTTTTCCTTTATCCACAGGATCCTCTCACAAAAAGAAATTAGATTGGTTTGATATGATTTGTTCTTGACAAATCCATTTGGTTGCTATTCATCTTCTTGCCTTCTGGGTGCTTAGGCAGCAGTATCTTGGTTACATGTTTCAGAATTTTTTTGGGAGTTAGGGGAAAGACAACAGGGCCCAATTGCCCCAGCTCCTTTACTCCTTCCATGCAAATACTGACACAACACCCAGGACTTTGGTGTCTCATCCAGTTCTACAAAGGCGAGACAGTGACAGCTCTCAGACTACTTCATCCATCCCAGTAAGAAGTTCATCAGCCCCAGTTGACTTTAAAGTATTTAGATATTTTTTGTCATGTCTTAGAAAGAAAGAAAACACAGTGAGAGCATTCGTTACTTCAAATTATTGATCATCAAATCTCATGGTTTGTAGGGTGGTATTTTTAAATCTAATCCAATCTGGGATACAGAATCAGGCTTCAAGCCTGAACCCAATGGGTGGCAAGTGCTCACAAGTTCCACCATAATTAAGCCTGTTTAACTGACCCTGTTATGGCTCACTTTCTCAGTTCTCTTGTGACTTGAGAGATGATATTTTCCTATTTAATGTCTCTGAAAAACATGCGAGTGGTATTTGTGGTGGTAGGTCAGCTCTCTCTTGACTGTGTGAAGAATCACAGACAACAGCCTAGTGTACTTGCACAAGACTTCACTGCCTCCAAGGCGGGGGGGGAGAGGGGATGGACACACAAACAAACAAACAAACAACAACTCCTTTTGTTTGCTGTCCTCCTTTTCAAGTACCAGACATATCACAAGACGCTTGAAGTTAATAAAAACAGGAACAATAAAACCAGATTAATGCCAGCAAACCAGTCATATGCTTCTTGCTTTTACATGGCCTGATCATGTGTTGTCTCCTGCAACTACACAGGATGCAGTTATGTAGGTACTTCAGATCTTTCCAAGATACTCTGTGGTTATTAAAGCTTTTTTACTCTAAGATTTATGACTATTACCAGGACATATACACTGGCCGTTGTTGCTAGCTCTGCTCACATGGGAAAATCCCAGAGGCATTTTTCTACAGTTATTTTACTTTCCTGTTCTACTTTCATTTGGATGAAGGTTGATCAATGGATTAATTTCTTTTCTTTTAAACCCACTGATTTCAGCCAAGCAATGAAAGGCTAATCTTTTCTTGGAGTAGTGTCTTCTTTTCACTCACTACCATCAATTAAATAAACTTTATGGAAACTTGCTTCAAAACTTACCTCACTAAACCAGAAAGTCATTGTACTGTGATGATGTCCAGCAAACCTGACTTGCCATCTGCAAGCAAAACAGGCATGCTTGTTAATCAAGATAGTCCTGTCACATTCCATTGACAGGTATGTGATCCTTCATGACATTTATCATCACGTGAAATGATCACTAGCCCCATTTATTTAAAGTCCTAATAATTCTTCAAATCAGAATTAACTGCTAGACTTGGGAATCTTTGAAAAAAGAATGCCTACAGACAGCAAATGTGACCATCCACTACTGAATGGACTGGACTACTTTTCTCCCCATACAAAATACTGTTAAAACCAGCTGTACATAGTTGTGCCTTGAATCAACATAATAGAAGTATCCCTCCGCATATATCTGCTTGGATGTTGTGAAGAGAAAGTAGTTTTGGAACAACAGCACGAGGGAAGCTGGAAGTCTAATGCCTCATTACTCTAATCCCTGAAGCTTTCTCAGAAATTATTCTTAATTTTCCTCCTCCTTCTTCTATCTTTGATTCTTTCAAATATTCAGATGAAGCACTCATTTTCAATTAGGAATAACACCCCGTTTACTTTCTGCCTTCCCCTAGATCAGCATAATCTATTTTTTTTTTCTTTTTAAAGAAAAAACCCAAAGCACTCTCAAGTTGCAGCTCTTGATGGGCAGCAGTGTCACATCTTTCTATCCCTGCATGTACACACAGCAAGAGCAGCAGCAGCTGCCACTGGTGCACAGACCTCCTCCCCTTGGACTGACAACCTGTCTTAATGTTGAATAACAGTTCAAGGTAGCACTTGAGACCAAATGTGCCATTTTCCTTGTCAAAATGAAAGCTGTAAATTTTAAGCCTAATGCTTAATGTATCCAGATATTGAACAGAGGGACTTTTATCCTCAGCTTAATGGTCTGTCTAAAATCATCAAAAAAGATTACTTAAAAATTCAAGGTCCACAGAGGTCCCATAAAAATTGTGTGGAACATTCACCACACCACACCCCCAGTTTTTTGGGGGGAGTTATGGAATCCTTCATTTTTTTCCCTCCCTCCCCCCTCAGCCTCCCAGGGAATGGAAAAACACAAATAGAAAGATTTTAATCTCTTTTTTTT
>VWZY01007818.1:0-49198 GCA_013399075.1 Chloroceryle aenea
TCCCTCAGTCGCTCCTCATAGGGCATGTTTTCCAAAGCCTTCAGCAGCCTTCTTGTCCTCTGTTGGACCTGCTCCAGCACCTCAACGTCCTTTTTGTATTGAGATGCCCAAAACTGAACACAGTACTCAAGGTGGGGCCTCCAGTGCCGAATACAGGGGCAGGATTCCTTCCCTAATCCCGCTGGTCACACAATTTCTGACACAAGCCAAGATGCCATTGGCCTTCTTGGCCACCTGGGCAGACTGCTGGCTTGTATTCAACCAACTGTCAGTCAATACACCAAGGTCCTTTCTGCCAGGCAGCTTTCCAGGCACTCCTCCCCAAGCCTGTAGCGTTGCCTAACATCGTCTCCATTCCAGCCGCCTTTATTTGCAGTCACTAAATTAACAGTTTAACACTGGTCATGAATCCAGTGTGCAAGGATTCTGCTCCTAACGTGTGCCTTGAGGGAAATGTTGCTACCAGCCTCGTGAGTTCCTCCTTGGCCTTTCCCAACAATGTCTATGCATTTCCCAGAATTTTTTAGGGAAGAAGCATTTTTTTTCTATAACATCAAATTAGTCACTTTGAAGTCAAACACTAGAAAATATCTTAAGTGCCTAAAAATATGGAAGAAGGTTTAGAGGTATTTTCTCTTGGCCATTATGTACCTAGGGATTTCTAGAAATCTTATTTTAAAACTTGTTCCTTAGATATCTCAAAGCAAACCAAAAACAACCCAAAAAAACTTTCTTACATCCAGTTTCTCAAAACAACTGCTATTAAAACTTATACTTCAAATACATTATCTTTCAAGCAACTGATGTTGAGGTTTGGGGTATTTTTTTTTAATAGCTAAGAAGTTCATTTTGCTCCAGCATCGAGACTACCTCAAAAGAAAACTAAATTACATGAAAATTGGAATAAAAATGCACTAGCCCCTTTGTACACACTTCTATTTGTTCTCTACAAGTCTCCCTGGCCTATCATCCTTTCTCTACATGCAGCTTAATAACTTCTTTAATCACATGCACTTGTTTATCACAGGAGGAGGAGATCAAATCCACAGCAAGAAAAACATAATTGACCACAACACTGCCAAAGATTTTAAGAGCTCACTATTACTTTAAACTTTCTTCCCACTGCAAAGCTTTGTTTCATCCTTCTTATAAAAATAAGAGAGGAAACAGAAACACAAATATTCCTGACACCCAAACCCAGATATACTGAATAGCAATGCTTTGTGTTTCTAGGATGTAAAAGCTTCGCTACCGAGTTTTTTACGTGACCCTGTTTTGCAACTGAATTTACTCAATTTAGAGAGCATTGTTGTCAGCTAAATGCACTGCTGCACCTGACAATGGCTTTAGACTGTGCCTACATTAGAAAGTAATTATTTTATCAAAACACTTGGTGCTGCAGCCCCTCTATCAGCAATTTAGTCTGGTCTTTTAGACCACATATTCTTACTACACATGACTGGTTTTAATCTTTCTGAAAGACCAATCCTCACACCATCATCAGGGTTTGCAACACACTTGATACACCCTAGAAGCAGGACAGCCAATTTAATTTTCTGCAAATGACTGTAGACTAGAATCTGTCAAAATTGCTTTCTGCAAACCCATCAGTGTTGTGCGTGACAGAAGGGAGTGATCAGGGTGGTTCCTTCAAAACTACTCTATTGCTGTGAGCTAAGGCATTAATGTAGATATAACTCTAGTTCAGTTGGAAATTCTATTTTCTTTTCAGCTATTGTTCAATCCGATGAACAGAATTTACTGACATCCAAGTAGGGCTGCAGTATGATCCCATACACTCATCCAGTTCTGTGTAGCAAACCCCAGAGATGCCCTCAGAACTAGACTGCACTTTATCCCCAGTCTCATGAAAGAGATCATAAGAATCCAGATACACATCATGAGTATCCAGGTTGCCATTTTACCATTCTTACTCTAGTGAGCCAGCTTTCTAGAAACACCTGGGTATGCTACCTTGGCTTGTACTGTTTTGTGCTCATTTGCATTCAGCCTGTGTTGTATGAGACAAGCCTATTTAAAGAATAGCCAACACCAAATCAAACAGTCTATGTCAATAGGTCCAAGTTGACCTCTTCCGCTGTCTGGCACACTCTAGATGTGGGTAGAGAACAAAACCAAAGCATCTGTGGAGTCAGTCGTTTTACTGAAGTGCAAGCAATGGGAACACGACTGCCAAGATCCTATCCTTCCAGTGCTGAAGTTCATACCTCATGACTCAATGAGGCAAGTGAGCTGAAGGGTACAGTATAAACCCAGCCTCTTCTGATGGGAAACAAACAAATAAATAAATAAATAAAATTCACAATTCTGATTCCTCTGCCAGAGGGAGCAACCTGCACTTTTTTTTACCTCAGCCTCCTTCATACATAAACTGAAGGTAATTATACACTTAACTATCTCCTCTGGATGTTGTGAAAATCAGTTAATGTTTAGGAAGCACAACACTGATGAAAAGTACTTAAGTGTTAAGTATTATCAGATAGCATTATGATGCTCTCACTTAAATTGTTTTCCTCTTCTCATGTAAGTGCCTTCGATCTACTCCTGTTATTTGACTCCCCAGGACTGAACTTTCTTCCCTGTGACTTCAAAAAAAAAAAAAGAAAAAGGAACTGCAAGTTCTAGTGTTATTTAAAGATTATCTGCTGTGCCACATATTTAAACAGCAAGTATAGTTGAGTAATTTCATCCTGGAACCAATAATTTTTTTCAACTAAAAATTAGCTTAGTAGGTACTAATCAGCTTGCAAGGCAAATATAATGGGAGAAAATCAATTTAAACTCTCTGTTTGAAGCTTGTGCCAGGTCATTATACAGAAAGACTAATCTGCTAAATAATTAAGGCTCTGTATTTGTGGAATGAGACGAAAGAAACATTACAAGTGAATAATAATTCTGTGCTGCCGTTTGACTCTTTAATCTATAATTAGACTATGTACTTCAAATATAGATGTTAGTCCGACTAAAGTTTAACACAAAGCCAGTGAAACAGGCTTTCTGACAAAGCACCTGATCTGTGCCAAGGAAACTAAAACCAGAATCATCCCTTTGGATGTGATCTCTGGTTAGAAGTCAGCTTTGTCTCTGCTGACTGAGTGCGAGGGAAGGATGTTAGAAGCAAGCAGCTTCTGTAGTAAAGCACACACATCCTTATTAAAAACAAATTACTGCAGTAATGGCTCCAAGCAGTACCTACTGAAAGCTGGAGTATTTGTTGTAAAACACTGTTCTTTTTTCATGGCCTATGCAATGATGTATCATTTGCCACTTCAACGTGTGTACTGCATTCCTCAGTTTTGATGACCTCTGTCTAAGACGCTATTTTGGAAGAAAACACTCCTCTTCCTACAGAGCCATTTTTCAGTCTGTTTGTCCAATGTGAGGCACACTTTCATAGTTAGATACACAGTAAATATGCAGCCAGAATTCAGTCCCCGTGAAAAACCACAATTATGTGTGTAAGCAAACAAGTGCATGACAATTTTCTGAAGCAGAGAAAGAAGATGCAGTGAGATCACTTACTTTTTTTTGAGAAGAGTTTCTTTCTCCGTCCGATGTGGCTCAGCTTGTATTCGTTCTCTTCACAATTGCAGTCTTCACTATTCCTGTTGTAATACTTGGGCAAAATATTGGAGGTGCCTTTGCTGTTGCCTGCAGCTGCCAAGTTTGCCATTCCCTTGCACTTGTGTAGCTTGAGTTTTCCAGTGGCGTCTTCCACACACTGCCATTTCTGGAAGAAAAATTTGGTCATTAAAACTCTGTCCCAAGTGTCCTTTGTCTAACGGCCAGCTCCAGTGATCTATCAGAGATCCCTCCCTGTTGTAAGTTCAGGCTCATCTATCACCCACTATCAAGCATATTTTTTGTAATCTTCCATTCAGACAAAACAGGAACTCATTGGAACACACTTGCATTTGTTTCTGATTATGTTTCTTGAAGGCAGAACAACGGGAATTTCTTAAAATCAATACTACAGCTAAAAACATGCAGCTGACAAGTGACAACTTTCAGAAGTATAACTGTGGCACTAAACAAGGATGTTCAAGCCTTATCCAAAGGTTTGAAAAGAATCCGTGCCTCTCAGCAAATGTGTTCGTCAGGATGACTGGGTCAGCTATAGGAGTCTCTAGTTAGATGAGCTTATCTCCATCTTGAGTGTTTCTCTTAACAGCTTTTCCCATTCAACACCCTTGGGCTTGACTAGCAAGAAGTCAACGGTGAGTTGCCCTGGATGCCTGTGAAGTAAGAATCCCCTCCCTCTCCCACTCAAGCTAGAGAAAATCTCATCTCTCTCATCTCCAGTTCCTTTTACTAGTAAGAACCTGAAGTAACTTGCCTATAGATCCCTTCTTGCTCCTGTCAGAGCTGTGCCAAGGGCAAGGGAGTTCAGCCACCTTCAATCTGGCTGAGGAGTTTTACCCACTTCCCAGATACATCACAAAATAATTTCACCTACTCCTTTATTTACCAACACACTACTAGCTACAGAGGAAAGCTTTGAGATATGTAAAAAATCCTCACTGTAGCAGTTGCTACTGCTTTAAATAGATTCTCAGAAACACTTGAGCTTTTTGCTGAGTCTTGAGAGGCCTTCCTCTTTTTCCCTATTACAAAATCATAAGTCTGTGCCTCCAGGACTCATTGGAATATTGAGAATTTTCCAAATAAATGAATAGAAGGAAAAACAGCAATGACTCCCAAGTGAGATGACATTTTACAGCAGCCTGCAGCTCTACAAGGGAGATTCAAGCACTTCAGTTCCCGTGGAGAGGTGCGCCCAGGCTAGGATAACAAAGCCTACATTTTCCATTGAAATTCACTCCATTGTTTGCATGATGGCAAAGGGAGAAAACAGTGTCACCAGGCTTTCATAGTACAGAACTGAACAGGAGTCAGATGTGAACTGGCAAGTTACAGTGGATTTATCTGTGTCCACGGGAGATCCTCTCATTTAAAATGATCAGTTTTTATGGTGTGCCCACTTATTTCCTCAGACACTTGGATGCCAAGTCTTCTGAGCTATAATTACTTCTTCAGTGCAGATATTGTGTCCAACCTCCTGTATAATCCAAGACTTGCACTGATGCAGATGAATTCAGCTTAACTTTCAACACAAGGAATCATAGGAAATCCATGAGAGATACTGACCATAACACATATGAATTGGATATCTTTGCATGACTGTCAGGACACATTTACCTCAAGTAATGGTTTCTTTTACAATGAAAAAAAAAGATGTAAAAATGTTTGTTGCTGTTTCCCATTTCAATTCATCTGAACTTTATTTTTTGAAAGACAAGAACAAACTGGACTTCGTGTTCAGTAGAGCTCTATGCTGGAGGTGTCTGATACATGAAACATGAAGGTTCAACAGGGAGCAAGTTAAATGCTGTGATGAGAACCACTGTAAATAAGTGCTCTGATGTGTGGCCCAAAAGTATTTTTTCTCTACTTCTTTCATCTCCTGTCAAGAAAGTGATGCTCATTTTTCCCCTCCAGGTGAACTGGAAAAAATCCTTTAATTTTTGGTGCTGTTTAAATCTTTCCAAGGCAGCTGTATGCTACAGTAAAAACATCTTAAAGGCTTTGCTGGAAGGGCACATTGTATGCATTAACAGCCCACTGCTGAACGACTGCAGAACTACAGAAATGTCTTTAGAAGCAAACATGGGGCAGGGTGGGGAAGGAAAGTGGAAAGTCTCAACCTTTTACTTTTTTCCCAAAACAGATACGGACATGTGTGTGAATGTGTCTGGGATTCAACAACATACCCTTGGTCTGCCTGCAGGTGAAGAAATGCAAGTTCTCTAAGTCAATATGATGGCTATATCAGTTATAGTAATTTCCAAAGGATACTTTCTAACTTAATGAAAAAAGGACAGTAATTGTAAGGCAACTCTGAAAAGTTCTGCTTGCCAGTCAAGAATCTTTAAACATTGTGAATTCTGGCATTTTTAATTGGTTTGTCAAGCACAACACACCATTGTGCAGAAACATGTGTCAAGCCCTGGAAGCAATTGAAGTGTTTTTATAAGAGGTAATCACTTAATTAAATCCCTATATGAAGAACTCTAGAGTGCCCCAGAGATATTTTGGCTCACAGGTACAAATGATAACCATCCAGCAGCAAAACATAATTACATATAAATAGTAGATTAACTCAACCAGTCAAGAAAACAAAGTGCCTTTAGTTCACCACTTGCCCCCAACTTTTCAGGTCTTGTCTTCATTTGGCTCAAAGATGTGTTCCTATTTCAAGTTCTATAGCTCATAACATCTCACAAGAGGTAAGTCCTAAAAGGCAGGGCAGTTCAACACAGACTGGAAGTCAGTGGAAAACCCAGACTTCCGCACAATCTTCATCCCATCCCATATCAAAACTCCGAAGGAAGAACCTTTCTTTCCTCCTTGAAAGTCTTACAGAGCAGCTACTCAAGCCATGAAATAAATGGCTTTTGCAATATATTCTGAAGTCCATCAAGCTCATGTTGTGCAAAACTTTCCAGACACCTCATTTAATCATTAAAGTTGTTCCAGTTGGAGCTTTCCCACCATCTTCAGGCAGGCCAAGTTAGCTGCTGTGTCTGTGCTTTCTGCCACCTACTGTGCTGGGCTTGTTCTAACACTTCTGCTCCATCCTCTACCCTACTTCCCACTGCACAACACATGCTACTCAGTTCTTTGTGTGCAAAGCAGAACAGTCTGGACTTCAGTTTAATGGAGAAATTAGTGCTTCTGAACAGAAATCTTTTTAAAAGGTCCACTGCAAAGGAAAAAAAAAAAAGGTTTGTAATGTATATTCTCCCCTCCAGCCAAAACTACCTGCTATATGTACAACAAGAGTAAATTAAGACTTATAAAACATGAAGCTTAACAGCAGCAGTTGTGGACCAAACAGATGCCCTGTTTTCCTCCAGCAGCACTATTCATCTTGAGCATGCAAACGACCCCTTAGCAGAAAAAAGACAGGCTGGATTTTTCTGTGTGTCAAAAGTCCATTATTTCCTTCACAACCCCATCAACATGAAGTGGTTTTTGCATCATTGTGCATCAATGTCTTCTTACCGCTACAGCAATCACAGATGTTAATTCAAAGTCATTACTCGAGGCCCCAATCAGAAATAGCCATGACCTTCCCTGTAGGATCTTTTCCTACAATTCACTCATTTCCCTCAGTGAATCTCTCTCAGTTGACATTGTTTTCTTTGGGGTAAAAGGGCTGATCACACAAGCCTTGTAAGATTCCAGTTGAAACATGCAGCTTTCAGAGCTGAGCCCTAAATCACCATGCTGCGTCTCATCAGCTCCTCTTTTTTGTTAAGTGAAAGAGATTCCGTTCCCTTTTACAGAGAAGTGAAAAGTGAAACTGTCTGATCAGTTAGCTGCCAGCAAGGCTCCCTCCCTAACAGTTTTGGGAATATAGGCTGTAGGAATCAAAGTCTCTCCAGGATAATAAAGTCCTCTGTCCCTTCCAGGAACCTGACAAAGCCACTTCAGTGGTGTTCATTGTCTTTAGTTTATGTGGATGTTTTCTGAACTTCATCTTGCCTGCCACATTGGATTGTGAGCTATAGACAGACTCCTTGAATAGCTAGCAATATTCTAACTTCCAGTCTAAATTGATTTAGGAGTAGTCAGGATACTTCTTTTCTTCCATGAAACTGCAGTTACAGATTAGTTATCATGAAAAAGCTGAAGTTACAACTAACTTAGCTCTTCTTCTTTGCAGTGCTCCTTGTGTTATTTTTTACTGGGCTAACACAGACAAACCAGCAAAATCCAGGGAGGGACAAGAGGTAGTTCTACTGTTTTTGCTGACAACTTCTCCTACTACTCAGATCTTACAAGTTTCAGGAAACAGATTGAATTTCTGATTGTGTCATACATATTACTACATCTCTATTCTTGTTGACTGAAAATAACTGGCTTGTGTCTTACGTATAACCTCTTTTAGATTCTTGCAGACAGATGCCTCTCTCACCTATTTTCTTTTTTCTTTGTACTGAATATGTCCAGTTCCTTAGCTTTTCCCAACATGCATTATTTTCTTAATCTTTTAACACTTTATTGTTGTTGTTGGTTTTGTTTTTCCCCTGTCCCCACCCCATGCCTTCTTCCAATTTATCCGCTGGCAAAGGGTAAGTCTGGTTTCCTCTATTAGATGTCATCAGTATATAAATAGCACTCCCTGGTCTTCATTCCAACTGGGCATTATTTCATTACACTGACTCATGCTTTTTGGAGATTCAGACCTCTGGGCTCTCAGCTCAATTTCAGTTGTCACATACTATATACCACTCCAACCTTAAAATGGATAAACAATTTCTTGATAAAAAATTTGGAGAGCTTTTTAATGCCATAATCTGTAGCTGAATGAAGGCAGGTTGGACAAACAACTAACATGCAAAAGAAAAATCAAATATTCAGCTAAGTTTAAGTTTACAATTATGTAATTCATTCATTATTAATATAATAACTGGATTGTGATATCAGATGGTCCCAGCTGCTGTTGTTAGGTACTGCAGAAGCTAAGGAGTGAGTGCAGTCTACGCAGAAGTTACATTAGTGGTGGAGGAAAAAACCAGCAGCACCAAAAGGAGAACTGATTCGTCCGAGTTCCCACTCTGTGTCCACAACAGTTCTGAGACTGAAGCCAGTCTCCTCACCTCCAGCTCATTGTCTTTTCAACTAAACTACACTGCTATTCATATCAGAATATTTGAAAAACTAGCGTGTTTTATTAAAAGTTGGTATTGATTTTGGCAAGCTACTTGCAACAACTGCTACCATATTCACAAGGAGTTTTAAAATCTCAGGGATGCAGATGTCTTGGTTTTGTGAACCAATACCAAGCTAAAAAAACCCATGTAAGTAAAATAGCCTCTGGAAATCATTATAGGCTATTTCTGGCTAAAGAAGGAAAACAGTTTTGTTAATTATCATTCCTGATAAGGAATACAATCCTCAAATAACAGCCTTAATAAATCATCATGATTTTAATTTTCATGGTTTGTTGCCTCTTCATTTTATCAGTCTGAAGGCTGATAAAATTTTTAATGTATGAAGTTATCAACAAGTCACTTCTTGTTGCTGTCAGTGATTAAGAACCGGATTCTGAAAATTGCTGAGCACGTGCAACTCGCACTGGAATCCAGGAACTCTGAGGATCTGCCTGAAGAGCTATTAAAATTATCTGGACTGTAGCTGGCTTGATAGGCTTCACTTATCAACAGAACTTAAATTCTTTAGTAACCTCAGGATATCTTCTGCCAGGTACAAAAGAACTGGACAACCACAACATATACACATACACAAAAACTTTCTTCCCTGTTATTAAAGAAATTCCTTATAAAACCTGACTTAGTTTCCCAGGCCTGGCTAACATAAGTTCAAACTACAGTGCCCTGAGGGAAAGCAGAAGACATTAGCTGTTTTCTCTCCTGCTCCACCCTCGGCACTGAGCAATGGCTAACGCGATTACGGTGGCAGGAGTATGATCTAGGGGAACCACTCACCAGTTGCTGTAGGAAGGCACACACTGATCAGAACAGTGTTCACCACTGCTAAGCCACGCTGCGTGAGAGAACTGGGGATGGTATCTTCACACAGGGTACAAAAGAAAATAACCCTTCATGATCCTGGTACAGCACAAAGCAATCAGAGGGAAGCGTAGGTGCCAAACCTTGCATTTGCCGAACATCGGAAGGAAACAAAGTGCAACCTTTTTCATCTTGGATATTCTTCTGTGACAGCAGTCATATAAAATACTATTTTTAATGCTCAAGGCAAATGCTACTTGTATCAGGTTTGCACATAAATAGAGCTTTGAAAATAAAAAGGATTTGAAAAGGAAACTGTGAATTCAAACAACTATGTTTCATCAGGAGTTAGCAATATTATAGTGCTGTGCCAGGTCCTGCGAAAGACAAAATTAATTTTGTTTTTCTTTTTTTTTTTAAACGTGCAGCATAGGTTCTCTGTAACGATCAGCGGTGCTGCAGGTACTGCACGTTTAACATATGTGTACAAAGTTGGCAAATGACTTATGAGGGAGATTTTGTGCAGCTGTTGTTATGATACTGTGGAGTTGCTGGGAATGCTCCACAGAGTAATGCTGATATCATAATTGGCTTCCACAAAGCACATTAATGCAGGCCGCCAGATAAAAGTGGGTCAGCTTCCACTTACCAGCCAGTTTAGAATGAAAGGCTGAACTACACTGAAGAGACTGAATTTGTTGGAAACCATTAGGTACTAGGATAAATATTTTTTATTTCATGTGGGAAGAAAGAGCTCATCTTTTAAATCCTTGAATATAAATGCTGAGCTGCTCTTTCATCTGAGCCTACAGTCACCCTTTGTTGGATGCAAATAACTAACACAGACCAAACCTTACTAACTGAAAAAGAAAACATGGCAACACACAGATTCCCATTGCACTCAGAAGAATTTACATATATTAGTGTTGCCAAAAAAATCCCACATAATAGACCCTGAAACAAGGCTTTAAGCAGCGTGAATAGCCTCATCTCCACGATCCTGGTGCTCTCTTATCAAAACGATTATAGGTCAAGGAGGGTGACAGAGATTTGCAAAGGAAGAGCATTTTGTGGCAATAGAACTGTATTCACAAACTTGCACGCTCCCAAAGCAGAATTTCAAATTCTCCATCTCACATTCACAAAGCTTTCTTTACCTCTCCTTTACTCTAAGCTCTACCCTTGTCTCTTTTTATTCACTCCCCTTCTGAGTCTTTGTCCTCCATTCATGCTTCTCATCTCGTCCTCACACTTCAGATTCCCTGGCACTGCTCAGACTTCTCTGTACATGAAATAGCAGGTCCCCAAAACTTAAGTCACGAGTCCCCAAAGACTTCAGCAAGCTTTCACCTAATCCTGACCCAGACTTCCCTTCACCTTCACATCAGGATGTGAAAATTCACCTTTTGCACTGAACACTCCAGATACTATTAAATGCACAATAATAAAGTGTCCTGCAGAATCAGGAGACATTTGCTAAATCACCACTGTATCTGTGCACCGCAAACTCTCCCGTGGCACCAGTGTGTTATTCATTTGAGCCCATTCTACTGACGATGCAGAGCTGTGAACAGACAACACCTATTTGTCACCTGAGAAGTTAGTTTTGCTTCATTCTGAAAAGACTTTCGGGTGCATCCGTATTTAGACACAATTTATCCTCAAATAAACACATTCATCTTGCATTATTCCTGCTGTCTAGACAGACTGCTAGGACATATTCTCTAGAGCAGGGGTTAGATGGATTGAGATTCCCTTGAGAGCCCTTCCTAGACTTTAATTGACTTGATTGTTAGGCAATTTTTCCCGATGTCCAACTTAAATTTCTTTTTTGCTCAATTTCATCCTATCACTTCCAATTATGTCTGACTGAGCTGCTCAAAACAATTCTTCTCCTCTCTGTCTCCTTACAATAAGGATGCAGCACACGCATCTCTTATTAGCACACCTTCACTTCAGAATTTACTGGCAATTCTGAGTATGGAGTTGACATTTTATGCTCACTTCTCACAGATGTCAAAGATATTTTATTTTCCATGGAAGAAAACATAAGCCTGTGAACGTGTGCAGACAATACAGGTCCTTCCTCCTTTCTTCCATAACTGAGACATGTGGTAATTAGAGTAAGAAAGCCTGAATGTAGCTAAGTTACCTTATGCAAAGAGACAGCTTCAGTGACAACATGGACTTGGAAATTCTCTCTTCCCCTCTGTTCTTACAATAATGTTCAAAATAATTGGGAGGATGAAGACAAAAGGAAGAAGTTGAAACGTCTCTCCAAGGGAAAATACCAATGGACAAAGAAAAGCGCTATTTCCCCAAACTAGTTACTGGATGACGTTGTAGCAGAAACAATGAATTTTCCCCCAGTTTCTCAAAGAACACTGCAAATTAAAGAAACAATGGCTTGCTCCCACCCATCTAAAATTTCAGCTCAAGACATCTGATGACAATAAACTACTGAACAAAGTATTTCCTTAAGTTCAGTGTTTTTAGGAAGAAGAGGACATTATAAGCTCTCTGTATACTAAATCTAACAAAGAAGCCAAAGGAGGAAAAAAGCATCTGGGAAATGCTTATACATATAAATCAGGTCCAAACACCTAAGGAACAATGGACTCACTTCACAGGTGCACTGAACTACCTGACCAGTAGAGCCAGAAGGAGGGAGTCTGGCCTCTCATAGCAGAAAATGAATTGCTGTAGCCTAAGCAGCCCATTACTGACCATAGCTTTGGCAAGCCGTTCTGAACATGCCCGCAAGAGCACTTCTCTTCCACAGACTGACTTATTCTAACAGCCCTCTAAGCTGCCAGGGCATGACGTGATGCCAGTCTAATTAACTGACACATTAGCATGTGGACCCATCCACCTTCACCTCTTTGTCCATATGTCCACAGGCAGAATGTGTTAGTGTCCTTGAAAGGGGTGAGATGGATGGATGAGAAAGCAACAGCACAGAGTCAATTTTGCCATGTTTCCAGAGGATGAGAATTACTCCCAAGAGCAGAGAAATCTCCTCAAGAGTGGAGCTGCTAGAGATTGCTTTGCCATGCCTTCACATTGCTCTGGTAAATTTGCAAAACCTTCTGCACAGAGACCACATACTGACAGTACTCTTAATTTGTATTTTCCTAAATTGCTTCTACGTACCTTGAATCTAAAGCGAACATATTTTCATATCTGCCCAGAACAGTTATGTGACAACAAAAGGAACACAATCAATGAGCTCTGTGCACATACACACACAAACTGCCTGTAACTGTAACCGCGTATGTTTTTTCACAGTGCATTTTTGTTAAGAGACAGATTGAGTTCACAGAATGTTAGTGCCCCATTATTATATATAATTCCAAATAACAACAAAATTAGTTAAAATAAGAACTCAAAGCAAAGCAAGCTATATGTATTTGGAGGAGGCCAATCTGTTGATGACTAATGAATCCCAAACCACATTCTATTTGGGGAATAAAATGTTAAAACAGCCTAGGCAGCTATCTTAACAGTAGTCAGGAATCAATATAGAGGCACTTGAATCAGCAATTTCCTAACTGACAGGCAATCTCCTAAATGCTGTAATATGATTTTGAGCAAAGGCCACGGAATGAGCCATTTGATTTATAAACTGCCATTGATGACAAGGTGACGGACATTGTCGACAAGGTGAAGGACATTGTCACAGTTAAGGTGTTGAGCTTAACACAGCTACAACTGCTTACTTTCAGTCATGGGTACAATGTCCTACCTGGCCAAGCTGTTCACAAGCTGTCTGATACTCGGCTCGCTGACAGAGGTCTTTCACACGCTGGTATTTGGGTAGAAAGTTTTCTTCTTGGGCATCTACCTTCTCATTCTCCCTCTTATGCAGCAGTTTACTGGAAAAGAAGGAAAAACCACACCAGATGTATTTCTTCATTAATGTTATTTCCAAGATATACATACAGTTTGGTGAAAAGGCTCAGAGGAGCAGGTTATCTGCCAAGTCCATAGCATCACTGGTGGCCAAAACTTAACAGTTCAGTAGAAACTAGCACTTATCATCATCTCTGATAACACACAAATTATTCCTGTGATGCTCTCAGGAAGCCTATGAAACCACACAAAATCAAGATGCTATGATTCATGTCTGATTGGCAGGGACTAAGTAGTCAATATAAAGAGACCGTATCCTCCTCATTCTACAGGGCTGCACTTTGCAAACCCTTCATGCCCTATGCTATGTATTAAGGCAGAGGCATAGAGGGAATGGCCAGCAGATGAACATGCAGAAAGGAAGGGTTGCTCATACTCCCATGATAGAAGCAGGAGGGTCGAGAGGCAGCAGCTGAAAGAAAAATGGGATGACTTTCCATCTCTGAATCCAAGCAAAATTCCCCTTCCCCCACTCCAACAGCAGATTTCTGCAGGCTGTAGGCAGAGGCCATGCATCCCCTCCTATCACACAATCACTGCCATTAGGCATACCAAGCTGTGTCCCTGCTGGCACAGCTAAATGGCTTTAGGTCTGTGGTAGAGTGCTGCTTTGGCCTAAGCTATTCAGTACCCTTCTATTTAAAAAGAGTGAGCTTTGTGATTAACACTTTCCTTACCCTCTTTCCACCAGGAATGAGTCTCTCCACACCTTCATTTTTTTCTTTAAATGGAACCTAGATGGAAATAAGGAGAGGAAGAAGCAATTCCTACAAAACTGGTAATCAAGTCAGGCCCCAGTTTTCTCTCCCGCCCCCAATTCAGATGAGAAACATTACATATAACTACATGAGGGGACATCCAGCTTTATGGAGCACGCACATACGCCTCTTCAGTGCACATCATTAGCAAACATAGCACTGATTTGCTCTCACAGGAACAAAATCCACAACAGATTCACACTGTACAACTATTTCAACATAAGCATGTTTAAAGCACAGAGGATTAATTTAATTGTCCTCCATCACAAAGGGCTGCAAATTAAATCAGGATTTCCTGACTCCAGTTAGGGCTTTTAACCTGCACACTACCCCCAAAGCAGCCTATTCTAAAGCAGCTGTTCCTTTCCCCCTCCACCCAACTACTTGTAAAGCAAATCTCCTTCTTCCTCTTTTACTGACGATTTTCTCTAGCAAGGGTCCAGTCTAATTCTCTTCCTCAGCCTTTTTCAGAGGGAAGTCTTGATGGAAGGTCTCAAATAATAACTGCAATTCTCAGTGCTAGCCTATCTTCTGATACACAACCAACACTTTCAACTCAATTATTCTACAATTCATTCAATATGAAATACTTTGCTGCAAATGATGCCACAGAGACATTTAAAATCTGTAACTCGTACAGCTAAAGACTTTCGCGTGTAGTCCTCTCACCACTACGCAGATTACATTTCCTATATCCAGATGTCCTGTAAGCCATATAGCTAGTATGTGAATCTGACAAAATGAAAATAAATAGCTGAAGTCAGTCACGTATTGTCAAACAGGCCTTCAGATTCTCCAGTGAATGATGTACTCATACAGATGTTAATGTTATTATATTTTCTTTTAAATTTGCTGTATGTTGCTGAATACTTGCTCAGTCTACTGTACCAACACATGCATGTTTCCATGCACATTTCCATTTCTTACCTATTTACTGGTCTCTCAGTGTCCAGAAGCTTTAGAATGGATTTACCATCCATATCAGATGGAATATCCAATCCAGCAATATCTAGAATCGTAGGTGCCAGGTCAATATTCAAAACAATGTGAGGATTCCTGAAAAAAAAACAACAAACAACCCATGACATATGAGAACCTGGTTTAAAGTCTATGCAATGACACCAAACAACTGCAGATCTTCCACAGAGACCAAGGGTCTGAAAAGGCTTACTTTGATATCTGCAAAAACAACCAGGACACAATGCAATTCCTTCCCATGAAGGGAATTGAAATGGAAAATATAAGTTGCATAACATTATAAAATATACTAATATGAAGATTTAAAACTTTAGGACAGAGTACTTTTGAGAAAGCAAAGTAGTTCATAAGGCAGTTAATTAATTATTGCAAAAGAGGGTTCAAAAGTCTTTCAAAACATGTGAAAGCATTGGAAAAACTCCTTGGGTGTCTTACAGAATCAAAGTGTCTGCCAAATATGCTGATGACTTTATTAAAAGTAGATTTGGCAGGTAGCACATGCTTTATCTGTTTCAAAATATGGTATAGAAATAAGTACCTCAGCTCATATCACAGCAAGCATGTTCTGAAGAGAACATGAGTATAAATATATTGCTAGATACTACAGCAGATAACTAAAAGCTGCTGTTAACAGAGTGCAAGAGAAAAAGGAAAAGGAACAGGAAAGATAAGACAGAGAAGAAGCAGTTAAGGAGAAGAAAAATAAAATAAATAAAATAAAGTAACAGCTTTAACTGAACTATTTAACTTTATTATTTCTAATATCAATCTTCCCAAGTCCACAGTTACCTGTTCTACAAACACTTAGAAACAGCCATGCCCCGTTACTCAGCATAGTGTGGCAAATGCTCCTGAGCCACCACAGTTAAGAGGACAATATTCAAACTCAAACTGACTTCAGATTTGATTAAAACATTAGCATCAGCTCCTGAGAAGTACAGACAGCTCCTACCCCCAAATCCCTGGAACTGCCACAGCTAAATACAAGTGACTTCACGGATCAGAGCATCTAGTTGCAGCCTGGCATTCAGTAGCTAAACAAATGCCCAAAATTTCTAATCACGTGGCTTCGTTTGACTGAATTTGTTTTTGCAGAAGTGTTTTCAGTTTATATTGAACCTTACAAACTTATGTCAAATATAGCTACGACAATGTTCACATCATTACATGTACACAGTTTATCAGCTGTGCACTATTTATTTTCCCGATTTTTTTTTTAAATAAAGGCATTAAATTTCTTACAAATAGGAAAAAAAAAAAGTGAGCATACTGCTATCCAGACAGTCTTCTACAGCACTGAACATAAAGAATCACTGTGCTATGATTTGCAGGCACAAAGGAAGGATGGGACCAGATGGGCTGTTGTACATGTCAGTGCAGAATTCTAGCTCAAAATACAGGACAGAAAAAAAAAAAAGCTGCTAAATTCACACTAATTAATGAGACACCATTTAAAAATTACTACATTTTTGAGCGAGTGAGCAAACAGGCACTGACAAGAGCATGGATGATGAATTAAATTGATGTACCTAATTTGATTTTAATTACTAATAATTGTGGTATAACATATTTGGTAACAGAAATGAGAGCTTAGTAATGACTTGCTACAGTGACTGCTATTAAATCTTTGTTGGTATCAAAAGGGAGTCATGACAACTACTCTGCAAGGAAAACAAAAGGTTCACACAAAATGTGGATGGATTGAAGTTCTACCATTTAAAGAAAATCAAGCTGAAAGGGAGGATGAATTTGTTATCTGATCTATTCCCCCTCCAAGGTATTTTACCCTGTTCATCCTATTTGTTGTACTGTGACGGGGTCTGTTCTGTTAGACCCTGTCGGGCTGACTCCTCTAACAGAAATGGTTTTTTCATCTTCATAAGCCACAGAAAAATAAAATTCAGTGGGCAGGTTTCACAGCTTTTACATATGTCTTGGTGTAAAGATCCTTGAACTAGAGCAGACATGAGTGGCTGGTGTCTCTAGCGCTGCACGTTGCAGAAAAAGCCAGCTCAGTCCATTTAGGCCACATTAGCTTTGCCTCTCTGGTAAGACCAAAAACTGCAGCACAGGGGGAAAAAAGCCTGGTCTTAAAAGGCTATTCCAGCTCACTTGAAATTCTGTGCTGCTGCAGATAAATTTCTTTCAGTGCAGAGGTAATACATTTAATTTCACCCGAGGAATCCCTCCCCTGCTCTTTAGAGAAGCAATACTTCATATTGCATATTTCACATGCATAACTGCTCTAAGTAAATTAGACACACAGTGCTGTAGCTACAGAATTTAACATTGTGATAATATGAACCAGTGAATTTAGCCAACAAATGGAATGAGATTTTTGTGTAACTATTTGCTACTGTATTACACAGGGTTATCTGTTTCTCTGAGGTAAAGAAAAAAAAAAAGTAGCGTGTGGAAGACTTTGTGTGTGTTAATTATGCTAAAACATGCACACTGATATAAATAAAAGACAGCAAATTATGGCACTCTGTCCAAAATCATTACCTAAGTGCAAATATTTGCTATTGAAATAATTGCTTAGAAAGTGTATTTACATAATTTCTTAGCTGATCAAAGCTACCATTTTAATTAACAGTTGCATTCTGCATGCTTGTGTGCATCCGATAAACAGCCCTAACCAAGTTGGGTTCATAGGATGAACCAAAAAGAATCTTTTATAGTTAATATACGAACAATTACATAGGTTGTTCTTCATAGTGAAATAAGGGACTCCACTTTCACCTTTGGCAACAGTTATCTACTGTGGCAGTGTACATTACACAATGTATTTTCTTTTACCTTGAAAATGTCATAGTTATGTGTGTTAATTGGACCCCTCAAAAGGAGGCAAATAAGTGTTTCCTAGATTGGACCTGTTTCCAAGTGGCTTTTCCAACTCCGTCCACAAATGTGTAGAGTGTCTGTTGCACATCTACATAAGCAAAAAGGCAACAGTATAAAACCCTGAATGTGTGATACCAGCATATTCTCAGTTCTGCTTTCTGAGTAGGTATTTTTCTACCGAAGATGAGCAGAAAGTCAATCAGGATGGGCAGAACTTTGTGCCCCCCTTTGGGTGCCAGGTCAATCCAACTAGAGACGTGAACATAGGGGATTTTTCTGGTTACTCTGAACACATACATGCACACAATACCAAGAACTTACAAGGACCCAGCTTCCACATTTGGACCTCGGACATAGAAAGGAACTCTGATATCAAACTCATATGGCATGGACTTCCCTTTCACCAGCCCAAATTGCCCAATATGATAGCCATGGTCTGCTGTGTATATTATATATGTATTGTCCAATTCACCCGTTTCAACCAACGTATTGTAAATCTGAAAAAAAGGCAAAAAAGAGTATGAAATTAATTCCACTGAGTAGTATTACATGGAGAATACTGGATATAATTTTCTGCCTATGTGCAATATACAAATAAATGACAACAGTTCAGGATGAGTTATCACAATGAAAGATTCTGAACAAAAACGTAATAATTTTATTAACTCAATACTGTGGCTATTACAGGGCAAACTTCTGTTTCCTGTTTTAAACACATTAGCATGCCCCATTTTCAAAAGTGTTTGGGTTTGGCATTTTGCATGAGAGCTGTCAAGACTGTATTAAATACATAAGGTAACTGAGATAACATTTCAAGGTGATAGGTTTTTTTTTCCTCTCTTCACCTTTATCTTTTTCCTGCAGCCAACTATTTTAATAAAGTGACAGTGACAGCATTTTGAAACTCACACTTAGTTAAGCAACACTCAGTGATTTGCCTTCAGACAAACAAGTCCCCATTATGTGGAATGTTTGCAAAATCTCTTCTAGATAAATATCACTCAAACTCTCTCAGTAGCTGGAGAAGTAACATGAAGAATTAAGAGGAGCTTCGACTCTGCGGTTCCTTCTAGAAACTTACATGAGAGTATCATGCAAAAGGTATCAACCTGGGCACTAAAGATCAATTTTTATGTAATATTTTCACTTTCAAAGATACAAAGGTGGTGGTGCCTCACACAAACTGAGAGCACATCAGAACACAGGAAAACAGACTCTGCTGCTTTTTTGTTTTGGAGGTGGTGGTTCTTTTTTGGATTGTTTTGTTTGTAGTTTTATTTTGAGATTTTGAAAAACTATTGGATGCATATTATTCAGTAGAAAAGATCACTAACTTGGTGATTACAGTTAAAAAATAACCCAGCTTTTGCCTGCAGTGAATCACACAAAGTGAAATCATTTTACTACACAGTAAATCAAAATAGTGCATTAAAATAGCCCATCTCCCCCTAAGGCTTTTATCTGATCCATCTAAACAAGTTCATTAATATGAAGTAGAGATCATACTTGCCTGAATCAGTAATTATAAGACATTACTAACAAGTCGATACAATGTCATCCAAATAATCTCATCTTTGCCTTACAGGACTCCTCCTTTATGTTCTACATTTCTGAATAAGAATGCCAAGAGATAAACCGTAAATGGCAACACCTTTCAATCTGCATTCTTGCAACTGGAAGTCCCTTCTTTTTCAGAGTTGCTTTTAGCAAATTCAGACATTTCTGTTCAAGACACCCAGCTTGCACTAAGAGATTTCATGGTTACATGAAGCAGACTTAATAAAAAAAAAAAAAAGTCTACCTCTATAACATTTAGTGTCCTGGGCCTGGTTTACCCTGAGATTATTCCAGTTAAGACTCCTGGAGCATTGCTTTTTGCTGCTGCTGTCTCAAATTCAACATTACAGGATTAAAATGGGTCAACAGTTAGGTAGTTATTTCCAATAGGTTGCAGGATGATTTTCTACTATCAGAAGACGTGTTTTTAGAATTTACATTGGATATTTTTTTCAGGTGATGCTTCCCTCTTCCTCTTAATCAGTAGTGGCTCTGTGACAACAAATCTGCTCACACCACCAAATTCACTGTACCTATCTTTAGGAGATGAGGTTCCTCACACATTGAATAGACAGAGAAAATCCTCAGAGGTGAGAGAATTACACACTACTAAAAAATTGATGCAGTCCTCCTCCTTCCTTCCCCCTTATCTTCACATACAGCACAGCTTGGTGCTTAACTCAAGAAACAAGCACTTGTTTAGCCACAAAAATGTAACTGGTGATCTTACCATCTCCATAGAGTCATCCACAGACATGAGTGTCTGAAGGCGCTTTCTCTGCAGCATGTTAGTGAACTCCATGTGTATGGGTTTCATAGGGCCTGTATACCTCATTATCCAGTGCTTGTCTGGGTTTGGAGCATAGTTGTAACTGGGAGTGCTAAGGAACAGAGAGAAAAACCACAATGATTTAGCAGTACAGAAAGAAGCCATGGCAATGTTTACCAGTAATTTCGATTTGATCAACATTAGAAATTCCACTATGTACTTAAATGGCTTTTTTTAAAATTTTAATTCAACATGAGTGGCTACTTGAACACTTCTACACTTAACGTACCCAGCGGAACACAAGTGCTCCACATGGTTCTATTAAACTGCATGTGAGTTCATGGCAAGCAGAAGTGGATATATAGACAGATTTTAAAGACCTGCTAAGAAAGCAGGAGCGAGGGGAAGTAGGCCTCTATTTTGCAGATACTTTTCTAGCCACCAACTCATTTGTGATCAATAGAAACTTAAAGTCCCTCCAAAATCCCAGGAGCTGGATTCTATGTCCTCCTGGAATCTCTTTACCAATTTCTTCACACCCTGGCTTAAACACATCACCTGCAGATTCTAAAATAGCAAAAATTACTTTTCCTAAGTGATTTGTTGAGGCTTCCTTTTTTTCCTTCAAACAATAAACTCAAGTCTATGAAAATATGCAAGCCAAGAGGGTAACACAGAAAATAACTGAATATATGCTATTTTTTTCTTCTTCCCTGATAAATTCAGCTCTTATTTGGCAAATATCTACTGTTGTTCTTTTGTATGCAATAGAGCAGCAGGGCAAGCTATTAATATAAACAATAGTAATGTAAGTTGAAGCTTCTCCTCAAAATACTGTGTATCTAATGTCTTTGAATATGACAGGTAGTCCTAAGAGTTTTAATATAAATATGAAATTAATAACCTGACAGTGAAATGTTTTATGCTGAAAGCCTCTCTTAGATGCTATCTGAAAAATGTGCGTAGGTGGTAAATGGAGGCTTCTTCATGTAGGGAGGAAAGGGCTGGTGTTTATTCTCTCTGTATTGTTAATAGCCTCTTGAATTTCAGAATGTTATTGTGGCTGAAATAATGACATTGCTCCTTTGAAAATGCTGACAGTTATGGAAACTGTTGCTATGTGATGCCCAGAATGAATCAAAAATGCTTGGCAAACTCCTTTTCAGCTTACTTTGTGATTTCCTGGCTGATTTGAAACCTCCCGCTGTCTAATCCAACCAAAGCCTGTGATTTTCTTTGATTACTACAAATGTAACCTTCTAACACTTAACAGACTTCTCTGTCTTATGGGAAAAATACACAAATAGAAGATTCCTAGAAGTTAGTTAAGATAACCTCTTCAAACGTACTCAGAAGGTAAAACCTATCAGTCCTAGTCTGATTGTATTTGACCTTGGAAAGGATGGGTGGTAAAATGCACCCTCAATAGAAATAACCTGTTGAACTGCCCAGATGTTGCATTCCCTGCAGCTGTCCGCATAGGCAGTAAAACAAGGAAACCAGCTATGCAGCCAAAGGATTTGCTATGTGAATGCTGCTTTGTGTGAATAATTTTCAAATAAGACTGCAGGTTGTACATGAGAGGGACTCTACAGATTAAGATAGGGAGAGACTGCAGTATAGGGTGGAATGGTCATACCAGCCTGCATATATAATAATAAAAGCAAGAGAACAGCAGCATAAAGCACATGAAGTACATGCCAGAGTTCTCAAACAAAGTAATACTCTGCCAGTCTATGCTAAAATCCACACCACTAACTTTTAGCTAAAACAGCAATGCTACACGAGGCAGTACGTATGTTACCCAGGGTAAGCATCACAGTCACACCTGCACTTTGCTTTGTGGACATAGCTCAAGAATCTGCCTGCAGACCTTGTCGGCATGGCCACGAGACCGGTACAGAGACAGGCCACGTGCTGTACAGCCTCCTGATCCTGGGGCTGGGCGAAGGCTTTGGTCAGGGTATTGCTCACTGCTTTGGGGTAGTTCCTAAGAAGTGTTGTACCTGCGCCCTGACCCTTCCCTGTGATATCCCCACGACATCAGAACAGGGAGGAATGCCCACATCCCTTTATCACTGATGCATTTATCTGTCACTGAGGGATTCCTCGGAATGCAGGAACAAGGGAAAAAAATGGAAGATAGTGAACTAATTTGTACAGGGAGGGAATGATACATGTTCTCTGCTTTTACATTTTATCTTAAAACCAGGCAAATGAAATCCCTTATACATTACTGTTATGTAGTACAGGGAAAGTTGTTTAGAATAAGAGGGGCAGTTTCTTTGCATAAGATGTATGTAAAGCTCTATTTTACGTTCACATCCAAAAGAAAATCACAGTTCCTTAATCTACTTGGTGAACTTGTTTCTTTGCAAACAAAGCTTGTTTCCAAGGTCCCACTTTCTGTATAATTGTTATTGCTGTTAAGAAAAGTCATCTACAATTAAAACCAGTTTTGTGTAACTACTTCATAATCAGGGTGATAAACCTAGCTCCTATGAAAAAAAAACCCAAACAAACCTATGAGAAAATAAAATGTAGTTTATAATTTTCATTGTTGGCCTACCTCAAATCCTTCTACTCTTTTTTTCATTCAACTAGCATAACTGAGTTCCGAGATACGAATGCCTTTCAAAGGAGCTTCTAATAAGACCAAGGTCAATAATGGGCATAAACTATGAGAAGTTGCTCCTTTGGCATTTCTGTAATTTTCATTTCAAAGAAAATAAATGATCATAAGATGGCAAATAAACACAAAGTACTAAGCTGCTACAGATCTAGGACACAGATTCTCTTTGGTAGCACAGCACACAATAACGAAACATAGATTTCTAAGTTATGCAATATGTAGACAATAGAACAAAGGAAGCTCTTTCTCTCAGACTCTATTTTAATTAAAGTGAAAAAGCTTAAATGTATTTCACTGGAGTTTGGATTAGTCCTGAGCAGCTTCGGGTACCTACTGATTATTATTTCCACTCAGCTTCTTCACAAATCCAAAATAAAACTGCATTCCCCTAAAAATAAAATACATTTAAAAAAGCGTATGTAGGAAGAAAGTTAATGTTGAAGATCAGTGAAGGCATGAAACCAGTAACTAGAAAAGTAGTGGAATGTTTTTTGATGTGCCAAAAAGGTGATTTGGGAGGATCATTCATTTCACCAGCATGCAAGGAGATGCCCGTAATGGAGCATTACAGAGCTGTACCAGTAAAATGGCTCTGTGTCATAAATAAGAACCATCTCATCATGGAGCTTATGAACATGTTAACTCAGGAACTGGGTGATACAACTTTTGGGACCCATTCAAGACATTTTGCTGGGTCATGTAAAGACATATCAGGTCACTGAGAAATAGCTTGTCTAATATGGTGCTCCAGGGTTTTATTTCCTTTCTTTGCATACATGAAACAGAACTACTAATTACTGCATACGCTGTGATTTTTGGCAATACCCATAAAATATAGTTTATGTATAAGGACAGAGAGACAGAGTTTCTTCCTCTGACGATATTACAGACGAAGAACCAGATTTTGATGCCCCTGCTCAAAATAAAGCAGTGCTTTACTTCTCAAATAGACTGTAAGGGTGTCCAATGAATTCAACATGAACCTTTCCATTTATGTCAGTGAAGTACAATTCTGAGTTCTAGATGCAGTAGCCATTCTCAAGATAGTTGTTCTAGTCTTAGGAGGTTCAAAAAAATGTATATATATACACACACACAAAAATTCTCAAAACTCTTCTTATATACTTGTGACAAACTTATGTGAAGAGTATTATAAAGCAAACATTGTTCCCCCAGAGTACCCAGGACTTCTATACTCCTGAAGCTGTAAATGAAAGGGTTATAATTTCCTTACATGTGTTGTGAGGCATTTGGAAAGAGATGTGAGTACTGAGGGGCTGAATCTTCAGGGCCATGAGGAGCAGCATGGCTTATAACCATCAGTACAGGTCTGTGAGGATACATCTTCTTTGAGATTCTGAAGAAGGTAATACTGTCATTGGTAATCAGATCAGTTAGATAATCCTGCAAGTAGAAGTGAAAGTATAATGAGATACTTGAATAATAATTTCAAGTTGGGAGATGAGATAGGAAGCTCTGAGCTATCGCAAGAACCAGGAAATAAAGAAGCCACTTCACACAGAATGGAGGAGGAAGGGAGTAAGTTACAGACGTTAAAACTTCAAAAACTACAACCAAATCATTCATTCTTTGCTGCCTAGAAACATCAAAAGCAACAGCTTCTTCTCAGAAGATTGAACAGGACTCTTTCTTTCCCAAGTGTGTAATTACATGATGATCACAAACCTAAATATAATGGCCAAGTATTAATAAAAAAAATTAGAAGATTACAGGTCAAATTCTTTGCTTTTTGCCATCAGTATCTTCAAGGTATGTAGGCTGACCTTACAACACAAATGTGCTTTGAAAATCCAGATGGCCTGATGTGCATTTTTCTTAGTCTCCCTCTGAACCAGAAGTCACTAAAGCTAGAAGATGCTGGGCTAATTGAACCAAAAAATTAATTCCGTATTACCGAGTGCCAATCTGGTAGAGATAGAGCTCAGAATTAATGACTTTTTATTCAAAAGATCCAGATTGTAGAGGTTGTAGTAGACTATGTGAATGCATACAAAACTAAAATTTCATCTAAAAAAGTTGACAAATAAACGTGAAAAGAAACACCAAAAGAGAATATATCCCATTAGAAAATCTGAAAGAATTTGCAAAGATTTGATTTCTAGAGGATCAGCACTTAGCAGTCACTTCAGAGGACAGAATCAGTAATTTTTTTTTCCTAGTTTTCCATTGGTACATAATTAACATTAACTATGTGAAATAGATAGGGCTACACCATAATGAAATTATATTGTTAATTGCTGCAAAATTAAGTTTCCAGTAACAAAAAATGCACGAAAGAGAAGCAGTTTTGCAATTCAGCTTCTGTTTGTTCATTTGAACTCCAGTTTTAACATCAACAGTGCTGTTGCTCCACATGCTATCATCCGTTTATTACCATAGATGTGTATTATGCAAGAATATGAAGATTATCATAACATTTATATTTCCATCAGACTTTATTTATTACCAAACTCAGTAAGAAAAACCAAACTAAATGAAAACCTCAACATTTTCTTGTATTACACACACAAAGCAGAGCTGAGGATATTGGAACATGAAGTTCCTGCTCGGTACAATGGGGATCAGAGCCCTGTGCAATCGCTCGCCTGACACTGTTCCATGTTAAGTTACATTCCCACCATAACATTTTTGGTACATGGCTGTAAGGAGTAGCTTTCTAATTCTTCATAGATCAGAAGGGAAAAAAAGGATGAAAAATTCCATACATCAGCTGCTCCTTCCCCTTAGCAGTAGGTGATAGAAAAGGAAACCCTAGAACCCTGTTACATTTTATCTTTCAACACAAGGTACATTCAAGTAAAAATGGCAAATAGGGGAAGGGGGAAATCACACAGACATCAACCTTTTAAAGGAAAACCTGACTATGAACATATTGCTAATGAAACACAAATGTGGAGGCAGGACTAGTACTCAAAAAGAGAAAGCTAACTGAATTCCTGTTAAAGAAACACACCTTACAAATTAGCATCCCTCCAGAGTGAGTCAACTTTCTAAGTTATACACTACTTTAAGTCAATTTACCATCATACTTCAGAGACAATTTAGGCCATTTTAGGAATTCACAAAAGCTGGATCCTTTGGAAAGGTAACACTGCTGGCTGAAACAAATCTACTGACTGTAAAAAGGTAACTGCTCCTAACGCATGCTAGATGAGGAAAAAAAAATGCTACTGGATTTGACAATGATTATCAAGCACTTTAGTAGTTTTGCCAGGGTATAACAGCCTTGCAGGGATATTAGGAATCATATCTGCCTGTAACAATGCACAGAGATAGAAATTGAATAGTTAAATTCTCCACTCATTTAGAATTACCGTAAGATATACTCAGATATTGTGAATTCTTCATCATATTATGGCTGTGAAATAAGCTCCTTATCCTAACATGAAAAGATGCGTCTAGCTGGAGGGAGCTGGATTCTTATCTCATTTACGCTCATGTAACTCCACTGGAGTCAGTGCTATACCAGAGGAATGGATAACAATCAGATGCAACACACAATAACTGAAGTGCAAAATACAAAAAATGGGTGTTATGCAGCACTTAAATCCATTTTCACATCTTCAGCTCATAATGCAGAAGAGTCTCAGGACATTCTGTTTGTTTCCATTGCCGCTAACAAGGTTTTCAGTAACATGACCCTCCCGGAACGGAAGATAACGAAAAGCCCAAACACAATGCCTGTTGGGCTGTGGCTAATGTTACACATAGCAGCTTCCAAGTGCAAAAAGAATTCTTCAGTTAGACTGAAACCATAAAGTCCAGCTTTGTTGCAGTCACGTCCAAATGTTAAAAAAAAATAGAAATATATCAACAGGACCTACCCTGGAGTAGTCATATCCATGCTTCTCCTTCACTCCATTTCTACAGAGCGTGTAGTTGTAAAATCGAGAGTTTTTAAGCAATCCAACCCATTCTTTCCAACCAGGAGGCACATAGGAGCCATTGTATTCATTAAGGTACTTTCCAAAGAAAGCTAAGGGTAGAGCAAGCAAAAGCATGGTGAGAAGGCATAACAGAACCCCCTCAAAGCAATCATATTTAACTATATTCTTTCCTTTCTGTCTCTTCTGAGAGGCGCTTTGTTTTCTTCATTTCAATACATTTAAAAGAGATAAGCTTTGAGTTACAAGTTTGCTTGTGCATGTTTACTTCAGAGCTCCAGAATGCAGATCTCTTAATTTACAACTATGTATGAGAGTAACTGGACCACAATTACCATTATATTTTTCTTTACTGCCTGATTCACAGTCAGATGAACTACACAGAGAATGCTTAAAATAGTGTCCGTTGCCACATTATCTCATCCTACTCTGAATCACCCTATTTAGCTACATTTTTCATTTTGGTTACACCCACTTAAGCCATCTCCACCTAAGGAATTGCAGAAGCAGTGAAGTCACTAATAGGAGTCTGACTTGGGAGAAATGATGACAAATGAGGACCATAAATACAATGAGATTTTAAACTTGCTGCACAGAAGAAATGAAGCAGCAGCCTGTTTGGCAGAGCAAGTGCAGAATGAGGAGAAGGATTCTTAAAGAACATGGTGGAGGCAGTTGAGCCATCCTCCCAGAAGAGCTGTGTATAATATGCTGGCCTTGCTCTGTAAGCCACAAGTGTACAGACAGAAATTATTTTCCAGAAAATGAAAAGCATTAGATTTCTCTGAGAACAACACAAATTCTCTAAAGTACATGATGTACGCAATGATGCTTTCACACTATTCCAGTAAAAAAATTAAATAATACAAATTAATACTGAAAAATATGTTCCTTTAAATGCTGTATCACTATGCAATTACTGGTACTGGTAGGCTCCCTTGGTCTAGTTTGGTTTTTCTAAAGCTTAAAGTCAAAATTCTCCTCTTGGGTCTGCTGACTGCACCCGAAGTCAGCATCTGGCTTTTCATGATCAGAGCTCAGATCTCAATTTTTGAACAGTCTGTCAATCCAAGTTAGTATTACCATAATGACTAGCACAAAGATCTTTACTCTTCCTCCACTTGTCATTACAAACATTTTTAATCCAGAGTGTCTGCAGCAGCTCACACTGGCCGTCTACCAGTGAACATCCGTGCTCCTGTAAGGACAACAGAATATCTAATATTCTGCTCTTTGATTAAACCTCATCTCAATCTACAGGATCTGAGCACACAATTCACTGTTCCCAAGCTCTTCAAGAATGAGAAACAGTGATGCAAAGCAGTATGTGAGAGAGATCTGTGTCATTACACAATATTGTTTTTCTTGTCTAAAAAATGGGAAACTTGATACTAGAAACATGATTACAGTCGAATGGAATTAAATACATCTTTAGGGAGTATATTGCTCAGTCAATGTCCACAAGATCCACCTCACAAGTGCTTAGATGGAATGCAAAAATGTATTTTGAATAATCCTCCTCAACAAATTTCAATGTATTCAATTAAGGTGTAAGGTGAGCCAAGAGAAAGTGAATGTTTGAGGCTTTGAAAGTGTTTGAAAGAGATCAAAGTGTTGACAAAATTAAGATCTACAGCACAGATGAGGGGGCACTTCTGCTGGAATACAATTAATAAATTCCTGAAAATTACACTGCGCTTTAAAAATACTTTGCAAAAGCAGGTAAAGGTGGTATGCTATTTTACAGATAAGCCGCTTAAAGAGGGTGAAGCAACTGTAACATGCTGCAGAAAATAATTTGTTTTGCTGCCCTGACTACCTTATGGCATCATCTTTAACCAAGCAAAGTAACCTAGAAGCCACAAACAAAGCAAAATCTACTCCAGTGTGGATGAAAACTATCCCATTTTTCAGGGACTGCATTTATACTGTATATACACTTTTTCAAACAATTCAGCTTCTAATTTGTAAAGAATGAAAGGCAACTCACAGTGGTTACAGGTAATAAAACCACCACAGATACACATTTTTTTTCCTTGTCCTAGTAACAAAGAACACAGGACTGAAACAGTGACCACTGTCTACAGTAGCAGCCATTTGTCTCCCATTCAACATATTATATCTAAACAGAGATGTATTTGGCATTGCTGCTCACAGAAACCAATCTGCTCCTAAAAACTTTGGCTGAGCCAGCTGAAGAACTCAGGAAGGAGGCATTCTGTAGAGAATTACTTCATTGTTATTCTGCAGAGGCATTAAAGTCTGGCGGAAGTTCCTTCCCGCACCTTTTGCATATCCCCCATTGTACATTCAGGATGTCTTTATAATCTTGCATGGATGTCACAGAGCTTTAAATAATTTTCTCTGCTGTTTCCAGTCTTTCATTTTACATCTTTTTCTTTTCCTCCTCCTCAGCCGTTTAGAAGCTTGTTATTCAAAAATTTTTAAACCTCACTCGTCCGCAGTACAAAATACTGGGTTCCATTAAAGCTCTTGTCACTGATGAAAGATTTTGATTTTGGATTGTAAAGACTCTCTCTAACGCGAGTTTTCCTCTCATCAGATTAGTTCACCACCAGAGACAGCTGCTCACTAGAGTACACACGCCTGTGGTACATCCAATTTCAAACCACTCCAAGATTTCATTAATAAACATTCACAGAGGCTGCTGTTTTATATGCTCAGCCATGTTCCTATATTCAGACTATGAAGTGATCATTAAAAGCATCCAAGTGGCTGCTTTTAATAAACACATTAAGAATGTGATTTCCTTTGCTTTAAATGCTATACAATGTAGTTTCACCTAAGACTACATAAAACAGGATATGCAAGAATGGAGTCCTTTGTACACTGTTACCACTTCCAGTGGGGTTCATAACCTTCGAAAGTTCTTTACTTAGACTCTCACCCTTCAGATGATAAGCACTTGGAAAATTATTTGGTATAGACTGAAATTTTTACAAGAGGTTTTGTTTTTTAAACTCTTCCTCTTAGGAGGAAGAAAAAAAAAAACAAAACAAAAAACAGACAAAAGAATTTGCCCCGTGCGTTCAATTAATACAAAGATGTGCTCTGAATGCAACACAACCACAGATATATTAAGGCCACAGCTCATTGCTTAAAAGCAGATCTAACACACTGTCAAATGTAGTGGAAAAGTACCATCAAAAGAACAGACAGCAAGGAATCGTTTACAACCACTGGAAATGGTCAAGCTAGTTCTATCACCTATCTAAACACCTACCAAACTCTAAAATTTTGTTGGGGTTTTCAAAAATTTTACAGAACAATCACAGAATTTATGTAAATTTTAAATAAAATAAGAAAGAAATCGAGAAAGGAACATCTGAGAGGAGGATGCATCCTGACAGTGATACGCAGCAAAAGATAAAGCTCTTGCTATATGTAAAGCCAAGTCAGGCTATGCACTAGAAAAATATGCTCCATGGACTACCCTGAGACTGGCTTTAGGGGGATGTGATAACGTTTTGACCTGTGAGGCGATTATGGAGAAGACAAAGCTAGACTCTTCATGGTGCTGCATGGTGGGAGGACAAGGAAGAGCCAGCTTAGAGTGAAACAACCGAGGTTCAGCCTGGATGCAAAGAAAAGTTTTTTCACAGAGTCAAGAGTGAAACAGGTTGCTCAGAAACACTGTACAATTCCAATCCTTGGCATTTTTCAAGACTAGATGGGATAAAGTCCTCAGCAACATGGCCTGGGGCACACTCTAAGCAGGTGGTGGAAAAAGAGACCTCCTAAGGCCCCTTCCAATTTGAATTAGCCTGTGATCCTATGATAGACTAGGTGACTTATGGGCCTTATCTTCAGCTGAATATATGTGATTCCAGGATTTTACAATTTAGGAATATATTTGTAAATATTCATGCTCTCATAATAAGTCCTGAAGCTGAAAAAAAAAGTTAAATTCACCTTTTAGTTACTTCTGGACAGTAAGTGCATTATGTATACCACACATTCCTCCTCCAGGAGTATTCTCTTCATGTCCTTCATGCTACTTATCTGTATCCAACTATTAGCACCCCATTAAACTGCACTTACTACCATGACTGCAAAATTAAAACTCAGCTTTTAAGCTATTAACACTGTTTTTCTGACATGTTTCAACTGTCAACTTTTCAGGTATTAACTCAGGTTTTGAAGTGTGAGTCTTAGTTACTCACAGGGATTTGTTTACCTCTGTAAAAGCTTACATTTTCGTATCTGATACCAGATTTCCTCTGCAAAATGTTGAACAATTACCTACCTTTGAGCAATCCCTTAGTTTTACCTTGGGGGAAGGGGGCGTGGGCATGTGCACATTTCTGATCTTATGTCTGCTGCATATCTAGCAAAAATTACTTTCAGTACTTTTTGTCCTCCAAGAGACAATCAGAGGAAAGCAGATGAGAACACTCTCAGCATGGCTAAGTATGCATGTAACAAGCAGTGAGCCCAAAGGTCAAATCAGTTTTGTGTTCACATCATGATGAACTACACTCTTAAACTGACCATGTACAATGGAAAAAGCCAGGGGAAATTAAAGGATTTCCAAGCAGAAGCATTGAGGTTATGAGATAAAATTCTGTAACTTAGCATTAAAGTTGGTTGCACTGGAAAGATCTTTGAATATGCATTAGGTCTCATTAGGCATCAAAATAACTGATCAGATTTTCTAAAAATCAGTAACTCCTAAGAGGTGAAGTCCCTTGAACAAAATAGTCCAAGTTGACTCCTTTAGTGACAACAGGAAATACAATGCTACTGCAAAGATTAAAAGATACAGCATTAATATTAATACCTCAGTAACTGTAGTAAAACTAATGGGTTGCATAAAAACCCCCGAGGTGCTAGATGTTAGAGTATTATTAAGAAGGAAAAGAGGGGCTTAAGACTATGGGGTTTTTCTCAGATCCATTCAGTTCCATCAGTTTCAGGATGCTAAGGAAGACTGGGTTCCAAGTACTTTTTTCTAGAAAGAAAGGAATTTTTTCTTTTGTATGTCTCCAACAGTCCTTGAAATGATGAATTCATTTAAGTTCTTAACCAGTTAGACTGAGGAGCGAAGCACGGGTGTGTGTACACATATTTTAGTCTATTGCACATGATGGCACAGTTTTTCCTCTAATCTATAGCACACCGATAGCACAAAGTTTTCTTTTAAGATAACATGCTCCATCCACCATCACAGGGTCATAAAAAGAGTAGTACTAATTGGAGGAGCCTTTACATGCACAGCTCATCTCTGTAACTGGAAGAAAAATGATCATTACAATTCATGAAACATAATAGTTGTAAAAACCATGTTGTACAGCGGCTGGTAACCACCACAGTTAAAATAGCCTACAGGCTTTCTTGTTATGCCAGGGGACTAGTCTGATATCTAGCAGGACAAAGGCAATGCACAGTAATCTTTATGACACCTTTGTTCCTCTTCCTGAATTTGCATTGCACATTCCTCAGTTGTAGCCAAGGATCAGTGCCAAGATCTATTTAATGAATCAGGGGAATTGGCTGAAGGGCAGCAGATGAAGCCAAATAAAACAAAAGGGCTCAAACCAAATATTTTGAAATGGTCAACAAGGAATCAAACTGAAGAATGCTGATGCCGAGCCAAGTCTTGCTTGTCCTTCTCAGGTGAGCAAGTTCCCAATGGAATTGGGGCAAAAGCCACTTTTCACTCATGTCAGTGTTACAGCTTACAAGAATTTAAACAGAATTGTAAAGCATAGATTCTGAATGTTCCTCTCACACACACCCTCTAAAAGTTAAAGGAAAAAACTTAACAATGTCAATCTTCATATCATCAGTCTTTACTGCAATTCAGGACAAGATGATTTAGTGCATCACAACAGCACCATCTCCTATGGCAGGCAGCACATGAGAAAGCAGGAGTGTGCTTTAGAGCACTACTCTACAGCACAGCTCACTATCACTGGTTTGTCTGCTCACGTTTCTTGGTGGCCAATTCTGACCATTCAGATTTTCCACAGAATGTTTTCCAATGTTACAACCACCACGGAGAGACATTTTATGAAAAATGTATCATGGGCATCACTCATCCCTTTTATGTATCATGGTCGCAGAAGAATCGGAGTCTTTAGATTTATCCTCCTCTCATCACGTGCAACATTTCCTCCTTTACATAAAAAGCTCCAAAACTTTCCCAACAGTGGATTATCAGACCTCTTTTAATAATAAGCAGTCTAAGCAAAAGCTTACCTAGCTTAATACTGAATCTGTACTAAAATGCCAAAATCTGCACCACTGAACCGTGCTATTGCTGCCATATAACCATGTTTATATTGCCAGCATACAACCATGTGGGCCACAAAGAACACTGACACCTTTGGGGATAGGAAAGACAACTTGGGAAAACTGTGTTCAGTAAATTACATTACTAAATTAAATTTGATGATTCTGGAAGACCTCTGGAAAAAAACCCAGCATTCTAGAACAACGAGAAAAGAATGCAAGAAGATACCACAAGGATCTAAATTGCTAGCTGGATAAAACAAAAAGATCTTAAAGTGGAGTGAGAAGGAAGGAACCTCTTCTCATTTTTGGCTGATAATCTACTAACATTGAAGAGAAATGGCACTAGACTATGAAAAATTTAATAAGCAAAGAAGTTCTTTTACTTTGTAAGTACTTCCATCCTAAAAGCTCTAAACTAACAAAGACTTTAAAAATACTTTCATAATGTGCAAGTACTCTCTGTTTAGCTTTGAGCTGTTTTGAATGCTGTGAAATGATAATCCTATTTCTGAAGAAATATTAAGCTAAGAATTACTTCTTGCTTGAAACGATAAATCAGTATGACAAAGCTATTACATTTTAAATGCCAGAAATGGCATCACTATCAGAAGAGTACATGATAGTAGGAGAAAAGAAAAAGATGAGGTGTTTCTTACAATCTAGAACATATTATGTTGAAAACAGACAGGTTTAGGGGAAGAAATAAGAGAATTTTTCTCCTGGCATGTGTCTGGATCTAGTCACACTCTTTCAGGCTCACTCCTCCTTTAATAAACATTTACCAATAGCCTTCCTCCACTTTAAAATGTCAAAGGCTTAGACAGTGAAGTAGAAAAATAATTATTTGAATGAAGTCAGCCACTGTATCATTATCTTCTAATATTAATGGAAGGAAATGGAAGATTGACACTGAATTTTAATGAATTCATTAGTTAATTATTGTAAAGCCACATGAAAGTGCTAAGAATTATTATTACTTATATTACCAGGAAATTTTTTATAATGGCAGAGCTGGACTTCCCACAATGGCTTTTCTCTAGGTTCAAAAATACTCAACCGGTGCACAATCGCATTTATTAATTCTTTGCATAATTCAAGTATGGACTTACCCTCAGAATGAGACACTGACATATTACCATAAAAGTAGGGTTTTTTCCCTTGTTAATAGGCTTACTTAACCAAATAGGGTTAGCTGTTACTACAGGGTACTGCTCAACGGGAACAAGAATGGTAACTTAGCCAAAACATGTACTGCATTTGCTGCATACTGAGCCACATTAAGCCCTAACATAAATTAACAGAACTCTCTCAGAACATTCACTGAAGAAAAAGTGTCCTTCTGCCAGGCTGAATTTGGCCCACCATCCCAAATTCTGTTGAATTTAATAAGATAAACATGTCTTTTCATTTCCTGACTGCAGATAAGTCTGACAAAAATTCTGGAATCAGTCACCAATTCTAAGACCTAATCATTCAGCCAGCCAGGCACATGGAAAAGAGAAGCTTTTCTCATTAAGTAATGTCTAAGGGAAAGTTTAAATCTGTATTCCAATAAGACATCTTGGTATTTGTTGCTGCAGGACCCGAGCATGCTACAATGCATTGTGCATTTTAAACACTGTCTCCCAGAAAGAGATGTGTATGTTCACACAGAACAGAACTTTTTTCTGTAAATGTTTACACAGGAGCCTTTGGCAGTGAAATTCCCTGACATTCAGAAATGTTTGTCACAGGATCTCTTTGTTTCTTTTCCATTCTCATCATCTGCTGCTTCAAGTTGAAGTACTAGCGTCCACTATTTTAAGTTAGTGATGATTCAGATGTTGCTTACAGCGACTTTTCAAAAGACTAATTCATCAGCTGACTCAGTTTGTTTACATAAATTGTCCTTCTTGCCTAATTTCCCCACAATATGCAATAGGACAACGATGTGAGAAGCTCTTCAAAATTGGACTGATCACTTAATATACTGAGATTGGGAACTTGTCTACATGTTGGCTATGGAATGAGCCTTTCAGTCTTTATTCAAGACACTGGCATTTTTTAGATGGAGAAACAGGTTAATGCAGAGTAAGATATTCCTGTAACACCTACTGCCCCAATGGCTGCCAGCACAGAAGGAAAAGCCATCCTTTTTATTTTAAAAGGAAGTGACAGTGAGCCCTATGGATGATGGTCAAAATTCTATTAAAGCCAAAGACACAACTACCCTTGAGCTCAGGCTCTTCCTGTCATCTCCATTCTCCAAAGTCCAGTGTCTAAGGAGTTGATCAAACTTTTTAAAGTGCTAAAGCTGAAAAACAGAAAACTGATAACAAGGGTTGAAACTGAGAAACAATTTTAGGAAAGTCACACCTTTTCCACCTCCTTTCATGCTTCTTACTTGCAGCTTGTGCAAGAGAAACGTCCACCACACTTCTCTCTCCTAACCACCTACCACTAGCACATTTCCCAGGGGTGTCAGCAGCAGCACAAGTTTGTGTAGACTCAAACCACAAATGCCTCCGCCACAGGGAAAATACCGCAATGCAGAAAGAATGGTCCCCAGCAAAATCATCTCTTGCAAAAGAACTGAACACAAGGAATGCATAATGAACAGAGAAGAGGGCAAGGTGATGTGAAACGGTGGCAGAAAAACAGAGGGAAGGTTAGGTGGAGTAGGAGAGAACAATTTCCTTCTTTGACTTTAAACAAAAGAGAAAAAAGAAGACAAAAAACAAAGGGTGGAGGCCCGGCTTATGAATGAAGAAAAAAACAAACTCCCTTCCAAAATAATACTCTCTTAATCTAAGGTTGTGAACTTAAATATAAAAAGGAGCCTCAAAAAGCTTCATTCATTGTGGCCTCTCTTTCTTCTCCTGAAAAACAAACTGTAACCCCCCCAAACAAACAAACAGCCCCATACCCCCAACAAAAAATACAATTAAAAAAAGTGGGCTCAAGAAGCTAAACTGTGTGTTTGCAGGGCAAGCTTGTTTTACCACAGGCCTTAAAAAATGTATTTTAGGAACCCTACAAATTAACTCCTGTGCTTTCCATATCTTCCTTTGTTCACTGCAGTCCTGTTCAAGGAAGACTCGCCATTCCAGAGAAACTGTATTCATAATCTCCAAAACACTCTTCTTAGCAGGTTACTTTTGAAACTTGACTTTGAAAAAACTGAGTGAAGAGGATTCTGAAGTACAATTCCCTGCTCTTTCTGAAACAGGTAAATCTGACCAGACCTTGGGGGGTGGGGAGGTGGGGGGAAACCCCACAACTTCTAAATGCTGATAACTTTCACAGTGAATAACTCAAGACTTTAACCAGAAATCAGAAATGAACACCAGCCTCCAGTGACGGCAATTCCTATTTGAATTTCTGCAACATATCACATTTAACTACATGAATGAGGAACTCATTTGCACCTAAAGATTGACTTGTATTTGTAAAAGCACTATTCCTGTGTGTTCCAAAAATTTAATTTGCAAAGTAAGAGAGGCAGTCTGAAAATGTAATATAGATTTACTAAGACCTCGAGTCTAAATTTAAACATGAAGTTAATGTAAAAATGTAAGACATCCAAATACTTGGACATTTGCAATAGCTATACAAGTAGAAACTGCGGGTGCTTGGAATAAATATAAAGATTATTGCAATAGACAACCATCAGTAAACACAGAACAAATAAACAATGAGGAATAAAACATTAACCTTGGTGTGGTATTCATTCAATCATTGGTATTAGTGCCGCGAATCACAAATGGAGGGAAATAGCAACCAATTAATAAGGCATGTGCACTTCCCCTAGTTTATTTCTTTCCAGATTAACTCAGGTCTTTATTTTAGAAAAACAAAACAAGGAAATTACCTATTTGTTTTAAGACCGAGACTTTGCAGCAACAACATGTACAACTCAAGTAAATAGCTAGAAAGAAAATAATGATCTTGTTACAGTTATTACTCAAGATTTATATTAGTTTCTGGAAGCCTCAGATACTATAAATTCAAAGAAAAAAGTGTACTATCAATAACAACTAGACTACAATACTATAGTATATATACTATAAACAACACAAATAGAACCAGTTTCATGCCTGTTTCTCATCATGACAAAAGACGTCAGCAGGAAAAGTGACAAAACTGCTGTGATGGGCAAAGACCTAAATCTCACGTCTGGAGAAGGCAAGAAAGAAATAGGTGTGAAACCACTACATATTTTCTGAAATCCCTTCTACAGGGTATTTGTTCCTAAGGAGCACTGCAGGCACAGAGGAGCATTTGTTTCTCAGGAGTACATTTGATCTTGATGATTATTCCTCAAGTCATTATTTATCCTGAACACCTTTCCAGGTATGGATTGTCTAGAGAAACCAATCTAGCTGACAGCTCTGCCCCAAAACACAGGAGGAGTCCTTTCTCATGTGTTTGTAGTTTGATTAATATATCTGTTTTATGAAAAATTCAAATCACTAATTCCTTTCTGTAGCATCTTCCTTGTCTGTTCTGTGCACTTCAAGTAATTGCAGGGCATATTCTACATATGCTATGCCTTCAGGTCAAGCACGCACATTATTTTACCCTTCCCAGCTTCTAAGAGAAGTGGGATTTTTTTGGGTTTAGGTTTTGGTGTGTGTTTGTTTTGCTTTGTAAAAGCAAAAGTACAAGGAAGCTAAACATACACAAGACTGAAGCTCTGGCATTCTGCACTGCTGCAGTCCATTACAAGAATTAAAATACTGTATACATGAGCCTCTGTACTAGTGAGTCTAAGGAAGCTCTCAGATTGAGCCAGCCTTCACCTTACCTGTCCTGTACCCTGTGTTGTTGAGGTACACTGCAAACGTACGTATTTCATGCTGAGCCTGCCAGGATGGAGAAGAACAGTTCTCATTGTTAGTGTAAGTGTTGTGGTTGTGGACGTACTTCCCCGTAAGAATAGAGGAGCGAGATGGGCAGCACATGGGTGTTGTCACAAAGGCATTGATGAAATGAGCACCTCCGTGTTCCATGATCCGCCTTGTTTTATTCATCACTTGCATAGAACCTGGAAGAAGAAAAGCAACTCAGAATTATTTACTAGTTTCATTCACAAGAGCTCACATTACATCAGAGATCTGAATACAGCACAGGTAGTAAGGGCACTGTATTCTCATAGTGAGCCCAAATCCAGAGAGATTATTCTCCTAGTGAAGTTCTCCCATTGTTTTAAGAAAGACAAAATATTGAAGTCCTAAGTTAAGATTTGACTCTAACCTGTTGACATAGATCATTATGTTTTTAAATACTCTTTCTCTAAGCTCAAGATTTACCACTACGACTACCTGAACCATCTGTGCAGCCTTTCTGGAGCCACGAGCACTGTTCCAGTAGCTGAAGGCAAGAACCAGCATGAATTGGGCTGAAACAATGTGGCTTGAAGGAGAAATTCACTTTGTGCAGCAACCTTGACCAAAGTTTGCATACTCATTAATCATCATTTTATTCTTGGTTTCAGAAGATACCTGATGCAGAATCACAGAACCACTGAGGTTAGAAAGTACGCTTGGAGACTATTTAGTCCAACTCGAGTCCAGCTCAGCCATGCACAAGCAGTCTGCTAGAGTTGTTCTCTAGATAGAGTGTTCTTTTCCCTAATGGAGGTAATAGCATGTGTTGATTTCTGCAACTTTCAGCAAATCAAAACCCTCATGGGAACTTCCATAACCAGTCCACTGAGTTCTATCTATCCACTTGACCTATTCTGATAACAGCATTACCTAAAACTCCAAATTTTCTTAGGCTTGGTTCTGCAGAATCACATTTTTAGATGACAACTTGGGAAAGACAACATCATGTAGTTTATAACCCTCATCTAATAACAAACAAACGAGTTTAACTGTCAGGACTTGGATGAATTCAGGCAACAAGCATAGAAGTCAGAGCTCTTGATACACACAGAAATACCAAGGATCAGAAGACAAAAAAAAGACATTTAGTTTCCCTCACTTATTTGGGCCTGATAGTTAAAACTTCATCAGTGTGTTATATTTGATCTAGGAAGAATTTTCATTTTCCAAAGAACTTGTAATGGTATCTGTCATCAGCAAGACCTTGTAACAGCAAGTAAACCTTTCCACCACCGACACTCCCTTCTTGTTATGAGCAAGGAAAGGCAATGTACCTTCATCTACCTTCATCTGCATGTTCTTCATGCTTCTTTGAGCTAACCTACCCAAGGTTGAGTTGGATTAATAGTTCAGCATTAATCAATGCATCCTGCAATCATTGGGCACGAACTGTATGTTGTTTCTGTCAATAATGGGTTTAGGTTTCTTCTAAGCTCTTTAGGCAAGGATTTAATTATGAAATTTCAACAGTAAATCGATATGATACTGGGAACAGAGATATAATCGGGAGTCAAAACCTAGAGGGGAAAATGGTCATAAGCCACATCCAAAACCTGACTCTGGCACCATGAAGGAAGGTTAGTTGCTGTGGGCCATTCTACCTAAAAAATGCCATGCTACTAGTTTTCTTGAGATCATTTTGTTAGAATTAATACAAACATATACATAAAAAAATAACCTGTGCATTTTTCACGTCAAAGCACATCTCTGTCAAATCACTGTAACAAAAAACAAGGCAAATTATTGCACATTCCCTTTAAAACTTGCTAAACTTAACATATCAAAAAGAAGTTTCTGAAGAATGCAAGAAATTTTTTTTATTTCCATAACTGTGGGGTAAGTGTTAATGCTCAAAGGCACTAAAAGCACAGTTAACAATTATAACAGTCAATTATACATTATATGAGCCTGAAAACTATAGATGTTTCCTTGGTGTTGTCTGATGAGGTAGCCCAAGCATAAAGAGGCAGACCGAGAGAATGTTTTGTCATCCCAATATTAAAATACAATTTAACAATCCCTTTAAATGACAGAGGCATCTGTGCATAAGTAACAGTACATGTTAAGACTCCCCTTGGGGACAGTAACCTCCTTTAATAAAACTGCTGTAATGACAAGGCCCTATATATCAACAGCTTTAATAGAAAAACATATGATCTAATCTGCTTCCCTAGCTTGAGAACTAATACAGAGTGACAGATCAGTGGAAGGTAAAAATCTAGCATCTCTTCTGTACAATCTTAAATAGGCCAGCTTTAAATATTTTAAACAGCATTAAACCAGCCAACCAAAAGTTATTTTCTTCAGCTCACCTCCAATACAAACATGGAATTGAGAAAAAGTAGAAATTGATCTTTCTGTGACAAAGTATCAGTTATGTGTTAATCAGAAACTGGAATCTCACTGAATAACCTTTTGAGTTGGAAAACCTTCTGGGGTTTCATTAATGGATGTACCAAGGGAAGTCAGGCTTTGAAGTATCAATATTTAATTCAGAAAATGTTCTGTTACCTGTCTAGAACCACTGATAAGAAATAAAAATTACTTAGCAGTTAAATGTGAAATGTCTAAACTATTTTTTAAAAATATCAATTGAACTACTGTGAAAATATGGGAGTTTAAACAATTTGATGCATTCAAGCTGCTCACTGAACAAAGTAAAGCAAAATTCAGGCTGAGATTACACTTGAAATTTGTGTGGTATCCATAACTTTGCTTATTGAACTTTTCACAGTTCACTTTAGGGCTAAGACTAATATTGTGACTAATGTTGATAGAGAAAATATATCAGTACATGAAATAATGACTTCCTCATTAGTGGTGGTTTATTGTCAGAGGTCATAATTTACATGAGCGTTAGGGGGATCCAGCTGTTAAAGAAAAAGCTTAAGTCCCAGGTGACTTAAGCACAATTGAAGAAATGGGATCTATACACAGAGAAGTTAACGGAACTGCAGTGTTAATTAACTGTCCTTAAAGCCTTCTATTTTTATCCTATTTGAACCTCATTAGAGGTTCACATTTCCTCCCCCTCTCCCCCCAGTTTTAACAGATCTCTAAGGCCCTAAACATGTATGATAACTGAGAAAAACTATCTTCTATGCCACTTTGGTAGTTTTTCAGAGCAAGATGTGGGAACATACAAATGACCTCTCACTCAGATTTCTCTGTTGTGGCTGAAATACCTTATAAATAATCAGATCATTCTCTAACTGTAAGATAATGAAATAAAATTGTTTGTTAAACCACTGCAATAGGCTAGGCAAACCTAGTTAAACTGGAGATTCTGAGTCCATCACACAGGGGACATCAGCATTATACTAATTTGGATTTAAAGGTCTCCAATGGAGGAGGAAGTCTGTTTGTAATGAATTCTCTCATCTTGTAAGTATATTCCTCTTTATATTCTGCTTGTCAGTACAACTCTTTTGATTAGACAGTCCACTGAGTGTGTATGTTTCAGTAGTTCTTGGTGTTCTCATTTGTCTTCTCCCATTTGTATCCACTGCAGTTTGCATTCATTTGCTTTGGCCTGGAGATTCTGCATCCTTTTCACCAGCCCCTCATCAGTCTTTTTTTCAAGACACGGCTGAGGTTTGGTTTTCCAAGTAACAGTCATGATTCCAAGTAACAGTCATGATTAACAGCAGTGGTTTTCCTGGTAAATTCCACCTGCTACTGGCACATTGTTACATCTCTCAAACTCAATAAAGGAAAGGCTGTTAAGAGCATTTGAGATTGTGTTGTCTTCCCTTTTGCCTCAAAAGTAGCCACAAAAAAAAATCATGAAAGCTACAACATCAATTAGTTACAAAATATTTTTAGCATCAGATGAAATCTTAGTTATGCACAACTTTCTCTGCTACACTTTCATAGCTTCCAAGTTTTCCTTAGCTTTTATTTGCAATTCACATCTTGTTTTTGTGTTTCTTAAATGCATTAACCACAATCCCCACAAATGGCAATTTTGATTAACTTGGACAGCTCACCAGACAATAGAGAAGAATAAAAATTAATTCAAACAAATATTTGGTCTCACAAACCCATTAGTGGCAAATGACGAATATCAAATCTCAGCTTCATCAAATGGATTTTCCTTAGTTAGATCCTAATTTGTGTGGACACCTGCCCATTATGCTTGAAATTGGAAAGCATCACATTATCAGGGAAGAGAAATATATTGCCCAAAGGACTTAGACAATTGCATCAGAAACAAGCAGGCTAGCATAAAACAGAAGATGATAAATTTTTCAGAACCACCTTCTGAGTCTGCAAGATAATGTGCTTTATTTGTGATCCAAATAGACATTTAAAAAAACCCCAAAACATGACAACAACCACTAATCTTCTGATCCTACTATCTGAATTACACTTGCATGTGGTGGGGTTACTGCCAGCACAGGCCTTCGCACCACCTGTGAGAAGAATGGGACATCTACTGCAGACCTGCTGCAACACTGACAAAAATAAACATCTTTAAGAATAGTGCCACGTTGTTGAGATTAACTTCTCAACTAGATGAGTAAGTGTATAAGTAATACAAGTTGATTAACTTTACTCGTGTGTTCTGTTTCTTCTGCAAGGTTTGTGTTCCAAGTTTTCCCATCCCTACTGGAAACTTTCAGAAAACTACAGCAGACCACACACGTAGGAGCTCTCGCCTTTCAGGTGATCCAGGCTTTTATACTCACTTAAAAGCCTGTTTCTAATGCAAAATTATTAACGTAAACTGGTTTGTGTTAATCACTTCTCCTAACTATAGGCAAGGTTTGGTAAACATGAGCTCGTTCAGGTAACAGAACAAAATCTAAACTGTCAGTTAATTCATTATTCCAAACCATTAGGCAAAGCGTGTTTAATCTTCATGTCCTTTCTTCAACAATTAACATAACATGGAATAACACAGTAGAACCTTTTCATACTAAGTGATTCTGGTCAGTAATTAACTACACATCTAAATGGACAGTGTCAAGAATAGTAGGACTATGTTAGGTAAGATTTAAGTAATTAAAATTAAAATTGTCTATATGTAATGAATGTCTGCAATTACATAAAAAATGTGGGTAATTACACAATGCAATAACCGGCTATGAATTTAAACCTACTGCTTGGCACGTAGCTTCCCAGGTTATACCTGCAATTGCCAGAAGCATCATTTAGGCGTCTAGATGAAGAGAGATAGGCAGGATTCTCATATTTCCACAGAAACCAAAACTTTGACATTTTAAGTTGAGACTAACTTCTGCTGTCCTTGAATTACATGCAGACAAAAAGTATTCTCTACATAAAAGTAGGTTTAAACTTTTGCTATATGATCTTCCTATAATTTTTCATACTGGAAAAAAAATATATTAGTTTTTAGAATGCAAGAATCTAGCTTCAAGGAAAACCAGTGGTACACTTATTAGCTAAAATTCTCTTTATGTTGGGTTCTTACCAAGTTCTACATCCTGATCATCAGTAAGAACAAGGATGATGTTTGGCCGGATGTTTCTACGGTCTCTTTGAAATCTTCCCTTCAGACGCTGATTTAACAGGAAAGCTGAACTTCCATCCAACAGTGATAAAACAGTCATCATGAATAATCCAAGGACAATACTATGCTGTGCCATATTGTGCTGATTTAGTGTTCTCTCTGAACAAGGTAGGTTAATGGCCTCTATTTCTTTTTTGTTTGCAGGTCTCCTATAAGGCAGAGGGAAACAAGTATTTATTTATACTCTGACTCCTCTGCCCCCAACAAGGAACAGCAAGGTTCTGGCCAAAGAAGTAAAATGCAATATGCTTGAAATAATCTAACTCCTAAAATACCAACACCACCAAAGCAACAGAATGCCTTTTTTTGGAAGCAGAAAGTTGAAAAAAATCACAGTTCACAAGCTGTTATCAATATAGACAATGAAGTTTCTTCACTCTATACTCAAATTGGGCCGCAAGTTCAAGGATTTAACAGGGTGTATAACTCTTACTTTTGCTTTGATATATATAAAAAGCATTCTTAAAGTTCTGGGATGTTTTGACATGACTTGTTTACTGCATCAAAAAAAAGCATACGTTGAGGACAGAATCTCCACATCTATCCATAATTTTAAAAAGGACTGTTGAAAGATTTACCGAGTTAACACCACATTTGCAAGCTCATATAGGATCCTCTGATACATGACTTGTTATACAGTGATTTATCTTACAAATGTTATTAGAGAACAGAGCTGCCCACATCTTGGAACTATGGTTGAAGTGTTTGAAGTCTACTACACCTTTGATGTTAGTGTGATTCCTCTTCGGCTTTTCTGTTGGCTTCCAAAAATGTGCTATTTTTTTAATATTATTATTATTGAGCACATGTGAAGCCCCATTACTGCAAATGTTAAGGAACAGATGCACCAAAATGATTCGCACTACCCGTGACTTCTCTCCATCATAAATACAATGTCCCAAAACTGGCTTGTTTGCAAAACAGCACATCTAACTGCTGCTGCTCCTGTTAATGAGCCAATCAAAAATTCTTAGCAATTCCTACAAGATTCCAACATGTGATGAAGAGTTTTTGCAATCATGGTTTTGCTTAGTGATCTTCCATTATAAAGGGATTTTTTCTTGCTTTCAGAAGTTAAAATAACAGTACAAAACTACTGAAAATATCAAGAACTAATTATTTTGTCAGATCCAGCAATCAATGAGTCAGTTTTTTATGAATTCCCTACTTGCTGCCTGCCTTTTCCTGGACTGGTGCCAATGATCTCTTGTAATGCAGTGAAAAATCAATTAAAAATGACACAAGGGAGACTATCTGCTTTCTGTAAAGACCAGAAATGCCTGAGTAGAGAGAACCTAGCACAGTGTGTTTTATCCAAAGGAATATATTGGCTACTCTGTCCCTAAAGCTGCTCAGGAAAAGAGTTTTTCCTCCAACAGATTATTTCATAGCAACATTATTACTTCATCTCTGTCAGCATCTGTTCTTTGAGATAAATTTTGATTAAGAAAGTTCCCATGCAATAGCAAAACCACAGGTCTGAAAAATTATACTTAAGCTTCTATGCTTATTTAAGAAATATATACTGAATCTTCATATAAGACAACAGATACATAGCTACAGTATGATGCAATATTTAGTAAGGCTGCTTTCCAAAAATGTACACTAACAGGGTTTTGAGGAAAAGAAAAATGCTTCCTTGCTAGTCTCTCCAGCAGGTTTCACAGGCAGGTGAAATTCACTTTTTTTCATAGAAACTAAGAATCGATTTAAAATAGCCAATCACTTGTTCCAGTGGGCAAGAGAAGTCCAACTTCCACTGTTTACAGATACAGCTTTAGTACCTCCGCTGCTTCTCAGAGATTTGCCAGGCTATAGCAGAAGTAACACCAACAAGTCCTATCGATTTTCATTCCTTAGACTCAGAATTCCATCTGCAGCAGCACAACTGGGAAGAATCATGTCAGATTCAATGTGTTGCTACTGTCCAGAGCAGTCAAAAGCAGCTTGAGAGGCAAACCTGGATCTGTTTCAAAAGGGGAGGAAGAAAAAAAAAAAAGTTAGTTTAGCAGGCACGTATTCCTGTACACCAGCTTTTTGGGGGAACGCATAGAGCAATGGCCTCTGAGCTTCAGAAATTACTCCATATGTACTTCTGTTTATGAAAAAATAAAATAAACTGGCAACATAGATGTCAAAAAAGAACATTTTGCTGAAAGTCTAAAAGTTTGATTTTTTTTCTGCTCCATATTAGCCAGTAGCTTCTCATAATAATAGCACTCGGTGACTTCTCTTGCAGTGTTTAGAAGGCTGTCCATTCTTGTTACATCTGCTCATAACTACATTCACTGTATTGTGCATACAGCAGCCTTTCTTGCATTTTTATCCCTTCTTTTAAACAAATGCATGGAAGTAACCCCATGACCTCATTACCCCTCTCCCCTCAGTCTGTCTTTTCCTCATAGTTTATTGCCCCTCGCTCTATTGTATCTAAAGTTAGAAGTTGTCCCCAGCTCAGAGAGCTGCTTATCTGTCTATAAAATACTTAACACACTTGGGGTTATACATACACGTTAAAAATAAACATATTTTAAATGTTATTTTATCAATACTTATAAATTTATGGTTAAAAAGAATTAACTCTAAGAGGATATTGCAGGTGGGGGAGAGAATTCTATGTCAAGTACAACAGGCATCTTCTACCAAACCTGTTATCTCTTTCTCAACCTGCTCCCTGACAAAGATTTTTCAAATATTCTGATGTGGTTTGTTCCTGTTATTACCAGGTAAGTACTACTTGGAACTTACTCAAAGTATATAATTATGTGCAAAACTCACACCAATAACTAGGTAAGAAGATTAAAGCAATTTTAGAAAATAACCTATTTCTTGAAGTATGTATTCATAAAAAGCAGACATGCCACAACTAACAGCATATATGCAGTAAAATCTAAAAGCCAGCTTTAAATGCATCTCAGAATAGCAACAGAAAGTCTCTTACATAGATTGCCAGTGGTCAAATACAGATTGATTTTTTTTTTTTAAGCTGTAGTCTTCAGTAAACTTCAGGAAAGAATTATGATATAAAATCTCTATTAACAATTCTTTTACCATTTCTGTCAATAAATTTAATCTGCAATTTATAGATAAAGCCAAAAGAGTTCCTGCCTTCACTTTTAATATAGCACCCACTCCAGTGATGCACTTTGATCTGAATGGTACAGATGGTCCACCGCTTTCTGTGCCTCTGCAGGCCATCCTCCAATATTAAAGATGCTTAATCTGTCGTGGCTCTCATGAGAATTAGGGATGTCTCTTTTTTTTCTCCTAGATTACACACAAGAACTTGACAAGTCTGGTCACTCCCATTTTATATTTAGAAAAGTGCTGTCAAATTTATGACAAGTTCTTCAGCTGGGGCACCTAGCTGAGCCTTACTAAGCATAGGAAACCTCCTAGAAAGGTGCTTTAGAGAAAGTCTGGTCTCTTATTTTCTATGGTTTACGGTTGAGTTTAACAAGTCCCTGACTCCCTTCATAGCCTGAATTAGATACAGCTGCTTCTTTTTGTTCTTAACTCCTGCTAGTATGAGGAATGAGAATAGAGCCAAACTTAATTCTCCTGTGTGGCAACACAGACCATTACACTAAGTCACATTAAAAATGCTGAAAAGATAAAACCCTACTTCAGTACATTTATTCTATTTATAAAAAAATGGAGCCGAGTTCTGTTCCCAAGTAGCATTTACTCCAAGGAAAGACTTCTTTTTAATATAATTCTCAGTAATTAATATCAGTTCGAAAGCAGCACAGGCAGGATGCATGGGGATGACCAGTGTCAGTTTTACACCCCCAAGATGGTATTTTTAACATGCTATTGATTACTATTGCTTGGCACAGCTGTAAGGGGCACCACATGAAAAAACAGTAACCAACAGCAGCTTGTACACACTGGCGCTCCCAGCCTTGCTAACTCAAGTCCTTGCACAACTGTCCCATACAGAAACCTAGTGCAACTTCACTAAAGTCATTAAGTTACTCCAATATAAACAAGAGCTCTGACTCTTTCTGTGACATAATAGGTATAAATACCTGTACCAAATAACTTACCTATTTGATACAAGAGCCTCATTTGAGCCTGCTTCTAAAAAGCTGTTTCTAGTTATGTTTATATTACCTGATTTTTTTAATAAGCATACTGCAAAGCACTAAATACAGAATTGGCACAGCAAGTTCAACTGTCCCAGCAGCCACCGCAGATGAGGGCAATGCAGCACTAAGGGCACAATAAGGGAAAACTGGTTAGCAAAAAGCAATGCACACCTGCTCCAAATACTGATGAAGCCAATACCAGGTGGATCATTTAAGCAGACTTAGGTGTGCCATTTGTCCAATGTTTAAATTCATTGAAATACATGGTGCTGGAACCATTCCCTAGCAACCAACCCAATTAAAACCACTTTGCCATTTAAATGGATTCAATGGTGCTTCTGGTCTTTTAACTCCCGAGTCACCTCCTATACGTGCAGGTTTGGTTCTGATAAGTCCTTTTTCACTGAAGCTGTCACCCACCATTTGAAATCATTATGTTTTGTTGGTAAGAGATAAACATATTTTTAGATGTGGATTAGAAAGAATCTTGTTTGCAATCAAACAAGGTTCTCAGGGGAAGGCTGGCATCAACATTACTGCTGTAATCTAACAATATGCTGTGCTTTCTTATGGTTTTATACTTCCTGCATTTTTTTTCTCCAGGCAGTCAAAAATTAACTATATTTGACTGTTGAAGATTACTGTTGTGTTCATTTACCTACAATAATTGTTGCTGAAATATTTTTATTTGCAAGTATCTACAATTTCTTCAGAAAAAGCCAAGAGTAGAGCTTCCAAATGTTAATAGAGCACTGAATTACTATTCAGACATGTTCTTCTGACTCGCTTGCCTTATGTTGGTGAACTCTATACTGAAGCTAAATATTTATCACAGGGAAGCTTACTGCATTATACAATCTCTTCCCTATCCTGTAACTTTTTAAAAAATAAAATTGAATTATAAAAGAATTATAAATTTTCCTATTATTTGATATTTTTAAAAGTGTTTTAAACAGCACAGCATGCTTTCCATAAATCCATACTACTCTTAATGTTCACTGCTTGCATGTTAGTATTAGAGCCTCCCAGCAATACACACAAAATCAGTTACTCTTTGGATAGGTTAAATTGCTATCCCCAAATCTACAATAATAAAAACACTTTTCTACACCACATGCAACAATAACCCAATAACAACTTGAAAGAGATTAAGAATTATTTCCCCATTATACTTATTATCTTTGCATATTTATAAATAATAAAGATATGCAGTCTCTGGCTTTAAAAATAATTATATTAACTTGCATTAAGTGCAGTAATAACCACAAACTTTCCCTTCTGGAAATACCAAAAGAGAATGATGCAAGTGCTTTAAGACAGAAAAAGTAAGCAAGAGCAGTTACCATTACAAAAATACATTCTACCAAGCAAACAGAATACTTTATAGCTGCATACAGGAAAAAAATCCTGCTGCATATCTACATATACAGGCAGATCAAGACACTGAGCTCCATACATTACCCAGATACGCGTGGTGATTTGCTAAATGAGAAGCTAAGCTCTATGGCATCGGTTGGCTTCGGAAACTCT
>VWZY01007818.1:49426-89114 GCA_013399075.1 Chloroceryle aenea
AAGATCCTCCTCCCAGCATTGACGCAATGCCCCGGCGGCGTGCGGGGAGAAAACCTGTTCCACCAGCCCCCCGGCTCGTTCAAAGTCCAGCGACAGCACCGCGGGCTCCGGCTCTGCCCTCCGGAGCTCAGCCCCTCGCCCCAGCGCACCCGGGCAGACCGTAGAGGCAGCGCCCCTGCAAGGGCAAGGGGACGACGGTGAGCTGCAGCCGGGTACACAAAGCCTTCATAAGCATAAGTCCAGGGAGGGGAAAAGAGCGAGTTAAATGCCCCTCGTATTTTACACTCCTCTCGTCTCCTACTGCTAGTGTTTGCGGCCCCCCGCGGCTGATCTCCCCTAGGCGCTGCTGTGCTGAGAAGAGAGGAGGTGGCCGACTCCAGAGAAGCTGGGGCTGCCTGGGGCCCCGAACCCAAACACCTGTGGAAGGAAAGCCTCAGGGGTTCTTCCTGTGCTGGTAACACAGACCCCAGCCCACCTGTGCGCTTGGAATTAAAGGACCCAATACTCCTTAGCAACTAAGCAAAGCTTTAACCAAGGTCTTGGAGGGAGGGACTGGGGTCACAGGAGGTGCTTTCAGAACCAGTTACATTCCCACGCTGGAACTGAAGAGGGTTTGGATAAATACCTAAATATGTAATATCGTTAGTGGATTCTTAAATGCATGTATTTCAAAGGAGCTGGCACATTAATGCATTAGACAATATAAGAGTATAACATTGCCTTTTGCAGTTGAATGCTGAATAGTGTCACACATACACCACAGGTTACCTCAGAGCTTCCTAACACTCATTATTACACTTAATACTGAATTGTCCATGGAGGAAGCCAGAGATCACAAATTCCAATGTAGCTGTGAGTTTTTATTTTGAATGTGTATCTTTAAAATATGCATTAGAAAAGATACACCTGAAAATAGAAGGAACTTTGAGCCACTATTTTTATAATAAAGTGATGCTACAGTGAAAATGGTTTATGTGGTTCAAAATGCACAGGATATAGTTTTCTTGTGCAAGAACAATAATCAGTGGGCGAGCAGAGAGAAACAGATTAGAAAAAGAAGATTTGATCATTTCGCTACTCAGGTCAAAATACACACTCAGCTACAGAGCTAGCAAGGAAATGTGGTGGTTTCTGAAAATGCTACAGGAAAATCCTTATCTGCACTTTTAAGAAAAAAAGCCAGCTCTGAAGAGACTTGTAGAAAGAACTATAGTGCTCTAGGAGTAAATAGTTTGAAAAGTAATTCAAGAGATGTATTGGTTTATAGATGCATTCTGGTTTAAAGCAAGCGTTGTCTCCAATAACTTAATGTGGACTTTGCTGGAGGACAGCTGATCACCTTGAACCTTTTTTCACTGTTTGCTACATTCTTTGCTACACAGAGACTGACCCTAAATTTGCACGAAATGAAATGACAGTTCCTCCAAGGAACTGTCACTACTAAGGTCACTACTAAGGTACCGAATGTGCTCCTGTACAGAGGAGGAATAAACAATCCAAGTGAAGCACTATGTGTCAGTACAACTGCATCCACACTAGGGGCTGCAACAGTCCAAGTCAACTGGTATAAATAAACTGCTCCCTAAGAGGGAGTTACACTAATAGAAAAGCTGCATGTAAAACAGGAGCTACACCTTGGTAATATTTTGACAAAATTTTTATATTGCTTTCTGAGATAACATCTGACCTTTTGCTGTCATCTCAATTAAACAATTTGCAGACAATTAGTTTTAACAATGCACCTGTGAGTTATGACATTGACTGCACGTTGTAGACATGAAGTAGTGTCAGATAAGGCCACAAAGACTTTCAGCAACAAGGACAGGAACAGAACCAGGAGCCCAGCATTCCTCTGTCTGAACCAGAGGCCAACAATTTGCCATCCACAAGACAACTTTTACAAATTATCTCTAAAGGGACTGCAAGCAGTAACCACTAAGGCAAGAGAAAATACAGTTTGCTACACTCTGGTCCATGTTTTACATTGGAGAAGAAAATGGACAAGCTACAGGCTTAAAACATATGTTTTCTAGTGGACTGTAGATGGAATTTTTCATTATAAGAAACACATATAACCTAATACAGTGCTACAATATGAATTCTCATTACAAACAATAAAGATGCTACAACTAGCATTAGTGACATTAGTATAGCAATCTAAATTTATTTTAACATCACTGGAAAATCTGTTGCAACAGATCACTCATTGCAACAAAAGGGTATATTCACCTCACAGTGAGTGCATGTAATTTCCATCAATGTTAATGGCAGTTATGCAAGTGCATTAAGAGGATAATGTACCCCCTGGTCGGAGACAACCCTGCAAAGTGAAAGGTGCTTCCTCTTCAACAGAATGGGGTTTCCATCTCATGCATTTCAAAAGAACTTGTTCTGGCACTGTTACAAAACAGGATGGATAACAACTACTCTGCATACTTGGTGAATAGTTTCCAAAGCTAAAGCAGTTTAGTGACTCCAGCTCCTTTTCCTATTGCCAAAAATCTGAAGGATATAGATGTATTTAAAACAGTGCAGGTTATTTGAAGTCTAGGGCAACAAAATCATGTGAAGTTACTGGAAGAACAGTAAGGTCTGAAACCCTACTGATGCAATGGGGAAAGAACTTTTTCGATAACTACTTCTTAAATAAAACAAGCTCTTTTCATTCAGCTACCTGGAAAAATATTCCACTAGTGTGTATGGATCATCACAGCTGATCAGGAGTTCAAAAGACAAAATGAAGAAGCAAGATCATTCCCTCTCGCTCCCACACTAGAACTTTTTCACTTTGCATCGACAACTAAATTTCAGATCTCTCTCACAGTATGCCATTGAACAGCTTGGAGTTACTTTACTGTATGTCAAATAACAAATGTTGCTTATTTAAATAATTTGTCTAAAAAATATTTTAGGATATACCTATTAAAATTAGGAGAAAAGAGACATGCAGCCAATTCTTTAAATATCATCACACATCCATCTGCATTGTTCAGCACATAAATCCCTCCAAAATTTTATCTAAAGTTTCTCTGTCTGCCTTACTTTCAAGTAGTGGGGTACAGAAAACCATCCTGAACAATGCATGTTGGACTGTTACCTAAACTATGTATTTGCATGTAAAGGGGAGCTGCTTTGATCCAGTTGGCACATAGTGGGGATCCACACCCTTATCTTTTAGTCAGCTCTGAGAGAACAGCTGAAACTCAACGATGTAGCAAGCACTCATGGGGAACTGTCCCCCCATAATGGAGCACAACAGGGAGAGTATTGTGTCCTTGATACAGAGAAGCAGCGCCTGGGAAGCAAGATGACAATCAGAGAGTCCAAAGTCATTAAAAAAACACCCCAAAAATAGAAGAGCAGCAACATGCTGTGCAAGGCATGTCTTTTTCACTGTTGCCAAATGTATTGTGCTTTCAGAGCTCAAATACTATTCTCATGTTACGTGAAATGGAGAAGAAGGGCTGTGGCTTTCACCCTTCCACCTACTTTGGTCAATTCCAACTCTTCTTTAGACTTGCTAATCTTTATAGGAACTCATATGTAAACCTCTCAAACCAGTAGTAATTTTGATTTCTCCTCCCTGCTTTCATATTTTTAATGTATACACACATGCTCTGAGACATCTTAGAGACCTAGAAAAACAAAGCAATATAACACGAGTTTGATTTCCCTTGTTTTTGCTTGGTGCAATCTATTACAGTAATCAGTCCAGAGTTACACTAATTACACTGGTCAGAGCCCTTATGGCAATGTAGAGTTCAATTTTTTTACTTCTTGAAATAATTGCATTTCAGTCACATAAAATGTGTAAATACTGCTTCAACAACAAATCAGAATGCTATTAAGGGAGGCATAACCAGCACATCATGCTCCACTCCTTTATCCTTGTCCTGGTTTAAATGAGAAGAGAACACATTGGGGGTGCAGAAAATAAAAGGCTACACCTGCAGGGAGGAGCAGACAGGACACGTGTGCTTAAAGTGACCAACAAGGTATTCCATCCCATAGTGTCATATTCAGTATAAAGCTGAGGGATCACGAGGGTCAACATTTTCCAGCTTCTTCCTTGCTTCTTCAATAGCCAGCATCTGAGGAGGACTCTGTCCTTTGCCTTTGGTCCTGATCTGTGTGTTCCAGTACCAGAATGAATCCAGCTCCTGACCTGGTTCCTGTCTGCTACTGGGCCCAGTCTGGGACTTTCCCAGTGCCTGCTCCACAGCATTAGTGGTGAGGTAGTTGCCATCAGGGGGCTTGGGTTTGATACTGGGTTTGTATATATTTGTTTATATTCCATCATTTTTATTTTCATTGAAGTTGATCTAGTTTCTGTTTCTAATCAGAAAGTCTCTCTCCCTTATTCTCTTTCCCTTCCCCTTTAGGGGGGTGAGGGGAGTGTGTGTTAATAGAGAGCATCTGTTATAGGTCTAGGGATCTGTCCTGACCCTAAACAGTAACAATCCCCCATGCTGCATGCATTTTATATTGTGGACTCCAACTCAATATGATTTTGTGGAAAACTACTCCAGTCTTTATATAAGTCAAGTTGCACTGTCTATAAATACACAGTGATATTACGGGGAAAAATGGTCTCTGTTTTGAGGTACTATGAAACTGGAAACAGGGAACACAGTCAAGAAAAAACAAAGAAGAGAAAAATACACTCTGCTACACTGATCCAAATTCTAAGTAAAATAAATACATTATAATGTTTACTCTTCTGTATGAAAGCATAGTATTTTGTACAAATTCAGTTACAAATGAGCTTACAATGTGTCAAGTTGTAATAAAATCCTAGTTTAAGATCACGCAAGTTAATTTTGCTCATAACTCACAGCAGTGGATGCAAGTTACTTAAACATATATTGAAGCAGCAACAATGATAGAGAAGCTGTAACAGTGCACTGATAAAAGTGATTGCTTATTTATTTGGACAACAGACTCAAAACCAAATCTTTCCTGGAAAGCCAAAGATAAATTCCTAAGAAAACACCATTACATTGATCCTGAAGTTCACATACAAAATTAATATATGTGCACTGAACAGTATTATTATTAATAAGGCTCAAAGATGCATCTGAATATCCATACAGAGGATGAAAATTCAGTGGAAGTTTGATGGTCACACAGCCCATATAAAGAAGAGAAGTGCAGTGAAGAAAGCATGCCTCCTTTTCCCCCCATTTTTAGATTACCCTTGAAGTAGCTGCTTGTAAGCTAGCAATAATTTTATAATTTATTCAAATACAGAATTTTTCCTTTTCATAAAGAATTCAGTTTTATTTTTTTCTCTACAACCCTATTTACTTTTCCCTTGTGAGTATGGTACCTCCTGTCCCAATACTTAGATGTTAAACATGTATGAAAATATATGGAGTAATGAGACAATAATCAACTGACCAATCTGTTTAACTAGTGGCTAGCTGCAATCTCAGCACAAGTTAGTACATGATGCAAAATGTGAAAGATTGTCATATTCACTTCTAGTAAAACTTCTCTAAGAGAAGTCAATAGCCGTTGCCCTTAAATAACATTTCCTGGGAAAATCACAGCGTGTATAAGGATAAAATACTCTGTGCCTATCTAAAAAACACCCGTGCTCCCAATTGAAAGTATGAAAGCAGAAAAATGTATCAATGAACGATACCAGATAGACAGAGCCATAGGCCTCACCTTTATAGAGCAATACCACACCTTTTCTGCATCCCAGTGTGCATTTAAAGTTAGTTGAGGATCTAGCTGCATGACCACATCATCTCCATCCACCTCCAGTAGAACACTCCTGGCACCCTGAACAGTCGCCCTCATGCCCTGCCTTTGAGTAGCTCCCAAACTGGAGCAGGTATCCAGTGTGTGTTATGTGCTCTTCACCATATGAAGATCTGGGTTGCTTTTTTTAGGTTCAGATGAATTTGCTGCACCTACAGCAGAAGTACTTACAAATCCCTATTCTGTAGGCACAAAGTCCAAAGGGAATAAACTCCTCCATTGTGAAGGCTACAGCTTAACACCTACTCAGCTTTTCATGATGTCTTCTAATTATTACTATTTAGAAGTTGTTCCTCTACTTCAAATGCTTCTAGTAATTATATAGATACCTGGATGTGACAGTATTTATATATTCTGATCTGGACTTCAAATGTGCAATTTTAAGAAATACTAAGAGAGCAAATGACACAATTGACAGCATTTTGCATACAGAAAGAAGGATAAATCTTTTTCTTGTTTGCTTGTCTCAGTAGCACAAGGGTGGCAAAGCTTATGATGGGATACCATACCTGTTATTAGCTCTGCTACTACACGAAGGAAGGAACAGACACACCCTCAGGCATATCAAGCACTTCACTTCTTCAGTTCTGAAACAGAAGCAGCAATCTTCAAAGCTAAACTGCTCCGAGTTTTAACTAATGTACTAAGCCATCTGAAAGAAAAGTAGCTCCTATCTTTCATACAGTAAGTCTTACTAAGAAAGAAAGAGGAGATACTGTTTGATCTGTTAAAAAAAAAAAACACAAAAAAACAAAACCAAAAACCCAACAACAAAAACGCCCCACAACCACCAATCTGAAAAGCACAGACTTATTACTGAGGTAGCGCTCCAGGAGAAATCAGAAAACAGGTTAAAAAAGTGATCATATCTATAAAGTCGGTAGTGCTAACAAATCTATCTTTTTACCTTTTAACAGAGTTATGAATTCTAATATGAGGTTTATCTTTTGAGGTTGCTTAGTAGATGTCCCTTGAGGGTCAGGACTGATTCATTAGAGAACGTGGTTACTTTATGAGAAGTGTTCACCCACCAGTTATTGGCATCTCTCTTACTGATCATCTGCAAGGACCTTGGGGGTTTCTTGACTCCCTTTCTGTAAGGTCATTTGGCTATGAAAGTTAATGCCTCTGGGGACTATGGAGATCTATCTAAGTAGATACCCAGCTTTGCTAGTATTATACTAGCTTCATTACTCTCAGCACAGGTAATTGGCCATCATTTGAAAGATTTAATGCATATATTATGCATTCTTAAAACAAATTATTATATTTTGAAAAAGGTGCTTTTTAATTACAAATCAACAACTTATTTTTTTTTCTTCTAGGTTCCAAGGGCAAAGATTATTTTTATCATGTCTAAGGGACACTGAAGCCATCCAAATGCTTTCTACTTCATTCAAGACAATAAGAAAACTACTGAAACAGAAAAACTTCTTGCCCCTTCTAAACAACGCTTTACTTTCATTTCCAAAAAGTTAAAAGCAGAGTTGAAATAAATGCAAGCTTTAGCATTCACTCTGCTCCTTTAGAGTATATGTAAAGAAGTGACAATTAAGATCCCTGCATGCAAGAAAACTTAGATCATGGCTACAGTACTGTACTGTTAACAGCCACGGAGTTGCTGTCTGAAATGTGTCTTACAACTGTGTTTTTTTTCCTCTTTTGTGTTGCTTTTAAAAAAAGTATTTTTGTATAAATAGATATGATTTTTGTTGCTCTTTCAAAAATTTCAGGCTGATTATAGAGTTGCCCAAAGTGCTAATTGTAAGTCTTCAGCTACTGTCTATATTCACTGTCTTATGCAATTAGAGTCTTCTTTCATACTTTATATAACAAGCCAGAAGATTGCAATTCTTCAGTCTGACTAGCACCCTGGTCTTCTCCATAATTATCTTGGTTTCAACCTTTTATTTTCTTTCCATCACATAAGTACCCATTTCAGGTGATTTATATCTATGTTTTCTTCATGTGTACAGCATATTACAAGATCCAACTGATCCTTTGCTATTTAATATCATCACTGAGTTATTACTTGTAATCATAATTTCTCTTTTCACTTGAGAAAAATACTTAACTCTCTGTAATTTTCTCTAGATTAGCAAGCAGCATCCTCTCTCTCTATTCGCCATTAAAAAACCCCTACCTCATCATCATTGTAGGAGCATTGCTGGCTACAGCTGTATTTGACAAACAACAAATTGAGCCTGATTGGTCCCTCTAAACCTCTTTTTATTTTTAAACATCACAGCTGCCCTTTCTGGCTTAGAATACATACTATTTCTGATTACAATAATTCCTTGAAAATTATGTCTGATTCTGAATTCCAAGAGAATTTTATTAGTAACTTCAGTAGAAACACATTCTATCTTCCTATTACTGCAATGCATTACCAGTGAGCAACAAATTACAGGTCAGATATCTTACATATAGTAAGTCTCAATTACACACCTAAAATGGAGTGAATTGATTTTTCAGAAGTGGTTAGCACCCACAGGAAACAGTTCTGAAAATTTATGTAGCTTTCCTCAGGTCCAGAAATTGTAGCTGAACATTCTTGATATTTGGCAATGCAGCATTTTATTTGTACTTTAGCTGGCTTTACATTATTTGTGTGCCTCATCACTCTCGGGGCTGATTACAGTAATAATTCCTGAGAAACTTGCCAGTCCCAAAATATAACAAAGATGAGCTGCCTACCTTGCCAAACAGGAGTGTCTGACATGAGAATATCTGAGGGCATTTCTTCAGGAATTGCAGAGACTATTTTTCTAGACAAGATCAGATGCTTTTAGCTGCAAAAAGTTCTTATCATACACCGAAAAGCTGACATGTAAATGGTACATAAAGAGCAATTTGTTAAAAGTTTCAACTCAAAAATCTAATTTTGCAGATTGGTTCTTGGGTATTTCTGAATAAAACCATGTAGTATAAGCAAAAGAGCTCCTGGAGGTACCTATCAGGTCATTACACAATATTTAGTAATAACAGTGATAAAACAACGACCAAAAAATTAACTACTATCCTTCAAGTATGAAGGATGGTAAAGCACCAATCAATATTTATAGCTCAATATTAAAATGCTTTGAGTTTTGTTTACCAAAGAAATAGGTCAGAACAAACTTCACGCTTAATAATTTCCATCTGAATGAATTTTAGAAAGGCCAAAATCTTTTGTGAAGTGCAATGTTTTATCCAAAGAGCTCTGACTATAGTAGTACTTAATTCAAGGCACATTTCCTAGTCATCAGCAGAGTTTTGGCTTGCATATTTCTAAATGCACACAAGATCACACATCAAATTTTGTTCTGAATTGCATCAGTTTAATACAGAGTAACTGAAACAGCCTAGGATATTTTACCGAGAAGAAAGGGTTTTAAGTGAACAAAAAGTATTTCACCAAAAGCACCATAACACACTTGCTAAATGAGAATCTTTTCAACACACCCAGTTCTATGATTAAAACCTCTAAAATGCCTAGGGCAATTTTAATTGTTTAAAAACTATCTTGGGCATAAAATTCTTGCCAAACATTGTGGTTCCAATATCCAAGATACAGAAAAAGAAAAAAAAATATGCAAATAATATCCCTGTCTCAGGCTCATCAAGTCAAAATCAAAATGAGTTACATCAGGTAGCACCTGCTCAGAATACTTGCTTTTAAATGCTGCATGAATTAGTAGATATTTGAAACTTCAAACAGTGTGTCATCTGCCAGAAGGAAGTTGATAACATTTTCAATGCTAGCAACAGTGAAAAACATGTTCTTTTTTACAGACAGTAATACCTCAAGATAAAAAAAAAATCTCTTAGTATCTCTTAAAAGCCATTTTTATTTGCATCATATTAAAATTGAATGATAAAAAGTTTGAAGTAATTTCAGATTTCCTTTTTCAGATCTTTCAACTTATTATTTCCTACAGAGAAACTGTGAAAGTCGTTTCACTAACAATTCAGATAAAGCATCCTCTCCAAACATAACACTTATTTTTACTTATTTAATGGAGATAGATCTCTAGTCTATTAAAACTGAGACCACTCAAAAGCAAAAACACCCCTTCAATAATCTTTCAAAATAAGGAAATACTTCTGTTTAAAAATACTATGTGCAAATAAAGTGGCATTTTGGAAGTGTTCTTAGATTTCAGTCATCAATTTTTCAAAACCAGTCTGAAGAGCAAAGAAATGAATGAGATATGTATTCATTGGATATATTCAGCTGCAATTTTTCAAGCCTAGAGTGTTAACACTGGAACCTTCTCCTCCCAGCTAACAACTCCTCTTGCTTCCCTCCCTCACAGAAAAAAAACCACATTTGCAGCCGAGTGCTCAAGATCCAGAAGAAAATATGTTCCAGCTGAGTCCTTTTCATCAGTCCTTAACTGATGCCTCTGTTGTAAGAGATCTTAAGACTAAAATTTAACTTAAGCATAATGCAGATCTGTTTGTTGCAAAGTCGATAATAAGCAACAGTGCTAAGTCACAAAATCTGCATAGCAATACCAGTTTGCACCAAACGTTAACCTGCCCTGAGGATGGTGACACTTGTGTGTCACGCACACTCTCAAATCACTGAGACACTGCACTGCTGCTTACAGCACCTGAAGTTAGAAAGCACTGCTCATCAGTTTTGACCCTGTGATCAAAACTGAACATCAGAGAAAATTCTAGGGCTTGTTTTGACTTTTGAGAACAAATCTTTCCTAGACTAGATCTTTTTTCTTCAAGTAACACACATTTTCTTTCCTTCCCTTCTCAACAATCTCTGCAAGTGCCAATTCCCCCCCACGTGTTCCCAGTTGTGAGCATGGGGCTGACAAATTGAGAGGTACAAATGACAAGTGACAGAAAACATTGCTGCTGGATCCATGATTAAAAAAATAAAATTTTACTGAATTTTAGGATGGCCTGAAAGAATCAATCCAGTAACAAGAGGACTGACACTTTAACTCATTCTGCTAGTTCACACATGTTCAAAATGTTGTTGGGGTAACTTCATCCCAAGAGACTTTGTGTTAGATCAGGTATCACTTCTCCCATCCTTCACCAGAATAAGTCATGAGCTTGGCTCAATCTGGCAAAAAAAGATCTAAATGTAGTTTATACTTTCAGATAATCCAGCAGTGCACAGATCTAATCTTAATGATAAAAAATGCACTCTGCAAATATTTTTCTCCTTACTTTAAAACAGGGCAGGGAGTGGGAGTGTTAACATTTGCCTATCAGACCAAAACACAATGCAAAGAGACTGAAACTCTCTATTTAGCAGGCTGCCTTACAAAGCAGGAGCTCCTTGAGACCTTTTACAACATCAGCCTCATAGCAAGCCTTCTCAAAGTTTATAGCATGTGGTTTCTCTTCCTTCGGTTCACAATGCGCTGATCTCCTTATCCTCTCACTGTTAAGTCAGAGGAAAAAACTGAATTCAGAGAAAAGTTCATTAGACCAGCCCCAGTGACTGTAACAGTGATAAACGAAGGGAAGTTAGAAGCTCAAGTTTCTTAGTAGCTTGATCAGTTTAATGGAAAGAAACAATTAAATCTTGGGGCAAATCACTACAGCACAGATAAGGATCCTATTAACTGAAGCTGGAGTTTTAAACCTTATGTTGCCTAGCTGCTTCACTGAAGATACACATCACTCCCCAGTTGTCCCCCTTCCATGTCAGCTCTGTGACATAAACAACCTGTTATGTCAGTGCATTTACTGAAATACATCATCTTAATGGTCCAACTACACTGGTCTGAGGCAGAGTACATCAGTTGTAGCTTAGGTTTAGCAACACTGTTAGGTAAGATTAGAACAACCAACTGCTTTAATTTTCACAACCTGAAGCGTACTGCATTTAAAAACAGTCTCACAGGTCATTCTACATCTGTGTTTATATGATGATGAATCCCTCTGTAATTTAAGTACTGAAATATTTTGTCCCTATTCTGACACATCATCCTAAAGCGTAATAATGACTATTCCTCGGGGCATAATACTAGCTGCACATGAGATTGGTGTTGGTAGCTACAGTGAAGCATAATACCACCATCTCTACTGTAACAGAGCGTTAGGAGTTCTCTTGTGGTCCTACAGCTCTAATAATAAATGCACTGAGTAACTTCAATAGCTTTGCAGCAGCTCTGAAGTTAAAGAGATAACATTACAATAGACAAATACAGTATTGTGAATGTGTACCATTAAAATATGTATCATCTGAAACTTGCCTTTTCACATACTTTTCGTACATACTCAGAAACCACCATTGCATTGCACAACCACTTGTCCACCAAAACTGAGGCTGAACAAGAGAGTTAACCCAAAGGACATCTGTTACTTATGTGACAGCATACCACAAGATGCTAAGACATTATGCTGATCTGAATGGCACAAGCAGCAAACAGGAACAGCATGGTTTCAGCACTGCAAAAAGGAATTCCAAAATTTGAGTCACATAAGGTCAACAAACCCGATGGCTACCAAGCTTGCTGTATGCTGGGATATGACAAACAAGCTCATCTTTCCAACACACTTGCTCCAGATTTCTAGGCAAGTTATAAATTTACAGTACACCCAAAATTAGTGCATGGTCTGTTTGTAGCACAAAGCTCATATCAACTCTACTTCCCTGATGTTCTCTCATCTTTATCTGTCAAAGCAAAGGCCTTATGAGAATGCCTTGACAAGCACTTATACATATTTAGTGAGATACTTTCACATTTTCCCCTCCATTCTTATTCTTCAGTTCCATTCTCCTTTTGTTGTTCTCCAGCATATTGGGCACATTGCAAATACTCAGACTATGCTGAATCCATGAACTTTCACCTTGCAAAGAAAATGAAGAAAAATGTATTCTACACAGAACCTGCATTGTGTAAGATGATATTCTTCCAGTCATACCTTAATTCAAATTACATCATTTTAGGAAACAGTAGCTTACAGTTTGAATAGTTGATTGTAACGCATTTCATATGAAAAACCAAGTGCCATCCTAAGTAGCTTTGCCTTTTATAAAAATACTTTTCTTTATGCATGAATGTAAAACATTTTTAAAATAAACTACACTCCTAATTCCTAGAACCCAAGATTTCCTCCTCACTCATATGCATTATACTTCAAAACTAAGCAAATTTCAAGCCTTTGATACTTCTTGAAAAGGAAGGCACAACCACCTAATTTCCAAACCAAGAAGCACCTGAAAATTAAAACCATAATAGAAGGTAATTATAATATACAATAGAATTCAAGCAGTAAGGCTGTAATTAGTATTTTACTCTGAGCTACCACACAAAGTTTGACTGCATGTGGTAATCTGCTCACTGAAATATGTGCAGTAGAGAGGTGTGAAAATGAAAGCCATCGTAACACACGGCAGCAACATAAATTCATCACAGCAACATACTCTCCTTAGCATGACTTTAGGAAGACCAAAAAATGGTTATTGACATTTCTAGCAATGAAAACTTTGAGGTTCTATTTTTGTTTATATATTTTCCACTTATGCACTAAATACAGTAGGGCTTACACAGGCAAGCCCTTTGGACAAACCAAGCTGAACAGCGTGGCCAAGCAGATAGGATATACTTTTATTTTAAACAGTAGGAAAACCAACAGGAGTACTCTTGCCAAGCAGTATGCTGCTGTGGCCCTTAATTAAGGATTCTCAATAGCCTAACATGTCAGGCATACACTTTTCTGCTGTAACACTAGAAAGCTCAGACACTATGTATCTGCAGCATTTTTTACCCGTTTCAGTTACTAGTGCTGTTCATTTAGGTCACAAGATACAGTGTTGAGTTTTTAGAGCCCAAGGTTATTTCCTCAGCTAGGTGCATAGCTAAGTACAGGTTGCAAATGCACTTTCTACTTCAGAAACATGTTAGCATAAGTATATGAGTGCACATGTCTGAGCTGATGCAAAACTGGGAATTAAAAAGTCCCCTTGAAATCCTGTAAATCTCTTGTGAACTTGAAAAAAAAAAATGTGAATGATAGCATGTCCTGTGAATCTCTCCAGGAACAAGTATTATCACATACTGCACCGTCTGAGGGAAAAATATGGCATCTACAAGACTGTTGTGAGCTTTCAAAGGAAATATGCTCTGACAAGCTCAACAGATGAGCCAAAGTTTATATGCAAGATATTCTGTGAGCTCCAGCTTGGAAAATTCCAGCATGGAAGTAATGAACCCTTTAGCAAAATTGTTCATTTCTAAAACAAATTCATAGAATCAAAGACAAAAGGGACAAAATCACAAAATAGTCAGGTTTATGTATTTAAGAAATAGGTATTAAAAAAAAGTTTCGTGGATCACCTTTATCTTACACAGCTTAAGGAGGAAAGCTTTTTAAACTCAAAGTAGTGCAGTGTCAATGTTTCTTTAAAGACAAGCCTGATACTGCATATTTATCAGGCACTCTAGGGACTCTGTATGGCAAATACATGCCAGATATTTTAGAGAAAAGATACTAATCTGTTTATACCTCTATAAACCATGCTGCCATGAGCAGGAATATCAGCAGGCACATATACTGACCTTCCAAGGCAACTACAAGGGCCTAGAAGATGGGTTTTTGTGCATACTCAGATACCAAATTCATTTTATATATTGACTATTGGTTTATTTTCTTGGTGCATGTATATAATTAGGACACTTGCTACCTTAAAAAACATGAAGTGAAAGCTGTGTTAGGGGGACAGTTCATATAGAAAGCCACATAGAAAGCAGATCATTCAGCCTATGCTGTTTGTTCTTCAGCCTCACACTTATTCTTTACAATCAGATTAGATGAGAGCGGAGCCTGCATCTTCTTATGAGCTTCTGGGGGAAGCCTTGATTAAAATACAGTCTTCTTTTGGCTCTTCTGATATTTAAATTCATCATTTAGAAGATAAAATACTACCAAAAAAAAGCCTAACAGCTGTAAGGTGTAAGGCACCTTCAAACAAAGAAATCCATTGCAAATGCCCTTTGAGATGTACTGGTATATGTTCAAGTGGAGTCTGATATGCTAGGCTTGCATTTTTTGCACATACCTTTCATTTCCAACAGCATTCACTGCTACCCTGAACAAATCAACTCCTTCATTCCTCACCCATGCACAGTTTTGTCTGTGAAGCATCAGGCTGTTTTCATGATTTATTTATTTCAAGTCATTTGCTAGTAGCTAGAAAGTCAATAGGTGCATGTTAAAATGATTTTTCTTAATTATTTAAAGCTTCAGAAGGTTTAAAGAAAATCTTAGCATGAATTGAGCATCCACTAAATAATGCTCAAAGAATAAGAACCCCTAAAGTCTTTTTAAAAATAAATAAGGGACCAGCCAAGCTAACTTTGAGAATAACCATCAGAATATCTAGGATTCCAAGGAACAGGCTGCCCCTCCTGACAGAGTTTCCTACTGTTGCATGCTGAGTAAAAACCATTGATATTGGTGTGCTGACAGTGACAGATAAGCAACAATGAAGATGTATGGCCATCCTCTTCTAGCCTTTGGCGTTGAAATAACGTCCCTTGTGTGATTAATGGATGCTGCATTTGTGGAAAGGTGCTGTTATCATTAAGGATTTCTGAAACAATGTCTGTTCCAGCATGTTTTCAATGCAGCTGAGGTCAGCACTGAAAAATGTCAGCTGAACACTAGCAACTCCTGAAGCAGCTCCTGAGAGATGAACAGTAGTGAAGATGCAGTTGACATTCAACAGCAAAAGGCATCAAACTTGGAACTGTAACTCTTTTCCCAGTTTTGAAGGTGTGTGCAAACCAATAAAGCAATATAATTAAAATGAAGTTGGCTCATAGAGAGTCCATATAGTGAGACTCTTCTAGTAAGGTGAGTTAAATAAATTGTTTTTGAGTAAATAAGACATGATTGCCTAGGAGGACAGAAAAGCATAAACTGATCAAATGCTCATTCTGCTCTAAAGAGAAGTACATTAATACAAACCCTTGTCAATCAGAAGTTCCAGAAATATTATTCCAGATGATCTGATGAGCACTGTTTAAAGAGTGAGAAACTTCTTACCTAATAAAATTTGTTATAATTTCCTCCTGAGTATATTGTGATGAAACCACCTTTCATATTAACTCAAAGTTTAGACTATTTAGAATAATGCCAGAACTGATCCAGTAGCAACTTCCTATACAAAAAGTGCCAGCACAAATTTTAACCTGCTTTCCAAATCCTATCATGTGTCTCATGCTTTTTCAAGGAATGTCAGTAGGGGACTTCGAAGAAGAAAATTTGTTTCATACTTTGTAAATAATTTCTAGGATGTCCTGTATGCCAACTGCTGAGTGATTTTAATATCTTGCTTGCAGCAATTTTGAGACCATGAGTCATTTTGAGAGAAGCGAGATGAACAGGATATGATTGGCATAGTTATCATGTTGTTTAAGATTTCATGAAGCCAAGCCTTCCAAATAAGCAGTCAGGTTCCAATGTGATATAGAAACTCTTTCCCAGTATGTGCAGAAAGAACATGCCTTCAGGAAAGAAAGAGTCGCTATCAAGTAACATTTGTTGCGGACAAAAGATGTATCTTTTATGTGCATGGGGAAAAGAATCCAATTCAACTCTCACATGTAATAATACCACAAATTCTCATATAGTTTATCTATGTTTAAGGCAGTTGGCTCACCAGCACATGAGACTTCATCATGACTGCTGGCCTAAGCACAAGGAAAATCTATGTCCACATTTTTAAGATGTTTAATTGTAGGTCTGCAATTTTTCATGCCAAAGAAAGTCAGAAGGACCCAATTGCTACTGCTACTATTTATCATAGCTGCTAGATACCAAGACTGCCCCCCACGTAAAAAGGTGGTTTCATCACAATGCTCCTCAGTGTGAGCTCAGATAAGCAACACATGAAGCTGCCTTAGATAGAAAAGGGTGAACTGCACTTTTAACTAATATTTCCCTCTAAATTTCCCTCTGCCCCTCTGAATTCAGATGCATAAAAATGGGAATCAGCCACCTCAAGATTAAGCTGCAAAAGGCCTTTTTCCCTCCCAGTGCATCTCATCTTTTAATAGACACAAGATCCCACAATATGGAGCTGTTGACAGAGATAAACAAACTATCCTTTATGGAGTGTCAGGCTCTCTCTGGTGCCCTACACCTCATGTCAGAAGAGTTAAAGGCAGCCTGTGGTCCTGTACACAAATACCAGCACTACAAAGCAGGAATGAGAGTTAGAGGATTAAAAGACCCCTAACCTTCTTCTCTTCCTCTGTCTCAACTCTGTGAGGTGGTGATTGTTACTCAGTGTCTCTGTCAGAAAGGACAGTTTGTAGAGAATCAGTCAGCGAAATCATTCAAGAAAAGCAACTCTGTATTTTTCGTTTCTCAGACCCAAAAAGTAAAATAAAAATTTCTCCTATAGAACTTTTTTTAAGCTAGAAATCTTCATTTAGCTATTGGGAGATGCGCAAAGGGAGTCCGAAAAAGAAGACTTTAATTTTTGAGGAAGAAGATGCTACATCTTGAGGAGTTCTTGGCAAGGCACTGACAAGTCTCTCCAGAAGGAGCAGGGCAGGGGTGTACCCCTCATAGCAGTTTGCAGCATTTGTCCTGGCTAGTTTCAGCCAGGAGCTAGTAAGCTATTCACCTGAGCCCTGAGAAATCAGTCACTTTAAAACACAAGAAATGTTTTCCTACTTGTCTAATCCCCCGATGATTCAGCTGCATAGGGAATGAATAGTTCAGATTCCTTTCATTTGGTCACAAATTGCCTGAAGCACTCAATACTCTGATACAGAGCAAGCCCATTGAGAGGCAAGAGACACATTCCCTTGCCTGGTCAGACTCTAAACCCTCAAAATGAGGGCTGCCGAGTGCAAGTCAGAATCTTCTGTTACAAACTGGGTACAGTTCTGTTACAAATACTGGGTGTCACAAGTGGTCCAAGGATTTGTGAAAAGTGAGATTTGTGCAGAGCCTGATGTAGGACACTGAAAGAGCTGCTGTGAGAAGACACAAAAAAGAGAAGTGGTAGAAGCTCATAAATGAATAAAGGTCAAAAGACAAAGTAGTTTCCAGAAGTTCAGCTGGTGATTTATGCCACTGCTGAAGGTAGAAAATTTGATGACCTGAACTACAACATGGACCATAGCCCTAGATCCTCTAGCAAGAACACTGGTTGACCTTCAAATTTTACACCCGTGAGGGAGAAGTGATGAGATACACCACATCAGGATACAGCATATTTAGATTTTGGAATTCACAATACAAAATTTGGGTTTAGTTAGTATGGTTTTGTGTTTTGTTTAGCTTGTTTGGGTTTCTGTTGAGGGGGAGGGAGGGAGCAGACATTGCTTTTTTTTGTTTTTTTAATAACCTTACAACAGAAGTATCACTGGTATTAGGTCACTGGCTGAGAAATGGTCAACCCAAGAATGTGCCTGCCAGAACATGTTTGTCCCAGATACATTCCAAACTGGCAGAAAGACAGGAATAATTAAGACGGATCAAATAAATCTAAACTGTCCATATAGACAGTAAATAAATCCATATGTTTAGATCCTTTTCCCTACAACTGCTCCAAAAGGCAGCAAAAGGCAGAAAAGATGTGAAAGAGAATCATGCACAGAATGAAAACCAACAAGAAACAGACTTCATGTAATATAATTTAGTACAGTGCAGTTGCTATTCAGATGGGCCATTAGACTTCTAAGTCTAATGATGCAGCCTGACTGATCATATCAAACAGAAACAAACTGCCCAGAAACACAGATAACACCCCACTCAGCAGGATTAGGAAGCAAATCAGTCACAGCCTTTCTTTGCACCATCTTCCTTCTCTTTACTGGTAGAATCCAGTTTCTGCCAACGCTTTTGCAAGCTCTTCAAGAAAGCTGCTTTTTATTTCTTGCACCATAGTTCAGTCAAGAATGTTAAAGAAAAAGGGGTGGATTAACTACTTGACAGTAATTGGGAAACCCCTCAGGACACAAGTTCTGTTCTTCAAGAAAAAGGGGTTAAAATTAAAGTAACTAATTTTAATGGGACTGAAAGATCAATACCAGACCCCACGGCAAATAATAGTATGTGTAATAAATGAAAAGAGGTTGCTGCCAGAATGCAGAGAAGTGTCACTGGGCACGGGATCTAGGGCACCAAGATGGCTGCAGGCCATTCCACACCAGCTTCCTGCCATCGCTGTGAAAAGGAATTAAATATCAGAACCATCAGATGAAATTAAATGTACAGCATTTTTCAAGTTCCACAGAGAAGACACGAATCTTCCAGAAGAGATCTGTCTAAGAGGATTCATACAAATACTTGGGGTGAGAAGGGTACAAGAGTAACGGATTAGAGTAGGAATTTCTCTGGAGAGCTAATAGGTCATAGGAAACATAAGGAGTAAACAGATCTCATAGTTAAAGGATTTTTTTTTTTTTTTTACAGGAAATAAACAAGGAAGCATACACAAGAGACATGATGGTGATAATGAAACCCAAACCAGTGATAATGCAGCCCATTAAAAACTGCAGGGTGAATTTAAGCATCTAGAATGTACCTGTGTGAACTGGCATTGAAAAACTAAGATAATTATGAGTTCCCAGATTCAAAATAGTTGAAGTTACCCAACACTTCTCGTACTACTGACAGAACAAGTCCTAACACCAAGTTTTAGTTTATTCAATGGTAGAAAGAAAAACCAGGTGGTTAATCACTGCCCTGTTTGTCTTACCGAATGAAGGGCCTTTACAAGTCTCCAGCTTTTCAGAAGAGATTTCTTCACAGAAAGGGGTGGCTACAGCCCCATATCTATGGAGATGTGCTCTGTGCAGCACCACACAGTCCTTGGGGACTTCCTGCTATTATGTCTGCTCAAGGAAAACATTTCTGTGCTTCCTGGAGCTTGTTCACACCCCCACATTTTTAGCAATGCAGATGTAATTTGGTACGTAGGGATGGCTTGAAGATACCTGAGATATTAGTCTCTGTCAGGCTGAAAATTTAGAATTATTAAAATTTAGGATTTCAACTGAAATCCATAGCACTGCTTCCTGCGGGAGCTGGGGAGTCCTGAAAGGTTGTCTTCTCCAATATGGACTACTTCTAACAGAAGCTACAGCTATAAAATTACCAACAAACCCTTTCCAATTATGTAATGTTGACACACTCCCCATTTCTGCATATTTTCCTTTTCTTCAGTGAGCAAGGCAAGGAAAACTTCTATGTCTAGCTAGTTTTCTCCATTAATTACCAAAGAACTAACTTAGAAACAACAGGCATTGCTGAGCATCTATAATTAAATTATTCCTATTATACTGTAGAAACTAGTTTATAAATTATCTTCTTTGCCTTACAGCCTTGAAAAGTTCTTCTTCACTTTAAGTAATATTTCTTTTTTGCCCATTTAACCAAGTGAAATTATCATCTCTCCCATTCTACAAAATTAATCTGTCAGTTATTTGATACCATTTAAACATTTGAGTATCAGCATCCTTGTACACACATTCATAGTCCTTAGTACTGCCTATTTTTTCTTGTCTGCCAAAAAGTCTTAACTTTCAATTGTACAAGAAGCATCCAATTTTAACTGCAAAGTTTAGATACTGATTTTCTTATGCAGCATGCACTGATACTACAGAACAACTGAACCACAACAGGCAATGATGAGGAGGTAAGATTTCTTTCACTGCATTTAAAACTGACTGCAGCGGATGCCTTTTTTAGTCCTTGAAAGATTGATGATTCCATTATTTGTAGTACTCAGCAATAAATCTCTGAGTTTAGGCTAAAGTGAGCACTTTTCCCTACTTTGCGTCTTCCATTACACTGTTATTCATCATGTTTAATCATTCATTTACCTCTGACTGCTACTGCACTTGGGGAGGACTGGCACATTATTGATTTTTGACTTTTACCCTTTAGAAGCTGGGTAAAGGGCTTTGCAACTGCTTAATCAAAAGTGACACGATCAGGGCAGGGGAGCTGCGGACCTTGGGAAACAGCAGCTAAACAACATGCCAAGTTATGATGAAATGAAATTAGGAGTCAACAAAGAAAGCAAATTATAATAAACTGAAAATTGAAGTGGGTATACACAGGAGATGACAAAGTACAAAGCACTCCTCTGTCTAGCAAAACATATTTCTGGGAAAGAGGAGACTAAGATTAAGCAGGAAGATTTACAGCTTCAAATTCCCACAAAAAAAATGCAAGGCCATGTTCTGTTACAGAAGTGTCAGACAAAGTAATTTGGCTAAAGTGTGTTCTCAGTTGCTTATAAAGCTCTTTTCCTCTCAAACTGAGCATCCCTTCTGCACCCCACTAGCAAGGACAAAACAAGAAAACAGGCACTGTAAAATTTTCATAGCTGGCTTATTTTCTGCTTACCAGCAAAATGAGATTAAGACAGTCAAAATAATTCCACTCATACATTAAAGCAAGTGCAGATAAACCCTTAACTTATGCTATGACATCTAGCAAATTATGCAATAAACAATAGATGCAAGTACAGCTCTTGACTCCATATTAACAGCATGGTAATGTTGGTTTCATATTTTAGAAAAAAGGTTTTTTTAGTTTCCAGGACTGAGCAAGACTATTAAATCAGTGAGACTATTCCCACAGCCTCCTCAAGTCAAGATGAGTTGCTGTTTCATATCAAAACAGTTTTTAACACACCAAAACCAAAAGACATTTTTTTCTGAACTTCTTTTTTTGCTAGATAGTAGTCGTATAGTCTTACCCATCAAATTCAACAATACCAAACTGCCAGGAAAGGTCCAAAGAGACCCTAGCATATTGCAAAGCTCTCACAAGCTCAGGCAGAGCGAGTGGTGTAATTCTAGGAGATATTACCTGTTACCTTCTGTAAAAAGAATACGTGTTTTGTTTTCTTTGGTCTGTTATCAAGAGAACTACAAGACAGCATCCTAGAACTGTTATCAGAATGGTACTTTCAAAGAATTTTAAAAAGATAAATGAATTATAGTAAACAGAATGTATTGGCACTCTCTACATCTATTGTGAGCAGTAAGGCCTCCTGTACATAGTGGGTGCTACATACCTGCAACCACTAACGGGCATCACGAAGGCTCAGCGTCACCTTCCAAACTTACTTCAATCAGTCATTTCATAAGCTCTCAATCTGCCTGGATAGTCAGACTAGCTCATAGCAATGCTGTGACCAACTTCAGAGCAGAAGTTCCACAATTCTGTGCAACATGATCAAAAGGATCCTGCTCCCCAAACACTGACTGAGGAAGACAAAATTCTGTATAATTTTTCATTACTCTTTTCCCATCTCCAGTTAAAAAAGGAATACCAATATAGATGTTTCTCACTAATCATTATAATGCATGAGTAAAAATGGAGATTTTTAATATAAAAATATCTTCATCTTAATAATTCTATCAATTCATGTTCTCTGTGTTTATAGAGAACCAACAACAGAAAAATCAGCTCTGGAATAGACTGAGGCAATGCTTACAAATAACTGCTCTTCTGGTGCCATGTGCCAAAGCACTGCCATTTCATTGCAGCTGCTGTGAAGTACACTACACTGAAATAACACTGAACAATTATTTCCCTATTATATTTAATAATAGTAAGCTAAAGCAAAATGCACAGTGATCACACTAATCATCAGCTGTAAATATCAGTAAAACTGGCTTGATCTGGACTGCCACTTAATATTTTTTTTAAATGTTAATTTTTGATATACAAATAGTAACTTTCACTGGTTGGGTTTGGTGAAAGTGATTTCATTTTATGTTACACTGCAGAAAATCTGAACTAAAGGAGAAGGGTGGAACACAGCTGAGATCGTGGGCATGTATTTCCTTTTTGAGTGGGTGACAGTTGATTTTTTCCATAAGACTAGACCACTGCTACCCCAGTAGTGACATATAGAATGGACATATGTGAGTCACCAAATGCCAGTCAGGAACTTCCTCTATGCAAACCTGTGAATAACTTCCTGAGCACAGCCAAGGCTTCTGACAACTGCTTTGGGATTACACTTCCATAATTTGGCTCAGAAAACAGAAAGTGCCCAGCATTCAGAGTGTCAAAAACATTGGCAAGGATCAGTTCTGCGTGCCACTGGTCATCTTTATGACCTCAAGACAACACAGATTTTCCCCAAGTGGCTCACACTGCCTACTAGAGGGAAAGGTAGTAAACACCTATAGGAACAACAGGATACTTCTCGAAGCAAACAAAAGCAGTTAGATTTATGGTATGTGGCTTGCTATCCTAGGGTATTGCTATCCTTGCTAACCTGTCACCACCACTTCTTTACATCGTTATCCTACACTGCCAATCTCTACACAGTGGCTGAACACACAAATAGTTTGGCTGAGCACCTGGAGCTGCTACACTCAAGATGAACTCTCTTCAAGAACTGTCTGACTTAATTCTCCAATTCCCTGTTTCTTGCCTCCTTAACATCTTTCACTCAACATCAAACACAAGAATTTGAACACAAGAGCCAAACCTATTTGCCTTTAACACCTAAAATGAATATTCACCATTCTGGTTCAATTCCAGTGATTGAAATTATTATAGCTCCCAGCAATAAGTTCCCCACACTGCCTTATAGTCTGAAAAGAGCAGCAACAACATTCATGGAAGCCAGGAATGGAATAATGGAAGCTTGTTAGTTACTCAGACCCTAGAGAACTTGAATTCCACAGTTCTGGTTGGCATCGTGCATTGAATTATAGAAAAATCCAAGGAGAACAAACCCAGAGATGAAGTACACCACATCATACAATGCCTGCTCTGACTACTGTGTAGTTTATTCAAAGCTGTGGAGAGTTTTGGGGATGTAACACATAAATGAAGTAACTGAAGCCAAAACAATAAAGTTCTGGATATAAGAAAGGAGACTGATCTCTGTGACAGTGCTAAATCATTGCACTTGGAACAAGTAAACTCCTCTACTACACTGAGCACAGAGAGAGCAGGAGAAGGTCTGCCATACATGATAATATTTCATCATAGCATAGCTGGTTCTCAGTGTCCACAAGGATACATAAATGTTTTCGACCAGTTAGGAAGCAAACAGGTACATATCTAGTACAGGCAAGGAGAGAGACCTGTAAGTTACTAATGGAGGTACTAATATGTGGGTAGGTGCTCAGAGGGAAGATGTAGCTGTATGTTTGTATTGCATTTTCACTGGCTATACATACATGCTTTTCTTGAGTCCAGTGCATGCTGATGCAGACTCTGGCATGCAGCTTGGAAAAAGAAAAAAGCAAGCTCATTTTGGCAACAGACAGCTTTCCTGAAAGCATAGTAACTGAACTCTGATGCTACCCAGATTCTCTGAATCAACAGAGGCCATTCAACTTGGCATCTGCAGAGCAAAGCTAAGCACATTCAGCGTTTAAATGTTGGGGTACACAGTGAGATGAATTAGAAATCTGAATTCTTCACAAGCAGAATAGGAAAGCATTAGTAAGTTAAGAAAAGCCAAAAATTACCAAGGATTCTTTAGATGAAAAAACAGTTGAGATGTTGACTTTGGAGCTTTACCTCTCCACCCAGTAGACATACATTCTTCCATTGGCTGTCAAAATAAATACATTGCTCTCCTAACACCTCCAGTATTTAAAGTTTACTTTACTTTGCAAATCAATTATTAAATCATCTCTCTCATGAAAGACACTTTCTTTTCAGCATTTATTCCTCATTTATAGCACTATAAATGAACTCTTTTATAAAACAAGCAGTATTTCCACGACGGCAAATTAGTTGAGATAGGTAAATCACTGCAACTCACTGACAAGGTTTATGAATAATTAAGTAGCTGATATACAGCTGCATTACCATGAGCCTCTTATTCAGATTGCCACATTTCTCACCGTGACATAGGCAAGACTTTGTTTCTGTAGTATAAAGAGACTCTTAATTAAATCTCCATTCTTCAGTATGCCAAGATTTATCCGTCTTTATATGAGCTGAGATTATTATATTTACTGCTAAAAAAAAGTTCATCTTCTGTTTAAATTCACCAGATTGCTGTCGGGATTTCCTTATAATTATTTGTTGTTTCCAACTTCTTTAAAATGAAGTGCTACACATTCCTTAGCTGGAAATTAATTGTACTACTCCAGGCTTCAGAGTACTCATCTGAATATTATGCATTTTAACATATTGTTAGTATGTTGGAGAGATCTTACCCCACAGCCGTAAAATTCCATGTAATTGCCTGGGTCTTAACGACCTCCAGCTTTGAATAAAATCATTGGTCTTTGCACACTGGCTGTCACTTTTAATGCTCAAGTATTGACATTGTATCTCTTTTAGGTTCTTTGCAGCCCTTTAATGACTATACCAATTAATAATGCATCATTCTTTCTCCTCCAGCTAATTTTAATTGCTGTAATTTATGTCCCCAGACAATTCTTGTACTACAGATGTAATCTATACCACCATGACTGAGTTAGAAGATCACACTCTCAAGGTCCCTAGCAGATAAACAACACAATTTCAAGTTCATAGACATCATCCACAATTGACATCAATTACTGTTCAAGGAAACGAGTCATGACATTACAGGTAGCAAACAGATCATTTTTATGTTCTGGAGCAGAGTGGACTTCACCAGCAGGGCTCTGACAATTAATTACAGTTTCACAGACAGTGCTTCATGGGGATACTCAGATACTTCAAAATGGAAAAACCCACTTAAATTTAACTAAACTACAGGGTCTGCACTTAAACAGGGTGGGGCCTTCACCGCTACACAGATACTCACAGAAATACATGAATATCACCTTTGAGTTAGTATTAGTGGCATAAACACTAAGTCCTTGCCTAAAGCCTAAGGCAACACATAAAATGAACTTCAGATTTTTATTAAAACAAATTCTCAAAGCTCACAGATATAATCAAAATCATGCAGAAAAAAATGGACTGTCATTACTAATGTCTACAGACAGACCAAAGTGATGGGTACAACTGTGAATTGTGTTTGTCTCAGATTAGATTACTATTCAGTTCCTACCCTTTCCCAGTATTAGGGATGCTTCGCCAATCATGCTCCAGTGTTTCACTTAGTATAGCTTTCTTAGAACCACAGCCCTGTTAAGTTCAGTCCCTCTGGTTTTACTGTTAACTCCTACTACCTTCACCTCATCAAAAGCATAATGTTCCTCATGCCAATTGCTTCCAATTCTCTTCCAAAGCTAAATACCTTTTTGGCCCAGCACATCACACCCTAGTCTCCTTAATAATCCTCCTCAAGCACATTAGCTTGGTATCTCTGTCCAAAGGACACTGCAGCATTAAGACAGCCTACAACCTGTATCTAGATGCATCTAACCAGGCACAGAATAATCCACTCAATTTACCTGGTAGAGTCTCACACTGTACTAGAATATTTTCTCAGTGAGTCAAAGCCTATTAAAGATAATACGAGCATCCAATTTTAACAAAATCATATTTCCACTTGACAAAATAGGAAGTTCAACAAGCTTAGAAACCCCTGAAAGCAATGTGAAATGGCTGACTTACCTGCTATCTCAGAAGCAAACTGCATGTACTGGGTGTAACATGTTCGGAGTTCACCACAGTGTAACACTGTAGACGATTACTTGATTCTTCACCCCTGTGTGGGTTCAATGTTGTAACTGAATGGGACTAAAGATCCAGGAGATAATTTGGTACCTGCATTGTTGTGATAAATCATATATTTCATAGGGTACAAAACCAGTAAAGTGATTGCCCTCAAGCACCACAATAACCATAATTCTTACACAATAAATATGTACCCTGTTAAACAATCAAACAAATTCACTTTTACAGGTGTCAGTGTTACTTGTCCCAGTCACCTTTAATTGATCCCTTCTCTTTAAACGCAGTGCTGTTTTAAGATATATAGGATCAGTCAATGAAAGCAAGAATCAAAAGCAAAACTTATTGTGGCATCTATAATTGTGCAACTTCCAAGGGCCTACTAACGAATCTTTTAAATAGTACACATCTTTAACCGGTCCCTAGTGAACTATATTCTTATATGGTATCCTCAGAACTCATCTAAAATGCTCCATAAATTTACCGGCAGAGCGCCAACATATCGCATTTCTTCAGCCTGTTTCTTCCTCTTATTACAGCTGAGGCACTCATTTACTGTTAATTACTGCTAATAGCCAGAAAAGTGAGAGTTATAGAAACAGACAGGTAGGGTGGAATAGAATTCTATTAAAATAGAATTCTATCTACATCTGCATATCTTCCTCTGGAACTTGAAACTAAACTCCACTGCTGAAGCCCCTTTCTGTAGGGGAAAAAGCTATTGAGGTGGCTGACACAATGCACCTCAGCGCTTTCATACGGCGGCTCCTGCAGAGCACAAGCAGCTGTTCCTACAGCACTTCCTGCACTCATCACGTAGTACACACAGGACGAACCTGAAGGTTCACATCACACTTCTCACAGACTGACCTGGGGTAGTCTTCCACTTACTGCAAAAGGAAAGAAAACTAAAAAAATCCCAAGTAGTAACAAGACAGACCCCCACCACAAAAAACATGTTTAACTGTAAATGATTACACATTAACATTTAACTATTAATGACTTTTGTTGAATGTCTGACAGCTTAGTTCACAATGGGCACCATTTGCTGAGTATCTCAGAAGCACCATACACAATAAACTGCAAGTGAAGCCAAAGATGTGTGTATGACAACTGCACAGAAAACTGCTATTAAAATGCAAATCCATCTAAACAAATCAATCCCCCATATTCCTCAACTAATCACAATAATTTATTCTATTTTTTTTCCCCATCCATCTCCCCTTTGTCTGGTGCCAGTAATGATACCCAATTTAAAATTACACTAATCATAAGATATTTAGATATTATATTGGTAGTCACTATAAAAGAACCAAAGCAATTAATAGTTCTGTCTTCAGGTTCACAAATAAATACTGCCTTATAAGTCAGGCATCACAACAGGATAACATGCTGCAGTTATCCGATTCAGCAAGCTCCACCTGTCCTGCATATTGAGCAAGGCAAAACAAAAGCCAGACGTTTATGATAGTCACATATGATAATACACTTGTGCAAGGGACCAAACTAGAACAACACTTGACCGACCAACGTTGCAAGCATTATTTGCAAAATTAGTGTGTTTTAAATATTTAACTACAGCACAACCTCAGCTGTTAAAACAGTTGTGACTCATTCACAAGCAGTTCAATTCAAAACTGCCCCTCACACATAAAGACATCCATACCTTTTTCATCAACCACTCTTCAATGACAATTAGTTTTCATTCCCCCACTGCTCTGAGCTTCATTTTGCAGTAAGCTGAGAAAGTTGCAGCTTTTGAGGACCATACACCATGCTGTGACCCAGTCAAGAAGCATACACAAGTATAATAAAGTTGGATCTGTGCATATAGGGGCAGCTCATTTCTCCATGAGTAACTCTCACTAGCAACATTACTGGCTGCAGAAAAGTGAGGGATGGGAGCCAAATATACCACTGCTTTCCTTTAAAACTCCCCATTAAAAAGGGAGACAAAGCCAGATTCCTAGGACAGTGGAAGAAATAGTCATAATAAAGATGTAATTCTACTGAAAGCCACACACAATAGTGAGGTCAGCAGAGTGGTGTCTCCAGATGATTTAGAATTAAGCTTATAATAGGTTTCTCTCGTAGCTCACATGCGAACTGCTAAGCAATTTTTTCTTTCTCTTTCTGTATCATACTAGGAAGAGTAATAAGTATGTCAACCAAAGAAAATGCCTAACATTGTTTTATATAAGAAAACCAAACCAAAACACAAAAACAACAACAAAAATACACCAAATGTAAAAAAAACCTTAAATCTACTTTGTTTTTTTTTCTTTAACTTCTGAAGGATTACTGCCAAAAGCCTGAACTGTAGCAAAGCTAAATCCTACATGCTCTAAATTCCTAAATTGGAACAGCTTTAAAGTTTTCAGTCACTACAACCAGCGGCTGCTGGTGCTGTAAATAATTTTATTTTAATTAAATGGCTTTTGCAGTGTTTCTCATTATCCATATACTTACATACAGTCAGACTCAAAGGCTGTGCAATTAATTCCTTGGTTTGCAGCATAACTTAAGCTGTGCAGAATATTTACAGTGAAACCTAAAAGTTTTGAAAGGTGAAGTTTGCTGATCTTTATTCTGCTTCTTGCAGGGGATAATGTTTTGGTTTTGTTTGCTTTGTTTTTAATGAGAGAAAGAGTTGCTCTATTTTTACGACCACATGACAGGGTCTGTAAAAAAACCTGTTAGCCAAAACAGAGAGCACACACACAAATCCAAACACTTCGTTGTTATCTATGATGAAAACTAGGTAAGAGATTTGTTCTTTATAAAATGATAGAAGAGACAATCCAATAGATTAATAAGGATGCATTTCTATCACCACCCCTTCAGTTGAAACAAGATTATAGAATCCTGAAACTGAGTAAATCTAAGCTTATCAATATTTCAAGTAATTTCTCAGTCATGCCTTAAACAGAAGCATATTATGAAACATTTTATGCCAAAAGACCTCTGCATAAGGAGTAAAGAGACATATAATGGTAATAATGGAGAAATAAAAACCTACTTCTCATTCTAGAAAGTATAAATTCCTTAATATTAATGAAGCTGTATTTCAGTTTGGCATATTTTTTTCTTTATAGATATATGATACTTTAAGGATGCATGAAGTGGACATTCTCTCTCTTTCTCTCTCTCTCTATATATAAAAAAAATCTGAATAATTTTGTTAATACAGACCAAAATCTCTTCAGGTTCATTGGAAAGAAGGGTCAGCAGAAAACCACACTGAGCAATCCATCTAGTAACTTCTTAACAAGAAAGCTTTCTCTCCTCCTCCTCTGAGGACTATCAAAGAACACTTCCAGACTTGAAAAAATGGGTGGCCAAAACTCCAGTCTCCAACAGCACAATGCACCAAGATAGTTATTTGCACCCATTTGTGGTTACTCCCCATTACCCTCCCCTTCATAAGCATTTACCCTGCACCATGTTCTTTTACCTTGGCATTGCAGGATTGTAGTAGGTCCTTGCTTAAAACTAACTGCAAAATGACAGGGCAAAGGATGGAAAGAGAGAGCAAAGGGCAGAAAGAGAAAAAACAAACTGAACTTTAGAGTATTCATAAAGCAATAAGACAGTTGTGACAAAGAGAGATCTCTCAAAATGCAAGACAGAGAAATTGAGTAGTACAGAGGAGAGAGAATATGAACAGCTTGTCTAAACAGAAACATCAGAGGGAATTAGAAAAAAAGCAGCGCAGATGTTGGCTTCCCTGCTCCAATAAAAGGAAAATAAACTGATCTTTAAATAGGACATGCTTTAAAGACTCAAACCTGGCCAAGAGCTCAGCTATAGTATTAATTACACCAATCTGTCATTTGACTTTATTGAGAAGACCAGCATTTAGAACCAATGTGCTGCAATAATCTTATTCATAGTAGTCCTTCTTGTAACACCCTTACACGAGTTGGGCATCTAACAACAAGACTAACTCCCAGAGTGAGGTACATTAGAACAACAGCATCTAGTGGAAATAGCGAAAATCAGAGAAGAAAAAGGTTGTCCCTATGTCTGTTACGTTGCACTGGTACCTACTACCAGACTCTCACGGCCTTCATTTCAGAATTGGACCACAGGTCTTAAACTGATGAGGGACAGAAAATTTTCTGAAAGTACATGAAAAGGATCCAGTATTCGTGTAGAATACTGGACACAAGACAGACTTTCATCAATAGAAGGCAAATATGACATGGTTAAAAAGTTATGTCTTAGATTATCTTAACAACATTGGAATCACAAACCTGATAGTTTCATAGAGTCCAGAGTATATTTTAGTACCTGACTGAGAGCCACAGTATCAATGAGCTATATTAAAATTTTAAATCCCTCCTGCCAACAGCAGATTATCAATTGTCAGAAATCAATACATCTTACAGTTTAATAGAACTACATCTTACAGTTTAATAGAACTACACTGAAAATACTACCTTTCTGTTATTTGCCAGAAGAGATTTCCTGGAAACTAAAAATAAAATTATTATTTTGCATACAAAAAAGAAAACTTTGAGTTCTATTCCTCAGTCAAAACTACTCATCAGTAAATAAATTCTGAACATGTCTCTAAATCTCTCATGGAATATATGAGTGAATTTTACGTGCCACAATTAGTATAATACAAGAGGGTTTTTACACTCACAGGGTCAGCAACTGGTCGTCTACAGAGAAACACTGAGGTGTGTACTCAAACTTTCCAGTATCAGCAGCTGTAAAATATTACAATGAACAAATTGCTAAGTAACTCAGTGTGCATAATTTCGCTTTTATTTACACCTGTAAGTAAAACAGTCCAACCATTAAAATGAGACTTTGGGAACACAAGGCAAATACCTCAACTTGAGCTTTCCTTCAAAGAGACAGCACAGCAGCATTGCCATGTTCCCCCTTCTAAGGTACTGACCTATTCAGGACATGAAAACTTGTATTCATTAAGCTGCTAACAGCACTCCATACAACACCTATGGGAACGAGTTCCACGCAATCATTGACTAGCTTTAAGGAAATATTTCTTTGATGGACTTGCTTGGGCAAACTGTCAGGCAAAGATGAGAGCATCACCAATGAAGCCACATTATTTTGCAAAAATATCCCTAAGCAGTCTTCCGTTTTCCTCTTGTAGAATTAGTTTTAGCAAATGCTGCTCCTAACATTGGCCCCTCTGTCAATCTTTTCTCCTGGCATACAGTACTAGTTTTCTGCCACATTTTCCATGTGCAGTTGTCTCACAAGCATTAAACAAGGACTGATATGCTACTCTGCCCCCTTCCAAGTTCCCCTATCACTAATGCTGAATGGACATTACATCCAATAGTGATGGTACTTAGGGATTCCAAAACAAATTCAAGTCTTGCTAATCTTGTTATTACTAACACAAGTTGCAAAACAAAGATTCTCCACCAGGACAGTCTGCAGTCTCTGCTGGGGACACGCAGTCTTGCAGGCTATGATTGACACATGCCAACAGCACAATTTCTTTAAGTCAAGAAGTCTGCTTCTAACACATTTTGTATTCCTTATGACTCTTTCACATTAGGGTAACTCCAAGATCTGGTATGTAGGTAGACTTTTCAATCTCTACTGCTGTAGACAAAACTACAGGAGCTATTTCTGATGATATTAGTTATAGCATCACATGCATAAAGCTGAGGAACGCAGAATTAGGCCCCACTAGGGCACAGCAGCACCAGAACTGCCAGTGGAGCAAAGGGATCTGCAGCCACAGACACTGCCATTTTAACAAATTCTCAGAGACTCTTATTTTCAGAAGTGCTGAAATCTCAAGCCTGCAAATACATGAAGTAGAGCTCTAAATAATCAGCACAACAAAAAAAACACCTGCTGTGGTTTAGCTTTTAAGTCTAAATCAAGTCATCAAAAGAATAGGATGCTTATGTGGAGAGGAAGGTTTGAATCTTATTAATAACAAGTATTAAGAGAAGTTGAAAAAGTTACCATTCAGCCAATATTATTAATTTGCACACAAGAAGCAACAGCTTAATGTCAGATGAAACATGACACTTGAAAGAACAGGCGGTTTCAAAATTGGCACCATGTTAAGAAATCAATGCATTACAAAAATCATTTACTATGATACAAATCCTACCTATTTAGGTGTCTTGAAGTTTGTATCATAAGCTTGGGACTTCTGTTTAATAGTTACTTTATATAAGTAATGTTTTAAACTAAGCTGACTACATATAAATCTCTTTGTTGTAGTCACTCTAGTGTCTATTACAGCAAACATGAAGTGTGAGCATTGTTTTTTCCTTGAAAAAGAAGCACAGCCACAGACAGTTATTAAACTGCTCTCTACTATGGAATGATTCCTTTTAGTTGAGTATACATTTGTTAGGAAGCATCAAAAATGCTTTCAAAAAGAGTACTGAAAGCTTTTGCCATAAAAAATGGACATATTTTTAGCTACATATTGAATTATTTTATAGAAGATTGTAAGTTCTCCTTTAAGCTTCTGGCTAATCTTTCAATATCTTATAAAAATATTGGAACCAAGCCATAGTAACCTCTTCACACTTCAGGCTGTTCACGGATCCCATTTCACGGCTCATTCAAAAGGAAGATTAGAAGGACTTTTTCCATTTCATATATTAAATGGTTTAAGTCACAAGGGATTCGTGTCAATGTAAATATCCAAAAATAGCACCCTTTCTATATAAATCATTTTTTCATCCAAATTAAGCCATGTTGCACCTGCACAGTCATTCACTGCTACTGCTGCTCTGTGTCAAAGCACAAACCATACAAATAAGGGAATACTGAGCCTGGATCTTTAAACTCAACTCCTGGCTTCTAATAAAATAAGAAATACAGGATTATCACATTTTGTTATGTCATCAATAACAGTATGTCCACAGAAAGAAGAAGAAAAACCACAGAAAAATACTAGTTTACAATGAACATCCTGAGGAAATTGCAGTTGGATTTCCTCAGTAAAGACTGAAACTGACTTCTACAGAAAGCAACATCAAATATTTTACTAGAGGCTAACAAAAGCTTCAGGGCAGGGACATGGATTATATAAAGTTCTGTTGAGCTTTGCTGCAATTTGTCTCAGCCTACTGAGAAATACTAGAGGATTCTAAATAAGTAAGACCTCTGATAACTCCTTGATCCCCCCAGAACAGTTCTTCCTAGTGTATGACCTCTACATTACACTGATAAATCTGTTACCTTTTGTGTCTTAAGATCACAAGCTGAACCAGCATAACTGAAACCCATAAATAAGTAAATCATGTGCTAAGTTACTCTCGTCAGCTCTCAAAGCTGTTAACTATTTACAGCCAAATTCCAGTTTCCATACTATTTGTACTTCTGGTTTTATTATTTGTACTTGGATCATTTTATAAGCAATACAGTAACAGTAGCCAACTATATTCTAGCACTACTACAAAATATATAATACATTAACTTAATTTTATTTCCAATTTTTGTCCATTATTTACACAGCTGTTACTATACTGAGTCACTGCAGGAGGCCTACATGAGACACTGAATGCTGAATTGTCCCAAGAGAAAAGCAGAGAAGAAACCTGTGCTTCCCAAGATTCACCATTCCCTCTCATCAGCAAGCATGCAACAGACTTTGTAGCACTACATGCATTTCATCCTCTTACAGTGCTGGTTCTAATAGAGGACTACAACTTACTAGTACTGCCAGCTGGGTTGTTTTTGTTTCCCTTAGCTCCTCCTCAGACATTTTTGCTGGTAAGTGACATATCTACTTGGTTGGTACAATATGCTACATCTGATGGGGTTGATGTGTTTAGACAGCAGTGCAGTAATAAGCGAGATCCAGAAATGCAAGCACAATGAGTATGCTAACACATTGCTTAACACAATTAATAAGCCCTGAATCTGAGCAGGGCTAATTAATCCAACTGCAAACTTCTCACAGCTGACAACTGTGTGCTCCTAATTTTCTCTTCAGAGACAAGGGGAAGGGGGGAATTGAGCTGGGACTTCTGAAATGTTGCCAAGAACTTAGAATTGTGCCTGAAGTCAGTGTCTTTGCCGTGTAGAAAAGGCTGTATGAGAGTAAACTAACTCTAGCTGAGCAGCCTTTCACCTGCCCAAGCAGCAGGAACAAAAATGCATAAAGGATACTTACGACATGTATCTTTGTCTCAGTTCATCTCTTTTGAAGTGCCACTATAACCTTTTCCATTCAAAAGGTGCAGTGGGAAAATTATTAATTTTTGTAGAAGTATTACAGTGCTATTTGAGGGGAATGATGAAAAATTACTACAGAGAACTCTGTATTCAGTAACCTGCTCAGACTGTATGCAGTACTTTCTATTCTGGTACTTAGCAGCTCTTCAGTGATGGATTCTGCAACACTGCAAGGGAATTGTTCTAACATGTTAGTAGCAAAGCTCAGTAAAATAAAGCTTTTGCTACTTTGGGGTAGAGCATGCCAAAATTCCTAAGGAAAAAAAATCTCATTTTTAGCACTGATGCTGGCAAACAGATCTCAGACTGATTGAAAGCATAGTCTGCACTGGCTCTCAAATAATGTTTGATTTTTGGAACAGTGAGAGGTCACCGATTTCAGAAAAAAAATAAAAAAATTATGAGGCATGACGTAGGTCTCAGTATTTCAAGCATAAACTGACATTCCATTGTCTTGGCCTGTGTAGCCTACACCTCTAAACTTCTTGGAACAGGGAGGATCTCTTGCTCAGTGTAATTACACAGACACATGGTGCCCAAGAAAAAAAAAAAGGATGAACATTTTACACCTTGGCAGTAAAAATACTAGTTCATTAATTTGGTAATGAAAGCACAGTTGCATTAATATTAGAATAGACTTTAAGTCCAACAGTAAGCACTTACTGCATGATGATGAAGTAAACATTTTAAGTGAATTATGATCTCTGCCACGTCCCTAGAGAGATCTGGCCTTGTAGGAAGCAATTTCTTTTTTAATCAGAAGTAAGGAAGCCCTAGCTATCACTCACTCTTTAAAATTCACAGGCTTTCAGAAGCCCAAGTAGCTTTTGCATAGATTCATGGAGCATTTTGAGTTTCTGCACACTTTACAAATAGGTTAGTGCAAATTTAATCATATTGCTTTAATTCTGGATTCCAAATTTCAAGCCCAGAAAAGATTTAAAAGGTGGACATGCAAAACTGACAGCAGAAAATAATATAGTAGCAGAAGTCTGCCCTCATACTTCTTAAGAGGAGAAAGAGAGATTTTGGAAAGAGAGAACAGAAGATAGGTGGGGGAAGAACCATGCTTTCCTCAGAACTACAATAAACCCAAATACATTTGTTTGCAGTTGCTTGAGGATTCTCACAAACTTGTGCTGCATTTTTGTGGGGCAATTACAGATCTTTTATCTTTCTTTCTCACAGGATAGTCTCAAGACTATCAATCAGTCCCTCAGCATCAGAAGAGAAGCTAAGATACCTCAAAGAATCTTACTCAGAGTTCAAGTGACACCATGTTTGTGGTTGTCTTAATTCACAGTTATGGTATCATTCCAGCATCAAGAAGGATGGCATCATCAACTGGCAAGATTAATATAATGTCCTGCTCCTTACAAATTTGATGATTATAAATGCAAAATCCAAGGTCACCAAAAGTCTTCCTTGAATCACTCTCAGAAGGCAATATAAGAGGGTTCATTGGTGTGTTATATTATACTCAAGAAAAGAGTACATGAGCTTTGCTACTGTTTTCTCAGGTTTTATTGTCTGTAGACTCTTCAGCTCAGGGGTCAAAAGTCTTATTACTCTTGTTATGGAGCTTTGAAATAGCACCATTAGCACTAAACCATAATGCAGTGTCTGAAAGGTTAATAGCTAGGTGGCTATGCATGTTTTGTTTATTTCCCCAAGATGCGTGTTTTTAACTTATATACATAACTCATGTTTCAATTCAGGGACAAGGATGGCTTTCCATGTAGGTCTTCCTACTACAATAGATATTTCTGAGTTTTTTGGTACAGAAACTTAAGGATGTGGACATGACATCAGAGTTAAAATGTTTAGAACACTTTATAGGAAATACATTTTATCTTAAATCTTCTACATTTCTTATAATGGAGAATCAGAAAACAATCTTCATATCAGGAGAAACACTCAAGAAACAAAGAATAAGTACTTTGTGGAATTTCAAAATTACTATGAGTTATTAAATACACATCCAAGTATAAGGAATACAGCATGTAACACATGCACATCCTTTGACTCAGCAGTGTATATTGAAGAAAATAATTAAGTGAAAAAAATGAGTAGACTTTTTTCATTTTTGATGTTATATTTCCAAGTAAGACTATCAGGTCATCCCTGCATCTGAGACATCTCTAATAAAAAAAAAATGTTGCACATGATCCATGAGTGCCAAGATAGCTTGCACTGTGTATCCCTGATCTTATCCAGAGAAAGTGCAACCAGTCTGGGACAAGAAAAAGGATACTCTTCTCAGATTAATAACTGGTTTGGGAAAAGGAAAAAAACAGAGTTGAGAGAATTGCATGCCATTTTTTTTTACAAGTCAAGGAGGCCAAATCATTCCAGCGGAAAACAAGAACTTTTTGCTAATGATAATTTAGAATTAGATAGAACCAGAAATTTTATTGACTAAGTTTTAGTTTTAAAAGTTAAAATGTTTTAAAATAATTTAAAAATTAAACAATTAACAGCTTAAAAAAATTTAATAGTCTTAGTAAAACTGACACTTCCTGTGACCTTTATTTGCCAACAAAATGCTTTAGCACAGGATAAGGTGAGATCAGAAGACAACTATTAACATTCCCAGAGCGTTAATGTAATTAGGTTTCAGACCCCCTCTTGTTTTATGATTCTTTAGAAAGAGGCTTTCTTTTGCATCTTTGAAGATGCAGAAAAATGTGGGTCTGTATTAAAAGCAAATTTAGGTTTTAGGCTATACTTCCAAAAGTTATAGAAGACACATTAGAGACTTTGATCAGAACTCAAGCTGATTGTACATTAAATTGATCAGAGCTAGGATCAATTCATAAACTGAAAAAAAGAATTTGGAAAAGAAAGCAGTGCATCTAATAATGGAGACTAGAAAAACTGCTACATAAAGGCTGTATTACTTAAAATATTTAAATCTAAAAGAAGGTCAAATGCATTTGAAATGTACTAAGTAGGTACTCACACTTTGTTTAGCCTAGAAGGCAAACTGTTTCTTGTCTTTCCTATCACCCTTAAAGTAGCTATGTGCTCGGAGTAAAAACACTGGGTTGGTCATTATTGTCCCTCTAAGTCATTACAGACAGACTGTTGTTAGAGGGGATTTTAAACACTAAAACTTCAAAAAGTTACCCTAAGAACAAATTACTCATATGATTAACTGAAGGTGAACAAAGTTCTCTATTCAAACCTGTTGTGTATCTCTCTTGCAGTCATTGCACATAACCAGAAAATGATTTTTCCACAAGGGTTTGACCTCCTTGAATTTAAAGCAAACTTTTGAACCATTCACTTTTCATTCCTTCACGCGTGCAGAAGCTATGCACTGAAGCACAAGCATTCTAAGCACTTTTTCTAACATCAAGGGCAGCTCCTATAGAATTCCATATTTAAGTTCACTAGAAGAGCATTTAATTATTGGTCAGTTCAATATTCTGTCATGGGTATCTATCTGTCTGTGAAGTTTCTTCCATCCCAGATAAATTTTTTTACTTATAAACAGCCACTAGGAACACCACATCTTTAAAAGCAGAAGACCTATTTCCATTAAATTTTCAGCATGAGAACAGCTATCATGAACATTTTATTCACATTTGCATAAACACCGCAAAGATATCTCAAGTTATCAATAGCACAGCTCAACAATACACTATGTTTGCAGTTGATAAACCTAACTCCTCTAGAACGAAATCTCTCTTATGAAGGTGTTATTACAACAGTCTGTCTACAGTTTGGAAAGGCATTTATGAGGAAATTTTTGCCAGTCCATTAAAAATACAGATCCTGATAAGGGATCTGCAGGTAAGTTTTTAGCAGAATAGTTGCATAAACCAGGGGAGCATTTGTATTGATATATTCAAGAGTACGTACCATTTATGAAATGATTTCTCTGGCACTTTTACACATTTATTTTCTGGCTAATTTTTATTTTGCATTCAGTTCCTCATAATTTCACTGTGAATGCTATTCTAAGTTCTACTTCACGAGGCAGGGGCAAATAGAAGGATGACAAAGATGAAGGATGTCCATTAGTGTTTAGATTTGGTTACTATGCTTCATGAATATATTGTCTACAAGCAGAGTAAACTCAGGGTTTAGTCTTTTCTTCCTTTAGCTAAGGAGTTTAAATTTCACATTGTGGTATCACCAAGCCCAGAAAGATTCCCACTATTCTGTAAGCTGTGTAGCAACATCAATAGCTGCATGAGAGCACCAAGCCTTAAGACATCTCCTGTTCAAGATGATGCTGCACAAAATTTCACCGTAGGGCATCTCAGCTGTCAGTTTTGCAGCTATTCTTGCTCACGAACAGGTTATTCTATCACCTTAAGTGAAGGTAACTGCAAGTGTAAACATTTTCCCTTTTCATCCAAAGTTCTCATCTGTTTTATTTCTAAGGGTAATTTTTTTCACGTTCATCATGATTTCATAACATTTCTCCCCCAAGACAGGTGCACTAAAAGTTTAAGTTGCTCACAAACCACACACAGACGATCACTCAAATCAAACTTTGATTGCATGCCAAAAGTATCAAAAATTTAAGTTGCTGCTGCTGCAGAACAACCACCAATTTCTAGGACATCTGCAGGAAGAGGTGTGAGAAAGCCAACTAATTGCATTACTAAGAGACAGAAAACATAAGAATTAAACAGATCATGAAGCATTAGAAAGCATGCTTAGACACGGCAGTAATTTGGAACTTCAGTTACTCAGACAAGTCCTAGCTCAGCAAGATAATGAATAGTGTAAGTGATCAAATCTCAGGACTGGATTAAGACAATATAAATATCATCTTGCTTTAAGACATTTACAAGTTCAAAATTTATTCAGATTAACCAGAGTTGTAGCAGCTGCAAAATACATAGACTACCATTAGTATCTGATGATACTATTTGATGGTAGTATTGACTATGATCAAGTAATTAAATCTGAAGCCTATTATATTCATTAGGAACAAGTATTTCTCCTCATTTTCTCAGAAGTCAAATTATTCAAAACAACAAAGAACAACTTGTACCTTACTACACTAGCTAGAAAAAACAAAAACACCCTGACAGTAACATACAGCACAGACTAAGCTTTTTAAAAAATCAAGGATAAAAAAACATAGAATGCCTACGTATTATCTGTGATTAGAATAACTAACTTTATCATTTACATAGTTAGTGACTATGAATTTTTTTTAATG
>VWZY01007818.1:89164-99948 GCA_013399075.1 Chloroceryle aenea
CTGATCTATCTTTGGATATCTGAGCTTTACCTTCCTGGATTGCTGGGGTAGTTGAGAATTGTGTCACCAATATAGACAAGAAGTAGCAAAATATCTCAACATATTGCAGAGATGAATGAATATTTCAGATAGACAGTAAGTTCTTGTATTCTTGCTGTCTGTTTTGTGGTGGAAGTTGAAGGCAAAAAAAAAGAGCAATAGAACTCACAGTTCTTACACTCCAGCATTAGAGTTTCTACTCCGTGCTCCTCATACACCAAAGAAATGGAATGAAAGTGCAATATATGAGAAACACCCTCTCATTCACAAGGCCTCTTTCCATCAGCTACTGTTTAGTCATCTTGTACACCTCAACAGTGCTAAATAACTTGCTGCTGACTCATCACTCAGGAAGGGAGGGTGCCTGAGTGGCTTGGCAGACACGTAGGCAGGCAGAGACACAGATCTTAACTTCTGTCTCCAGACTGACACAGTGAACAACAGTCCCTGGAAGTATCAAGAGATGAAACCTCTTCTACTAACATGGAAGGAAAGGCAGAATATTTAAAAATATATGTGTATATACAAAAGTATACAACCCCCAAACACACACTGATCATTGTTAATATAGACACGGACATGTATACATATGTATTTATACAATAAAAATAAACCAAAGCTTGCATCCTTTGAATACTTCTGTTTTCCTGGAGTTCAGAAACCTGGTTTCTTTTGTGGATTAAGATTCTTGTGTATTTTACTGAACACAGGATAGGATCATCATAATCTTTGTGAAATGGATTTACCATGCCCTTGAGTAATCACAGGAAATTCAAATTCAAGCATGCTTCTAGAATTCTGTATTCTTTCAGCTATGCCTTTTTTCAGTTTGACAGCCCACACTGACATCAACCTCAAAAAAAATCTTGGTTTGAATTATAAACATCCAGATCTCCTCCACGTCTGTAGCTCTAATAGCACTGAACCATTGTCCTTCCTACCAACATTTAGATGATTCTGATATCAGACAAATTTAATTACATTTTAGCAATTTTGCTTCATACCTCTTTTATAACATCGATAAGGTTTGATTAAATCTCACCAGAGTAATGTTTGTAGGACTAGGGAACTCAGATTTTGGTTTTCTGGAACAACCCTTGATCATTTATATTTATTTGTGTCATCAAGGATTCTCTGGCAAGTAGACAAACACCTCCCGGCAACTGGCTGACAGCTTTGAGGTTATAAACTATCTTTCACAGAAGACTTGACCAAACCAGTAATTAAATGCACGCTCTCCTTCATCTGTGATTAGTTTTCATGGAGATAATAGAGATGTGACAAATACTGGCCACAAATGAAAATTTCTCAATCATTGTCTGTACATATTCACCCCAAGATTAAATCTCAGCAGCTTTCACTTTTTACTTTATACAGTTGGTGTCTTTACCCTAGAATTTCATCACAGAATGCTCACAAAATAAGTCACAGCAGTATTATACACATATAAGAAAAATGTCAAGGAAGAGAGAAGAGGTATGGGACAATTTTTCTTTACAAGCCAGGACATATTCACAGCAACACAATGAGCACAAATACTCTTAAGTTACAGTTACTGCATTCATGATTCATTCTCCAATTAGACATGTGGTACACCTGAAGAACTGATAGCATCTATACAGGTATACAATGCTATTTCCTACTGTTACCATAATGCGTTATGATTTGCCATATGGTTGGAATGGAATGGTTGCTCGCTGCAGTTATGAATGGCTGGCTATATCTAGACTGTGATTCCTAAATACCAGGGCTAGAGTGATTACCTTCTGAAGGTTGGAACATTTTCTTCTTTGCAGAATGGTAATTTGACACATGTCTACATGACTCCACTTTTCCATGATCTCAGAGACAGCAGAGGAAATTCACTAATTCACAAGAATGAACTTTTGATGGGTCAGATGACTTATGATTGGGTCAATAATATAATTAAGGAACATTAGCATTATTAAATGTAATTTCAGATGTCTGTAGTTACAATTTGTATATCAGTAAAATTGTTTAAATCAGGTACTATAAGTATGCCTACTATACCTACTCTTATCCATTGGTACAAGCATCACCAATTCAAAAGGTAATCAGCTTCTTGATAGACATTTTAAAAAGCATTATGACAATAGGATCACCATCATCTAACCCTGCTCTTGTCTTATTCCTTCCAAGGGCCAAGATGTGGTATTTCAGAAAAAGGTGAAACCCTTTATCACACTGATAATACGTGTTTAGTCAAAGCATATGAAAGCAAGCAGAAGACATCCGTCTTTTTTTATTTCTATAAATTCTCAAACCACATTCACAGATGAAGCTTGTCTCAAATAAATTCAACAATTTTGTCAAACTCATTTTGAGTTTGTTTGTGACATTCATTTGACACACTTTCTACGGTCATGAACTGCCATAGCAGATAAGCCAGTTGGGAGGTATGTGCTTCAGTCATGCCTTACTTAACATTCTGTGGTTATTTCTTTTTAAGATCATATACATCTTATTCTCAAGCTGAGGGAAAGCTCAGCTGCTTGTTCATATCTCCTCACAGTTCTGACAAATCCCTCTATTTTTCCCTCTGAGGCATGAAATAGGCACACACGTTCGCTCACAGCTTTCAGAAGAAATATCCAATTCCAATCTCTGCTACCTTCCTCTAACACACTCACCCCTTCTTCTCTTTTCAATCTCTAATCACAAATGCATGGCTGACAGCCACCTTTCTTCCAGTACTGCATCAGGGGATAGCCAACATGTCAGACCCACAAAATCAACTTATTCTTTTTTCTCTTAGAGTACAAACAACTCCCCTTCTCTCAGACTGACAAATAAGGATCTTTTCTTCACATGGTTATGGTCTCTGCAAACTGCTGACAACTCAATGAGAGACCAACTAAATAAATCATTCAAAACGAAAGAGCTGCTCAAGCTTTAAGAGACCTGAAACAGCTGGTAAATTTTTTAATGCCCACACTCTCCCTTCAAAGCAATGAAATATTCTGTATAAATAAACAGAGTCTCTCTAAACCTGCTGGGCTATCAGCAAACAGGATTAAAAAGGAAGCACGGGAACTAGGAATCAGCAGGGATAATTAATTTTTCTTGAACCTCTACAACACTGCCATTAATTTCCTTCAAGTATAGAGAACATAGGAACAGCCTCAATTAAAACTGATATTCAGATGCCAAATAAGCTTATCTCTTAATCACATGCTTTGCATATTGATCTTGATGTGTGTCTTCTGGAGTATGACTTTTTATTGTAAAAAATCCTTAAAGAAAAAAGGTTCATTTGGAGAAAAATTTCGGCACTGCTCTACGGACATTAACAAGCGTTACAACTTGCGGAAGATAACAATAGACAACAATTATCCATGTTACAACTGAAGCAGACATTTGTCTTCCAACATAGAAGACAAATTAGAGATGTTTTTCTATGGGATGTTGTCTATTATTTGTCATTAATTTGTTATTGTAAAGTTTCAGTTCAAACTGGAGTGTACTTATAAGATGCAATGTAGAGCTCCCAAAGGCTTGATGCTTACATAGCTATTTTATGTCCTAGACAAATAACATTTGAAGCAAGAGACAGCAAATTGTGTTGTCAACCACATTTTTGTAAATATTATGGAGACCACTTGGAATACCATGTTCTCGGCAATAAACTGTCAGTAAAAGGCAGCTACTTTAAAAACTCATGGTGGTAGCAAGAAACTGCAACAGAAAACATAAAATAAAACATGACAGAAAAAAATATTTCTAGATTCAAATTCTAGCTGCCCAATAATCAGGCAAACCAGGTTTTTTTTTTGTAGTTTTTCATTATTACCATCCAAAAAAAGCCATTTTGTTTCAATAAGAAAGAACAGAGCTATGATCTAGGCCTATACATCAGAAACAGTAAGGATAATGTACAAGATACCATGTACAAACTTCCCACTACCCCAAATTCATTTCAATCACCACATCTCTTCCATATGAATAACTGAACAGAAAAGACATTCTTGTCTTCTTTAATTTCTGATCCTTTCCAACAATATTCAGATAAAATGTCTTTTTTTAGCTGCCAGGATGAAATATGTTTGATGACTAAATTAGATAAGAACAAAATAAAGTTCCAAGAACATCATCCACTCACTGAACCCAGCAAAAGCTGAAGCAATGCTAGTGGGGAAGAACAGGAGCTATAAAAGAAACAGCACGTAAGTTCAAACAAGGACAAAGTGGATAAAATAATCTGCAGCCTTTGGGTAGCCCTAGTGTAATCATTACCATTGACTCAGCCAAAACCACCTTCAGCATCTCCCTGCCAGTTACAGATGACAGAATGACTGTTTTATCCCATCAACTAGTAAATAACTACCATCCAGCCACAACAAACCAAAAAGCTCACAGTACACCCATTTCACATCCTATAATGCATTTAATTCAGCTTCCTCTCTCTTTTCAGGTTGGGTAATAATGTACAGACAGTGATTCTGTCCTGGAGGCTACTACAAAGGCCACCTCTGCTAGAGGAGCAATACAATCATCTTGTAAAAATATATCGGGTGTACCAGGGCCACATAAGCCACACTGTCTCCACATTCGCTTTGGCACATGCTTTGGTGAGCAGGTGATACTTGCACTACATTCTAGACTTGTCATGTGAAGACCTGGGTTATACAAGAAGTCAGGAATTGCTCCAGTTTTTCCCCAGTAACTTCTCCAATTTGCGTGCAGCGAAGGCATCTCTCCATTGCAGATGGGTATCTCGGCTGCACTCTGCATTAGCAGAGATACCTCAGAGCCATCAGGGATGCCCACCTTCGTAACAGAGGCCGACTAGATGGAATTAATAGGTCAGACATCATATTACTTCAGCTTCACCTCACTTGGAAGGAGACAGTCTATATTTAAGCAAGAGACAGGAGCAATAAATTATAGTTTAATTCTGAAGTCATCTCCTGCTTGGAAGGAATTCAACTAAATGACCTCCACAGGCCCCTTCTAGCCTTAAATTATTCTGTGATAGAGCAGTATAGCTAGGAAGTACCATACAAAAATTTCAATTTACTATAAAGGTCACAGAAGGTTGTTGTTGGTATCTACAGCACAACACAAATACCAAGTATTTCACCCATGTAAAGTTATATGAAGCAGAATCTGGTGTGTCTTATTTCCAGACTGACTGTCACTGATTGTCAAACTGAACTGATTCCAAGTTTTCATAACACAAATGAATTGTCACTGATTTTCAAACAATTTCTATAACATTCCAAGAATAGTCATAAGGAATTCTATGGAGATAAGTGTCGAAGGAGAAGGCTCCTCCAACCTCCTAGATTTTTATGTAAACACACCTTAAACTTGAGACACAGTTCACTCAGACTCATAATTCACCATACATGAGATACATTAGGCAAGGTCTGAAGAAACAAAGAATTAACATGAAAAAAAACAGACTTCTGGCACAGACATGTCACTGCAGCTTCCTTTACTATAAGGGAGAATCACAAATTTAAGGATGGAAATAGCTGCAGGCTTTTACTAAGCAATAAATGCTGCTGCTCTTAAGAATTTGATTGAAAATAAAACCCAGCATGTCATAGCTTCTAACAAAAAATGAAACTCTCTGGATTTCTATATAGCCATTAAGACTACAGCACAAGTAAAAAGCAGAATCAAAACTATCACTGACTGATCAGATGAACAAGTAAAAATAAATCTGCAGTTGAAAGAAGTAAAAATAAAACATTCCTGCTTTTTAGTTGAGTTCTATATTGGCCACACAAAATTGCATCACAGCTACTGGTAAAGACTAACAATTTTCTAGCCAAAAGAGCCACATGACACAAAACTCAATAGAACTCATCTGTGGTGTCCCATGCATGATCAATAACCTTATCCACTGTATACAATTGCACTTTCAGCCAGGCATCTGCCTGGCAATATGTAATACATATGTAACTTGGACATTTTTACTCATAAGTAAAAGTAAGCGATTCCTTGTAACTTTTGGAAGTTGTAGTAACCCAAACAAAGCATTTTTTCCTAGGGCTTCCCAGGAAGCCCTATCTCATCATATTGTATATCATACTGATTTCATGTAACATTGACTTGAAAAATCAGTCTATCAAAATAAAATCAAGATGTTTTAGGAAGGGGAATGGAAGGAGAGTGGGAGTTGGGTAAAAAGGAATGCAAGATGTCAAATATACCAAATCGATGTCACAACCTGGGAAAGAAAATTTTCAGTCTCAGTTGTAGCATTCTCTCCCATACCAGGTAAACAGTCTGTCTGCTTTCCTCCCTGCATGGCTGCTGGCTACACTGGGATAGCCCTTACCAGCTCTGTGTTCTGGAACAGTTGTTCTGCCACCGAGAACCTCCTTTTCAAACAAAAGGATGCAAAAGGCTCGTATGAAAATTACATAAAAACATTATAAAATCAAAAACTGGTTTAAGTTTTCACAAACTGCTTTACTCATTTTACATTCTATTGCTGATACATATAAAATGATGTTGAAAATCAAGATTTGTTTTTCAAATAAAGACAATGCAGATGTTAATAAGCTACTTTAAGTGTTATTCCCACTCATAACAGCTACAGTAAATAGAATTTGCACTGTTAGAGTAATGGGTTTTGGGCCCCACTCTCCCAATATTCTCCAAATTGTCATGGAAGCTACAATTATAAGACAACACATCTAACAATCTACAATATTTGCTTCAAAAGCATTATACACTATTTCCTTGTCAAACAGCAGCAATTCCCAAAATCATTTTAAAGCTCAAGAAACCTGTTACTAAAACAAGATTTATATGGTATAAACTGTCCATGGTTCTATCCCTTGAGTGTGAAATTAGCAACTGAGCAAAGATTTCACAGGAATTTGATCTGAGTGCACTGCCTATTGCAAAGGATTTGCAGTTTTGGTCTCTTTGCCAAATCCTATGTATTTCCAAGCTGCTGTAGCTATTCATGCAAAGCATCAGATAATCTGCAGCACCTAAAGCTTTTTTACATTTATATTGAACATGGAGCTCTTTTTTCTCTATCGGGGTGTATCTAATCCCTGAGATATGACCTTGCCATCCCTAGGGTAAGCACTGCGGAAGCTCCTGCCACAAATCTAAAAATAATTTTGATTTCATGTTTTAATAAAACTCTGGAAATCTCCGAGTTCTGTTTGCAGCCAACAGAAGGAAAAAAAAGGCAGAATAGAGGTAGAGTTCGAATTTGAAATGCAATATGCAAGTGAATGATCAGCATTTGCATTTTAGCTGTTTATAGGCTTTGTCCACTCATTTAATAGCACCTCCCAGCACAATCAAAATAATTCATTCCAAGTTTTCATAACACCCATCATCACATTGAAACACATGGATCCCTTGGAGAAATGACCACAGCTAGAGCAACACTGGAAGCAACTGACAAGTCTACATCTCCACTAAGCATGCTGCAGTTAAATGCAAGCACACACACATGCATTCACTTGTGGGTCAGCCAAGCATCCCAGCTCAGTGGCCACATAATGAAAAGCAAAGGTTTCCCAGCCTTTGTATTTATAGCATATCAGTCTCACCTTTCCTCTGCTGTTCAGAAAATTCACCAGCTGCATCTGCAACAAAGCACTGGAGACCAACCAAAGGCCCAGACTTCACAGAAGCAGCTGAGCAGTGCACCTCCTGGATCTGCTAGGGGTCCCTTTAGAAGGCCACATAGCTTAAGAGCAGAGGCCTTTCAGTGTAGCCCGTGTGGCTAGATGTGTGGCATATCCGTACTTATCAGAGGATTCAAGACTCATAATTTGAATTAAAATATTTCTTATTCCTATCATTACCCCTCTTGAATTTTAATATGCAATAAACAGAAGTCCATACGATCCCACACATAAGAAGCAGCTACTTGGGGTACAAGCATCACAAACAAATACAAGAGACTGGCAATGTTTTTCCTGGATGGTAAACAGGCCATCTTCAAAGAAAAATGATCTAAAGAGATAAGAGTAAGTGCCTTTTATCTTCATATTTAAGTATCCTAGTGCAGCTGTACTGAAGTCACTTGACTTCAAATTAATATCAGAGCACAAATAGAATACAGTATAAATAAAAGATTAAATTAGGTATTAAACTCACGGACTTAATGTCTACCTCTCCCCCTACAGCTTCCAAATTAGGAATATTTTTCCATATATCTTTTTTCATTTGCTGAGTTTAACACCTGACTGTCAGAGTAAAGGAAAAGTGCCATTTGCAAGCTTCAAGTCAGTTGGATGGGGGAAAAAAAAATATTCTGTATATATCCAAGGGCTGAAACTATGAAAACTAATTTGTCAATTTGACACAGCCATGATTAATTCTTTCTATAAACATTCTGAGCACAGTACTGCTTTTGCATTGCTGCAGTTTAAGAAAACAGTGTGGTTTAACATAAGTTTCCTTAATTGGTGTTATCTTGAGCATCTGCACTAACTGGAGAGGGCACAGTGTCTCTTTAAATTCTGCCTTGAAAAGAAGTGGAATAACAGAAGGTACTTGAATTCTGTATTCTGTGTTGAAACTACTTGGAATATGAACTGTTGTCCTGCTCACGGTAATTAGAGAGCAGCAAGAAGAGAAAAGAGAAAAAAGGCAGATAGCAATTAAAAGCTTGGTATCTTGTTTCAGAGTTTTTAGGTATATTGTTTAAAAAAGAAAAGAAAATTGTAACAAAATAGATTTCAATACACTAAATATATATTTTAAACTTGGGGATCAGGATCCATAACCAGATACCTCTAAATCCTGTATTCCTTACCCTTAGAACCATATGACAATTTAAGTTTTAACTTTTTGCAAGAAGGTTTTTGGAATTATATCCATCAAGCTAAACAAGCAGATTCATGAGTGTCACTACCAGCCTACTTACAGTCATGTTTGCAAGATGAAAACCCAATTTTATCTTATTTTTGACATTTGTTTTTAAATAAAAATTGAGTCCCAAAAATCATGTACTGCTTTTCCATTACAGTATTTACAGTTCAAAAAGACTGCTTTTCAAGTACAGATGAGCTTCTTCATACCATACTTGTACTACAGAATACTTATGCAAAGTATTTCCAGTCCTCTGAGACAAACAGAGGTAGTATCTAAAATCTCCTAAAGTGTAGGCAGCATCAGTTAAGTTTCCTGTAGGTGTCAATATAAAAATCACTGAAGAAGGAAATCAAATACAAGAGTAGGAGCTCTGAAAACTGCAGTTAAGTATATGAAATAAAGCTATTAGGAAGGTAATTTCTACAGTCAAAAGCAGTTCAGAGATAATATTTATTAGGATATTCATCAAATACTATAGGAAATCTCTTGGGATCGTTCAAAATATTAATAAAATATTTTTCCTTTTTGTAAAAAGGCATGCAATGCAAGTCCTATTCAGTGAACAGTACTTCTGAAATGTCTCTGAAATTCTAGTTAAGAAATGTTTCAGCTTTTTCCTTCACCTTTTATGTGAATCCATACCTTCATGTTGGAAAGCTGATCACAATTAATTGCTCTGCACTGTATGGTATTCAGAAACTACTTACAGCAGATGAATACAGGATATCAGATTGCCCCTTCAACAAAAGGGCATAACTATTTCTGAACACGTACCACATGAGAACTTAATCCAAATACAGTAAAATATACTCAGTATATTTTTCTTACCTGGTCTTGAAGAAGCTCAGGTTAGGCCTTCAATCTGCAAAATCTCCTTACATGGGCTCAATGGCACTGATTGCAGACTTGTACAAATCAATAGAAACATCACATACATGTACATAGGGATAACTCCTCTCATTGATTGCTTTTTAAGCACAAGAGAAGACAATAAAGATTTATCATTAAGCTTCGGATTTGAAATATCTGAAAAGTATATCCTATCTCTTACAACAGATTGTGATTTGGTCCTTCTCAACCACTAAACAAGAGAAGCAACTCCCTTATAAATTTATGAATAAGGGAATTACACTGTGTGTAATTCCAATCTCCTCAGTCACAGTTGCTTTTTTCCTCTAGCAGTAGGAATACGCAGAGGTGAAACAGGGAAAGGACCCATGGAGACCACCAACATGTCTGAAATCCTGTTAAACCGCTAACAATACCAAAACTAACAGACCCTGACAGAATAAGCTCATAAACAGAATAGCCCAGGGACTAAGCTGTGGGGCACTGTAGGTCCCTTTATACACAGAATTCCCTGTACTCTGACTGACAGAAAAAGTTTTCATTTCAAGATGCTCCAGAGTCAGTAAAGGAGAGATTTAATATTTTGTGACTTAAAATTTCTTTTGTTCAGACTTATTTTTCAGGAAGTACAAAACAACACAGAGATTGATAACTTGCTTCTCCCTTTGCCATGAAAAAAAAAAAAAAAAACCCACAAAAAAACCCCACAACATGCAACAAACAAGCCAAAAACACAAGGCCAGGCAAAAACAGGACACTTTTTCATCACTTAAATTCAGGCATAAAGCCACATTGTAACAACATAACCTACAACTTCAAGGTTATTTCCACATAGTCACATGATTTCTTTGTCCCCTTACAATAGGGAGAACCATTGCAATGTCCAGTACGAGATGATGTAGTGGATCCTTTACAGATAAGCTCTTACAAGAGAGCAACAAATTGGTTTAACCACCACGTAGAATATATGCAAAGTCCTACTTGGATGGCAGTGTTTCCACAACAGTGATAAAGTTTGTATGGTCCCTGTCTCAGAAATGTTCTTCCATGTTCAATATTTAGGTTTTGCTTGG
>VWZY01007818.1:99963-117141 GCA_013399075.1 Chloroceryle aenea
GTGTGTCGTTGTTTTTGGTGCTTTTTTTTTTTTTGTGGGGGGGGGGGGGGGGGGTGCTGGAGGGGTGTGTGGTTGTTTTGGTTTTTAACAGTTAGCAAGGAAATGAGCACAGATAAAAGGAGAATATCCCCAGCTGGTGGAGGTTGCTGGTTTCTGGCAAAATTGCAGAATATAGTCAAGGCACACACACTACTTACTTTCTGTGCTCTAAGCCACCTGGCTGAACAGAGCAAGTTCTCAAGAATCTGATCATGGAAATTCTCCTGTCCCTCTCAGTGCTGCGTATTTTTTTATGATCAGCAAGCAGTGATTCTTAGATCACAACAAGTCCCAAATTAAAACTAACAAGTGTCTGAACAAGTGTCTTACAGCTCAGCAAAACAGCACAAAATTCCCCACTTCTGCCCACCCCAATCCCATCTGTTTACATGACAAACACGGGACTCGGGATTGCTGTAGAACTGCTTCCATCTGCTCTTTGCAGAGCAGCTACACTACAGCATAAGGCTGAGCACTCAGTAGGCGCCTTCTACCTGGTTTTGTTGCTGCCATGGGCAAAACAAAAAATAAGGAAGGATTTCCTCTTGAAAGGAAATTCGTGATTAAAAATTTAAAGGAGCAGAGCGAGCAGAACGGACTGGCTCTAGAACAGCTGTTTCTCAAGGCCTCAACCTGTAGGCATTAGATATTCTCCCTGTCAGAAAAGGTTCAGGTTGTTTTTGACTGAATTACGTAATAGATCCATGACACAGACAATATGGGCCATTACCACAAATCAGTGTGGATAATCACTCCACCTTGCTCTGACAGTTATTCTATCAGTGTAACTTCATTTCCTGAAAAAGAGAACATACTTCATAGATGAGCCCACGCACTCGCCAGAGAATCCTATTTGCATCAGAAAAGTGGTATTCATATCTGACATTAGACAAGATATTCATTATTACTACTTTATGGTTATATTGAGATTGATTTGCATAATACAGCCATGGAGTAATAACACTGCATTAGCTGGAAACTTCCCTACCAATGTCTGCACTGGTTCTAGTTTAAATTAAAGCATGCAGAAGAGGGGAGTTTCTGGGAAGCTGCCAATAATAGTGTCTTCCTGCACGTTAAGCAAATAGTTTGTTTCCTCCACAGGAGACAGATCAATACTCAAGAAACAAAAACAAAACCAAGAAAAGCTAAAAGCTTAGTCATGTAAATCAGGGTGGAGGAAAAATGAAAGAGAACTCCTCATTGGCATTCTACAACTTCTGCAGACCCCCATGGCCCATTAGCTAATTTCTATTAAAACACACAGCTCTAGAATAATAAATGCCAGTGGCACATTCTAAAGGTTTGTGGCAACTGAAGTAAACATGTCCCTGTTCCCAGGACACCAAGAGACAGAAAATTAACCAGAGGTTAACTGGGTCATTAGCTAGAGCACAATATAGGTCACTGCAGATTTAATTTAGTTTGTATTCAGCTAAAGAATCAAATACAGCAACCAGTTCTCACAGCAGGAAAACAAGTAACTTATCAGCATGTTAACGTATCTTGGATACCAAGGCACCAAGCCTGTCATTATGATTCATACCACTTTTAACTAATTTCACATTATTTTGATGAAACAAAGTACAGTGTATATACACACACACATACAACTTAAAGGATTCTGAATTCAAGTATGCAAATGCACGCAAATAGAGAACACTTCATACTGTACACAGGCTGCTATTTTGCAACCCCCCCCTTTTTTTTTTTTCAAACCACACTGGAAAATACTTCAGTAATCTTCCCCTCCCTAAGCACAGCTGGCAAGGAAGTAATTAATATACAAGTCAAAGAAATGTTATATGGGTTAAGACAAAGCCCCAAACATTAGGTTTTAAAAAGTTTGATCAGGACCTAAATAGCACATATATAGATACTTTGTGCCAATACAATCTTTTATGAACAAAATACCTCAAGAGCTGTAACAGGAGGAGCACAATAGCTCAGACATTTAAGAATTGGCAATATTAAACAGATAAAACATTTAGGATCAGTTTTTATCCAATAGATTTGCATAATTTTTGGAAAGCCTGTACCAAAGAAGAGGGTTCTGAAAGACTACACGAATTATCAATGTAGCAACATAGGGCTTAATTAAGATACTACCAACTTGGTCTACAAGTGTCTTTATTTCCATGACTGCTGTCATGTTTCTAGCCAGCCTCCTGTCCACTTCAGCCTCTTTTATTGCTGTGTAAGAAAACATCATCAGAAGTGGCTGCAGACAAGATGTCTACTACTACTAATTACATATGGAAAACCAACATAAGTAGCTGAGTGGTAGGTCTGTGTGATCAACATTTTAGGTGTGATATGTGGTACTAAAGCTTTGAGGTGAAGACAAACTGATTTTTTTCCTTCAAAGAGGACATCTTCATCTTAAATATGACCTTTTCAGTATAAGTAACGAGCAGTTATAAAGATCCAGTGTAAACAAACTCCCACTCTAAAATCCAAAGCTAGCATGAAAAGTAAGTCAGAGTTAAATCAAGGCTAGACTTGAGAACAAGTTTAGCAACTTAAGTACTGTATTTTGATGCAGACCAGTACCACTGTTGCCAGCACTGAGCAAGTTCTTTAAAGTACATCAGCAAATTACAGGACAAGTTTGTTGGTTTGTTTTTTGTTTTGGTATTTTCCCCACCAAGAATGACTTTTGTAATAATACACTTTTTCTTGAATATTGTAGCTTCATCTAAATTGCATTTTTAAAATTACATATAAATAATCAAAACCTGAATTACAGAATGAGAAATTTGGTACATGAACACAAAATCTTCTCTTGTTTGGGAAGCATCAATTGAAGGGGAGGAGGAGAAAATCCGCTATTACCTTTCATGTTAAGGTTTCTAACCCTTCCTGTTCAGCAGCCAAAGGAAGGATTTCTGCACACCCCAGTGAAGCATTGGAACAAATGTATCTGGTGTTCCAATCCTATCTCCTTGTAGCTCTCTAAACAGCCACTTCCATTTACATTTACACTTAACTTATACAAACATATTGATCTCTATAGTCCTTTAAGTCAGATGAAAGCCTTAGCAGTAAGCAGGCATTCTAACTCAGAATGTGAAGTCCTGGAACAGGATCAGCACACAGCAACGGTATGCACCAACAACAGCACACACAGCAGCAAAGACCAAAAGATTCAAACTGCTTTTTGTTCAGGTGCTTTCACTCCTTTCTAAGTTCTTGCAAAGATCATTTTAACACTTGCCTAGTTTTCCTCCAAGTTATTCTGTTCTACCATGGCAAGTGTCTAAGAATCTTAACGCTGTTGCTTTAATAATCTGACTATAGCAGCTACACCACTGGGCAATATGGTATCTTCTCTATTCCATATTCACTATACTAGCATTACCACTCTCTAGCTCTGGAATGGTCAAGTGTCCACTTGTTCTTTATATCTGACCCATCTTTCCTCCTACAGTTGGCATTGCACAAAAGGTGCACTTCATGATCCGAGTGCATGAACTTTAACTAATGGCAAGTGGTTCTTATAGGCAAAAGAGTGTTAAATTAATCATGTACCCATCTCCCACCTTATTACTTTTCTACCTGTGTCCCACCATACAAGCTTTCATAAATATAAACAGAGCATTTCAAATTTCATAAGAACAACAAGTGTAAAGAATGATTTTTGTATTTTTTTTCCTGTCTTGGCAATATTCAGATAGGCTAAGATGCATGTTTTCAGTGACAACACTTGAATCCTCAAACGAAAGATTAATAATGTATCACACAGCTGATGAATGCATGATTCATGAGACACACAAATGGCAAGTTCTATTTAAAGCTTTGCAAAGCCATGAATAGATCACTAAGCTGTATACAGTGGAAGGCAAAAAGTAAAAGATGCAATTTGCTTGAGAAAAATATTGCCTGTATATGGATGTGATCACATTTTGCAGAACAAAATACCTGTGCAGCTAATAAATTAACTACTCAGAAAAGTAAAGCTTTCAAGCAATAGCACAATATTACTATAGAAGTCATACTTAGTGTCAGAGATTTGCAGCATATGTAGACTACATTGATGCTTGGTGATTTTCTTAAAGCTCCATCTGCCAGATATTAACCAAGATTTTAAAACCTGATCTCATTAATCACTTCATTCTAATCTTGCACAACTGTAGAAAAGCCCAAAAAGCTGTAAACAGCTCAAAGAACAAAAGCAAAATAACGCTAACTAGGTTTGTGCTTAAGCACAAACAAATTTCAACACAAATATGTTAATTTTCTAAAAAAAAATTTTTTTAAGTCTCGGAATGGGATGAGATGGAATAAATAAAAACAAAGCAAGAACCTCAAGACTCCTTTTAAAAAAATTACTGCAGAGAATTTTTTTAAATCTTATTACAACAATGAAGCTTTCCCAGAATTGAGACACAATACAGCACCTGCATTAGGTGCATTGTAAACTTAACATCTTCCTTCTCTACTTCTTGCAGAGCTACAGCAATATGGCTCAGGAATTCTCTTGGGGAAGCTCACATAGAAATCCTCATAAAAAAGAAATACCCCCCCAGTTTTCAACTAAACTAAGTTCTGTAATACTATCCATTCTAGTTTCACAGACATGTGAACATAAAATTTCTCCAGCACAGGATGTCTAGAGCAGATGATGTGAAGCATAATAGCATTTAGACATCAGAAGTTGCACTAATCAAATCATCAGCCTCTGCAATCAGGTTTCTACACCATATGCTTTAGTGCGATTGTAGTTTATTTTCCCCCTCCTCCAACAGAGGATGTGTAATGTTTAGTAATATCTAACACTTATAGCCAACTACACTATGTTTCTGAGCCACCTTTTTATAACAGAGTAGTAAACCAACATGTAAAATTAAGTTTACAAAAAGGCTTTCTGGGAAATGAGTTTATTAACTGTTTTGGTTCGTTTCCTACCAACAGTCAAAGAATCCTTACCATATTCCAGCTTGAATTAAATCATCTTCACAATATAATAGACACATTCGTAGTTCATCAGATAAGCAATTTTAATTGCTGTTTCTTCTGAACACAAAATTTACATGGGATTTAGAACACAGTTTTAATTAAAAAAAAAACAAAACAAACCAAACTTGTTAAACTCAGCAAACTTAAGTCACAGAGAATCTTTAAGATTCTTCCTTCATGAGAGATATTATCTTTCAACTTGCCATTTTCTGTGACTGAAAGAATTTCCTCTTTTACAGATACTATCTTTTAGATTTTCTTAACAGTCTTACTGTAATCACATTTACTGAAATATCTTGAAGCTAGTTCCCTTCATATTACCTTACTAATCCATACTCAAAGGCTCAGAACTACAAACTACTACCCAGAAGTAAACTTCAAGAGTCCCCGTGAAAAGCACAATCCAAACATAAATGTTCAGAAATTGTTAAAACAGTAAAACAGGTTCAATTTAGTGAAATTTTAGTTACAGGTGAAAAAATCCATCAAGGATTTTTAATTGCAACAGTATAGGCACAGTACATCTTGCTGAATCAAAGGGACGTCTCGACAGCATAGCTCGCTGTGTTTGTGTTCTTACACACTGAAGTGCCTGATATTGTCTGCTGTCAGAGATAAAACACTGGACTCAACAGATATTTGTTACTGCCTTCGTATAAGAATGAGAACACTGGATTAGACCAGAGTGTTACTTATTTTCAGTGCCCTCAGTACTATTTTTACCTAAAAAAAAATTTATTTAGGATTCTCAAAAGCAGACCAATACAAGACATGGCAATGTAGTTTCCAATTCATGTTGAAACAGAAGTACTCCATTGTTCAAATGATGCTATCAGTATCTTCAGTATATACAGGATAGCATTGCTTTTAAAACCACACCAAAATAGAAACATGGAACATCACTGCCCTATTTACCAAGGCAGAAATGGATATGTTCCCCCATCCACAAATACACAAACACGAGCACAGCATGCTGCAGCATCCACTTCCCTAGCTACCTCTCTTCTATTACTACCATTTAAAGAGACCAACTACTTAGACATTGTCACACAAGTTGCTCTAAAGAAGCAAAGGTAAATGAAGTTACTCAAGTAGAAGTCTAAACCTTGACATATCACAAGAATTCATACTGAATTACATTACACTGAAAGTGACTGATCTCAGCCTTATATTTTCTGCAATTTATGTGCCAAGAATAGGATTACTGTAATCTAGTGATCACATTCTGCTTTAGAAATAAAACAACAGGTTCATATCTGCAGTGAATAGTTTCACCTCAGGACTCTAAGTCTCCAACCACAAAAACAGGTGACATCATCTTCAGAGGCTTCCATTATAAAGTGCAACACCTTACTATCAGTGGTTTCTACAGAGCACATGCTTGCAAAGGAAAGAGAATAATATAAAACAAGCTCCACACTTTTTTTTCTTCAACAAGAGATAATATAATGGACAAAGCAAACTTGGACTATTTCCTTCATATCACAGTGCAACACAAGTCTGACAGTTACTCTTCCTAAAGCTACTGTAGGAGCAACAGAATCTGGGATCAAAGGTTCAGAGGAAGTGAATTCCTCAGCCACTGATCTTTGTGTCAGCCAAACACAGAAGATGTGTACAACAAACAACTTGAACACTGTTTTGCAATGTCATGGGCTACTCTAGGTTATAACCTTTCTAGAGGTAGCCCAAGTTCACTCAACAGTAAATTAAGTCTAATTCATAGAGGACAATATTTTTGCCTTTTTTTGCACACAACCCCTTCCCCGATGATTCATTTCTTCTGATCAATTCCTCTACTGGAAACATTTCTTCAGCTTGTCAGAATAGCAAACTGCTGGATTGCACAACACAATTTTCTGGGAAGCTGACATATGCTCAAACATTTCATTATAATTGACTTGGATTTAACAAGCTTAGTTTGTGTTGTGCAAAATACATCAAAACTAGACAGATCATTTTCTCCTAGTGTATGGGAAAGGGATGAGGAGGTGGAGAAATGAAGAGTATAGAAACTGGCATATTGTGGTTCACTGTTTTTAAATCCTGATCTGCAAATTGGTTTAGCTAACTCTAACTCTCTGAAACTGTCTCATCAAAAAAAAAAAAAAAAAACAAAACAACCAAACAGCAGTGAAATGAACTGAATCACCAAGACAAATTTACTGAATGGATTTTTAAAAATGAACTTCTGGAACATATTTTAAGAGACCAGACATTTGAAAGCTACTTAACTGCCTTTACTTATGAAGGTTTCAAATTCTATTTCAGGGTTGAATTTTGTTGTTTGGTTAGTTTTATTTTACAGCTCAAAATGATAATGAGAAATTCACTTAATGACATACCACGTAACTTCTGCATTCGTTAGGATTTGTGATATATGTGCTAGAGACCAGTACCAACAAGATACTTAAATTTATATGTCTGACAAACACAAATCTGCAAGGACAATCAGCATTCTGGAAAATTCCAACCTTGATTTGGGCTTATTCTAAATCAACATCATTTTCCAATAGTTTGGAATCTGTCAGATGTAGAAAAAGGATTCATCTTCTTAGGTCACTAAACTGAACCATGACTTAGTTTGCCTTTCTTTAATATTTTAGTCACATCCTGCTTCTATTGCACACTGCACATCAAGAATGAAAAGCACGGATCACTGTTGACACAAGACAGACTAATGTTTTATTACCCATCAATGATTAGACCTAGAGGGGTTTCTTGAAGAAACTGTCCAATCCATCTAACTCTCCCAGGCATGCCCAGCTACACTGAGCCATTCTGATCCCTGTTTGTTATCTATTCTTCAAACTTCCAGAGGTTTCAAACCTCTTTTAGAAACCAATTCCATATTTGCAAATAAAGAGCTCTAACTATCTAGCCTTAATCTCTAGTGAAGCTTAAGGCCAGTATTTGTTGTCCTGTTTCCAATGAATAAAGAAAAGATTATTCCCTTCCTCTTCCTCATATTTGATGCATCTAAAAACCCATCTACCCTCAATCTTGTGCTTCCTAGACTCTACACCGATTTCTATTTTTTCCCATAGGTCACATTTTCCAGGGTATTTGACCATTCTTCTTAAACCATGTCACCATTGCTGCAGAAAGGGACCCTCACCACCAGAGTAAGGGAAACAAGTTATTCTGCTATTCTTTCTTTCAACATTTGAGCAGCTATTGTTATCTCAAAGCTGCTAAAAAACCAAAACAGATTATCTATAATGCCAGCATAACGAATTTTTAATGCAACACTTCTAAAATTGTTTTTTTAACTTCATTGATGACGTCATTACTTGGCTACATCCACTTTTGTAAAAAGTCACATTTTTCTGTAAGTATTTCTGGTTTCATTTCACTGCTCCTTTAGAAAATAATGCCTCTTCTGGAATGTTCTCAGTGTAAAATAGCATATATGAAAACTATGATTTATCTCAGCAGAAATTTGTAAGTAGCTCAGTTATATATATATTTCATGCATGACAAACTTCCCCGCTGCTCCAGCTGCTCCCACTTACTGTCCTTTGGCTTATGCTGTGGAGCCATCTCAAAGCACACAAAGAGGACACTTTTTGGATCAAAGTACACTGGAAGATGTACTTTAGAGGCCCAATTAAAAAACTAACTACAAATGTTAATTCAAATTCAGCTGGAAGGACTGACTTGAACTGGTATAAAGAAAAAGACCAGTGCTCAGCACTAATCTTACTCTGCAGGGCTGCTTATACCACGTTGTTTAGTAATGTAGAACAGCATCAAACTATATGTTAGCTAATGAAGGATGAACTATCTTAGCATATGTAAATGTAAATCAAGAGCTCAAATTTAGTGTTAATAATTTCCCTGCTTTCGGTACAAAGTTCCTTTGCCGGATAAGCACAGTCACCGTTAAATTTCTTCACACATGCAATTAAAGCAAGGGAGTAAATCCAGTTTATCCAGCACAGTAGACACACAAAATATCACAGGCCTTGGAAGTTTCATCTTCACCATCTTTTTCTCTTTGGGTTCTCTAAACTTTTAATGCACAGATGTACATGTACACACACACAGCCTTTCAAAACTTAAGATTATGAATAGACTGAAAATTCTTTGTTTTCCCTTTCTACAAGCAATGTCTTAAGTTATTAAAAAGCATTCTTTCTGCTTTGAGATGTCATTCATCAGAGTTGTTGCTTAAGCTTGGCTTCTGCTTGACTGCTCACCCATAGTTCCAAAAATTCCTGTAGTGTAAAGGCAGGGTCAACAGTGAACAACTGCAACACTGCATTATACATCCAAAAAAATAAAATGTTTTCTATTTTGTTACAGTAGCAGAAACAATCTGTTTTGTCTTTACTTATCTGAAGACAAATTTAAAAATAAATCAGTTTCATGTCAGTAGCCTCACAGTGTTTTATTTTTTCAGAACACTAGAGACATATTTTTATTTTGTTATCTTGAAAGGTCTTCACAAACATTATTTAAAAAATAAAAAAGAAATCTATTACACCAGTAAATTGGAGAGAAGAAAATAAGAAAGATTAATTTGAAGGTGGCTTAATTCTGAAATTCTATTTAGACACCTAACTGGTCTGATTTGTAGAGTTCTCTGCTTCCAGTGAAATCAAAACTTCATTGATATTTTAACTCCCCTCAAAAATTTAAACAGGTATATCCAAATGTATTTAATAAGTGTACAAACCCACATTAATCTGCTGTATGAGAGCTAATTCCATGAGTGTGGAGAGCAGGGAAAATCCAGACTACCCGTCTCTGCAGATCATAGCTCAGTTTTGAGATACCCAAACTGACTAGATCCTCCTTCCCATTGACTGGAATTTTTAGCAAACAGCATCACCAAATCACACAGTATTTTTGTCCCTTTCCCAAGATACTCCATTGCATCTGTGACAAATCAGGAAACAGGATTTGAAGCAGGATTTGAACACTGGGATGTTGCATTAGATCTATGTTGGAGATTTTTCTATGCAAGGAAACTCCTCATTTCATGCCTTAAAGCAAAACAGGAATGGCAGAAGACTAGAAATAGACAAGCATCTGGCCTAGAGGTAATTATTTTACAAGTATATGAATAATAGAAAATCTAAGAATCAGACACCTGTCACTCTTAATTCAGTCAAGTTCTGCTGCTGGCTCTGAACCCACCCTAACAAATCGAACCAAAAATATCAGTGACAGAAGAGGATGAAAAAGCCTGGCTGCTCAGTACAAGGCTTAAAATAGTGCTCAGAAATGATTGCTTTGCGGCACAGTAGAAGTGAAGACTTCAGGCCAGGAAAGTGTACCCTAGAACTCTTGAAGCTTTGAGTCCACACTCTAATGGAATTCATGTTGATAACTTGATGGGCATTTTGCATTGTATTTATAAAAGCTTTTAATGAGGTCAGACCCATATTCTTGCATCCCATTGTTATTTCACAGATACATCTCAACAACTCACACTTAACAGAGGCAATGCATTTTGTTATGAAGAGTGAAAACATACCAAAGACTGAGGGATTAAACACCTTCACTGCAGTGTCCTCCACATCATGACATTCTCAGTCTGGGAACATCTGCCAGGTAAGCAGTAACCTAACATAGAAAGAACAAAGAATATTCAGAAGAGAGCATCATTTTTATGGTCCTTTAGCAAGTCACTCAAAACTTCTCAGGTGTGAATTTCCTGGGTTTTTTCCACATACCATCTAAGAGCACCCTCTCAGAGCTGTTCTGGAGGCAGTCCCTTCCCCATTTTGCCAAGTCTTTGATTTTACAAAGCAACTTTAGTAATTCCATGTTTTCACAAGAGTCCAATTCTACAAGTTATGTGACAGGCCATTGCAGTAACTTCTAAGCAAAATTCAAGAACATGAGCACAATTATAACACTAAAACAGTAAGAGGCTGGAGATAGTGTTATTACCAGATAGAAGTGGGATGAACTTAGTTTTATTATTTGATAAACAGAGCAATTTCAGCCAGATCTTTAATAAAGCAAACAGCAGTGGCTGAAGTACAGTACCCAGTCACACTTGAGAACATGGGTATGGAAGCTAGAAAATTTACTCATGAATTGCATTAGGTCATAAGCTATTGCAAATGTATTGTATTGTCAAAAGTTTTATTTTCTGAAGCTGGTGATGTTAGTACTTTTAACTTGACACTACAAATTCTTAGTTACAGACAAGAAGAGTAAGAAAGTTGCAAGGATCATCTGAAACTAGATTAAGCCTTTCCCTAAACCACAGTAAAAGCAATCATTAATTAACAAGCAAGCTTGTATTACATGTAGTCACCTGATGGAAAGGGACTTAATAGGTGAGCTCCTACTTTAATCTCTTGCATAACAGATCATTAAAAAGAGAGTGAAATAAAGCTGTTAATAAAAAAGCATAAGACAGACTCAAAATTATCCAGAAGATTATAGGAGGAGTTAATTGAGCATTTTCTACAGTGTACTGCTGGAGTACTTGCTTAACAAAACCAGGACAAATCCCAGTTCAACATCAGTGCCTGAAAGAAAGGAAGAGCCATCAAGATATGTGTTAAGTATGTAAAATAGTCTCCAGCATTCTTTATGGATGTGAAAAGATAACAATGAATCCTTCATTGCTTAGAGGGGAACATTTTTGTCTTGCCAGAGGACGGATTTCTAAAGACTGATATTTACATTTTCCTACAACCTGTAATTTCCTCATTTATCATTTGTCAGGGCCCAAAAACCTTTTACTGCACATCAGATGTTTGCATATGTTTAACGATCCTTTTACCAAACAAATGTCACAGTCTGAATGAGGAAATTAGTTAATATCATTGATGTTGCTAAATTAATACCATTAATATCACACTGTGAGCAGCTACAGAACCTACAGGGTCTTGTATTATAGCTAAGCTCCAGTGGTTGCAAGTTTGTTCTCCAGCAGACAGCACAGAGAAGAAAACCCATGAAAATATCACATGTGAGGAAATGCAATAAAATTTTAAAGATTACTTTGATTCTGTAGTTAGGCTACCAGACAAGTGTGACTAAAGACAGATCATTTGGCAGAGATTTAGAGACACTAACTGGAACTCCCTCATCTACACTTAGAGCCTGCAGCAGTCATAAAAGCATCTAAGGAGATCACAGAAACCATTGCAGCATGGTATTTCTACATGTACAGCAAGATCCAAAGATTTACCCAATGACTTAAGATGGCAGAAGACACCCTGAAGTGTTGTCTTCAGTTGCAACTATGCCTTTCTGTATGCACAACTGAGTTATATTTTGTTCCTTACCTTGTCTCTGCACATATTATCTATGGAAAAAAAACTTTCTAAGAAGAACCATCTAACATTTCTCTCAGGCACTGAAGTCTTCTACACACTTCCTCTTACAGAAGAAGTATGACATAAAGGAGTCAGATTCTTCAAAAATTCCTTCAAATGCTGCTGGTACTGGAACTGGAACATAGGAGAAAACTTTATGAAGACTAAGCTATTTTTAGCAGAATTCTAACACACAAACCCAACTGTGTCTGGAATGTACCCAAAAAGAGATGGGGAAATGGAACTGTAAAGTGATTAATTTGCCATAGAGGGAGATAGTAACTTCAGGATGATCATCAGGATTTTATCAGTAACAGATATTTCCCCTAACCCGATTAGTAACAAATATTTCTAGGTTATTTTCATTAAAATACCACATTGTTAACTCTACACATTACAGTCAGCAACATAGCTAGCTTTTTTTTTTTTCCTTACCCAAAGTCAAAAGCTTGGTGGTTGCAAGACCACAGGGATAGCAAAATTGGAGACGAATCTGTCTCGCTGTGTAGTTCCGTGGTACGGTGGTGCGGGGAAAAAACAAAGAAAGACTCCAGAAAGAAAAAAATTTAGAGATAAACGCTCTGGAACCAAGGCACTGCATACTAAGCAGTGACATGCATTCAGAACTTGCCTTATCGAACTTGTTTGAACTCCTGCTTGACCAAGCTGCTCCGTGGTACAGAGACTATTCTGTAAAATTTTACGCTGTTTTGCTTACCTAAGTGTAGACTCCATATAGCCTTAATTTTTCTAATACATACAAACCACAGTGAAATCTCTTAAAATATATCACTATCACAAGAAAGTAACTTGAACAGCTTCTTCAGAGAACCCTGAACTGAGGTCTGAGCCAAAGAAAGCAATGAGTACATTAGATAACTCGTCTAGTTTTGTACTAGTCTCACTGTGCACCTTTCTCCAAGGGACACATTTATCTGTCCCAAAGTAAGGACTCTCTAGGAACACTCATTCACAACAACTGACACTCAAGGCAGGTATCACTATGCCTGGCATAGTGAGATTTGGAAGACTACGGTATTAAAAGGACTTCAAATCCCAGCACAATGAATGAATCATGTTTCTGACACAGCGCTATCTAGAAACTCTCTGCACTTTAAGAAGCTCTCAGTTAGCTTCACGAATCCATACATAAAATCCCAACTTTCTCAAACACTTGGGATATTTCCTCAAGTCCTTAAGGTAACATAGGGAAAAAAAAAAAAAAAAAAGTACATTTTCAAAGTATATCCATTTTAAATTTTCACCTTTTTTTATACCAATCAATATGCAGTTTTTCCCCAATACAGAAATATCGTTTCCCGGATCAAGTTCAGTAATCTAAACTAGATGTACATAGATCCATCAGAAGTGATTTTAGCATTAGAGAGATTCATCCCCCTGATTAAATAAAAAAAGGAAGAGAGAGGATATTATATAGCATATCATATTGAAATGCCCATTTAAACACTGCTAAGAGAAAAATAAAGATGACCGTTCATACTCCTTACATACTCTACAAAGTCCCTGGAGATTGCAAGGTTAGGACTTATTAGAAAAGCACAAAGATTGATTTATTTATTTTACACTCACCAAACAAGACAGATATGGACATTTAATACTACTTGGTTCACTACCCATAAAATTAAACTCAGGTGACAGGATCTTATCATCATATTCGAGAAGATATGTTAATTTCATTACTATGTTTGGTGTAAGTTAACATCACATCTTGGGCAAAAATTAACGCTATTATAATGCTGCAACATAAATCTGTTACTTTTATTACTGAGTTAATAAAAGTTTATTATTACTTAGTTATTAACTAAGACAAAAAGGGAGCAGTGGAAAAGAAACTGAATAATAAAGCCTTGTAAAAAGCAACTAATGTTAACATCCATCATTTCAGAGTCCTACCACCTATTCTGCGTGGGAAGAGTCAGAACTTTAGTTCTCAGTTGTGCACTGAGCTTTACAATTTTGATACTTCAACCAAGCTGCAATTTCCAGGATTGCAAACATTTTACTCTTTTCACAATCACAGAACAAAAATGTGTTGGTTTAGGATCCTTATATTAAATCTATAAAAACAAAACTACAAAAACCCACCCTAAATGACAGATCTGTCTTTTTGACCTGTGTTTATCCCCCTCCTCTGACCATCTGTAACTCTGGGCTAACATGCAGGAATAACTGCAAACAAGTATAAAGAACTTCATATTGGTAGTACTTCAGCCACAGTGAAGACAAGACCCAGAAGGAAAATATTACATCTATAAGTAAATCTAAGAAAATCTGTACCAGGCTAACTGATGAGGCCTTGCAGATACAAGAAGTATACAATCCTACAAGAAGTTTTCCTCATTCAGTTTCGAGATTGTGAATAATATCAGCTTCTGACATTTCCACATCTTTAAGGTCCACAATCTTCATGCAATATTTATATTATTTCTTGTGAGGTATTGATATTTACAGTTGTTTCCCCATCACCATGAGGTTATTACCTTCATTTAGAATAGTATATGCAGATTAGAGATGGCTCTGCAGCCTAATAGATACATTTTATTTATCCATTAAATATGTCTAATTAGTACTAGTAAAACGTAAACACACAAGCTCCTTGAACACCAAACTGTGAGCTGCTACTCTGATTTTACTGTGAGACAATGCTAGAACATACAGACAGAAATACAAAATAAACTAAAATCTAGAATAAGCTCATTGAGGATACTAACAACAAACCCCTATCACTGCTGTAAGACGACCAGGTTCCACATATCAGCATTCCACTGTATGTTTCTTCATCATATCACCATTTGATTACCTAGTTCACTGTACAGAAACTTAGATAGCATAAATATTTGATGTACAAACTGTGTCTACGTTATGAAGGTTCCAAACATAAAACAGGGAGCTGTGGAACTCAAGTCATACCTGCCTCGAATCTCATTCAGCTTCACAAACAGTTTTGCTTCACCAAAGTTTCCTGGATTCTGTTGTTGGACCTTTCACACCAATTCATTTCCTTTAGTCATTCTACTCTGAGCACCAAATCAAATTGCCTACCACAGCCAAACTGCAGGTAGGATACTTTATTTCTAACACTTCAGTTAAAATTGTGCTCACCAGGATTTGGCAAATGAGAAGACAGACACACCTACATTTTTCACGTATGCACGCAGACATACATACACACACAGGTCAGTTTAGGTTAAATCCTTTGACTATTGCATTCACCTCAAAAAAATCATTATATTCCAACTCAACATTTTGGCAAATGAAATAATATTAACTACTTAAGCAGAAAAACTACAGACATTTTCCTGTCCACTCATAAGAAATGATGGAGGATCTGGTACTGAAAGAGCTAATCACACAGCACGGGCAAACACTTTCAGCTAGAAATTACCTGAAATAAGACTACTTGCAAGGAATCTAAAGCAGAAAGCGTCATATAGCAAAAACACAAGCACAACAAAAAGGAGGTTTTGCAAATATCAAAGTCTGGAAAAAAAAATAAGTCCATTAAAAACCTTGTGAATAATACTGGATTTTATGGATGAGACTGAACCTAACACTTACAAAACCCTCTGCATTCAAGCCACAAAACACCTATAGTAGGAACATCCCACCGTGACAGGAACCTTGCCTTAAATTCCAGGAATTGTGCCGAAGAGAGTCTAGAGCAAATCTGAACTTCTTAATACAGATGAAAAATAAAGCTGTCCTAGTTACACTAATATTTTGTGTGTTTTCCAAAACTTGACTCATATTCCATTTCTCCACGCCCAAACCCAAGCAGAATAGTTAAGGTGAAACTGAGAAAGACAGTAGGGGGGTTGGCTTAGTTTTGGAGCAGTACAGGTAAAAGTTTAAGATTCACTGCTGCAGGACATGTTATGAAATGCAAGGATCAGTCAAATTCTATAAAGAGCACTGACCAGGAGGACTTCCATAATATGTTTAATCAGGATAACATCTTTACACATCAATCTTACTTCCACATAATGAGGAATTCCAAGAGAAAAGCTAAACATTGGCAGGAACAAACTACAGAAGAATATCTTTACGTAAAGTCATTAAAATTATATTTGGGAAAGAGAAAACAGTGCATTTAGCTAGCACTAAAACAATTACTACAGCTGCATCTTTTGGAGAGCTCTTAATCACTTACTCTAGTGTCTTAAGTTTTTTAAGCATGGTGCACCACATTTTACATCTCTTGCATGCTTCAAGCATAAAAGCTATTACATTGCAGACTAATTTTGGAGCACAGCTGACACCTAAGCAGTTAAGGTACTCTTTACAACTGCTGTCTGATGGCATAAGACATTCACCTTTAACGGCAAAGACATTACTTATTGCCACAGTAAAAGTGAGGAGAGAAAAAAACAACATATTTTTAACAACAATTTCTGGTTTTAATCTACTGAACATAAAGTTCGCCACAAACAAATAAGCAAGAGCATATTTGCTTTCACTCACATGTTTGCTGGTTGGAGAAAGCAGGGGAAACAACACAGACCCTGCACCACTGCACGGGTTCCCATCCATACATAACGCTTTGAAGAACAGCAAAAGCGATTAAGAGACCTAGCTACAACTTCACACGTCTATGCCTGGAGCCCTTCTGCCTTGTAGTGCTGCTGAACAGCCCCCACGGGACTAGGAACCAGAAGTTTTTAGTATAGTGCACGTTATTTCCCAGATCAGCCACTGCCTCACTGCGTGACCTTGGGCAAGTCACTTCCCCGCATCTCAGCTTCCCACCTGACAGTCACCTCTTCCACAGATCACAGAGCAGATGAAAACCCGGTAATTATTCAGCACAAGCGACTGTGCACAGGCGAAGCTGGGATAAAAGTGTGGGGGGGATTGGAAGTGGGGGTTTCTT
>VWZY01007818.1:117182-139088 GCA_013399075.1 Chloroceryle aenea
GGGGGCTCCCGCCCAAGCAACCCGCCGAGGAGGTGGAGAGCCAGCAGAAATCTTTAGCCACCCCGAGGACCTCATCGCCCTCCGTACCCTTAAAGGCCGCGGCCCTTTTCCGGCTTCCCTCTGCCCGCCCCCTCAGGGCTACCGCCCCTCACCTCAGTGTCCTCTGCCCCTCTCCGCTCGCGACACCCCTCACCTCCTTCCCTGGCAGGCGCCTTCCGCAGGCCCCGCCGCCGTGCGAAGGAAGAGGAGCAGGGCTGGGAGTGCCCCGAGAGCGCTACAGCACCACCCCAGACAGACCCCCATTAGGAGCATCAGGTGGGGCAGCGAAGGTCTTTTTAGAAGAGGGTGTGGGGCGGAGTGTCAGTCAGGGAAAAAGAAGTGCATGTGGGGTCTAATCCTTCTCCGGTTGCTGGGGATAAAGTCTTGACCTGATAAAGCTTCTGTACTTCCCAGTTGGTAATCGAGGTTCTCTACAGGGGGTGTCGGGAAGCCGGCGGTGGTGGCAAGGCAAGAGAAATGTGCCTCATCCTGCCTCACTGTGCAACAACCAGAGCTAAAATGTGTGACTGTTTAGACATCTCCCGTGGAGAAGCTGTGCTAAAAGAGTCAAAAGTCTCATTCACTTTGTAATGGGTTTGAATTTTAGCTTTTAATGTTCCTAATTTGAAGGTCTTTCCGTGAACATGAGGACAGCATAAGTGCAGGGCCCCTTATTTTTGTGTTCCTATCTCCGCAGCTATGGAAAGAGAAAAATGTACATTTGTTGCATGCATTAACAGGAGTTTTAAATGATTTTTTTTGTTATTTTTTGAAACTGTCAGATTCTTAATTCTCACGAGAGAAGTGTCATTAAATTATGGGTTTAAAATCAGAATATGGATCAAGTATGATTTGCAAGATTTTCAGGATTTGAGATATATTATGCACATTTTAGAGTTCTCTTTTCTCACTGACATCTATGTTTTATGTAGCTGGACAGCTTTGTAATTAAATTAATCATAGTTCCTTTTATTATTAAAAAATATGTTTTCTGGGAATAAAGTCAACCACCCTATACTCTATACCAATGGTGTTCTAAATTGGCTTGCAAGTGGTACAGTGAGTCACTTCAAATAGACACTTTCAAAGTTGGGATACATTTGTTACCTGCTAGGAAGGCTTTATTGAAGTATCCCAACACAACTGAGATTTATCTTCTTATTAAAAAAAAACCCTCAAAATTACTCAAAATTAAATTATTTGGATTTTTCTTATGAGACTTCAACTGGATGAAATTTTTGCCATCATATATGCATGCAGAATGCCTATAAATCTGAAGGGAGAATTTATCATTACAATACACTTTTAAGGAATGGTTTCTATAGTCATAATTACTAGAATGACAAATTAGCTAGTGAATCTTCCATTAATCTTACAAATCTATTCTTAAGCCAAAGTTATTCCCATGTATATTCTAATTAAGGCTTATAATATTAATTTTGTGAGATATTGTTTCTCACATTACTACAAGATTTTGTCCTACTACTCTGTTACTGTTTTTATTAATACACAGAAATTCTATCTAACAACTTAAACCAATTGTCCCAGGTACCAAATATACGCAAAGGAAGATGCTCTTCACTTGAGTTCTTTGCATGCCATCGTCATATATAGAAGTCAAACAAAGGATGGTTGGAAATAGAAAAATCCATAGGCAAACAACCGGCCTCTGAAATGGTGAAAATGCAAAGGACTTATTCAGTTGTACAAGGAATTTTGGAAGAACCCAAAAGCATATGCAGGTAAGTGGTGTCTCAGTCCACTGCTGTAATCCAGACTGCTGTTAAATATAAAAAAAATCCCCTATGCTTTAAGTCTTCAAATAACATTTCTCTATGAAGTGTTTTATCTCACAAACAAAATTACTACTACAAAGGCAGTTGCTTAGGGGTTTTTTTTTAATATATACTCTTTCCCCTGGCTTATTGCAGCTTTTATTACTTATTTGTATAAACTAAAATATGACAAATTCTGCAAGCATACATCATCAGTATCATGTATGTCGTGGATGTGATTAGGGCAAGATTCAAAGAGGCCAGCGACATGCCTTCAATTCAGGGATTTTTGTCTGTATTTTTACTTGCTACTGTCTCTGTATGTGACCTTGGGCAATTTGCTGAACTTGCCTGTGAATCATTCTTCACCTGTGAGATGGGGGATAGTCTTACTTGAAGAAGTGCACTTTTTTAGTAATTATATTTTGTGAATCTTTATTTACAACAAATGAACTAGTAAATAACATCTTTGAATATAGGCATCCAGTTGTCATCCATCGTAAAAGTATTCCCTCCTGCTTCATTCTAAGTAGCACATACTTGGCAGTCAGTAGTGCTTAAAATGAAGTTTAAAAACTAGGTGGTATTTTTTTGTCAAATACAGCAAACATCTTAAAGTCATCAAAGATCTTGTGTGAGATCTTTGAGAGAATAAGCCTGTTTTTCTAATTGGTCAAGCAGTGCCTTAACACTGTGCAGAGGTAAATCTGCAAGCAATTATAGTTCTGGAGACTGAAGACAGGGAGAATGAACAGGTTTCCACAGAGTTCATTGCAAAGAGCACTGTATCCATGAAAAAAAAGGCATATGTTTTCTTTATGAAAAAAAGATAGCAGTGCTTAATTATAAGTGTTCAATGAGAACAGGGTCTGGTACCTGCAAGAATACTATTCTTAAAAATATTTTTGTGTGGTTTCCATATACTGCAGGTGTTCAGCATCGCAATAAGCTCAGAGAACAACATGCCATTCCCACACTACATGTTTGCATTAGGAATTTTGGATTTAGTGGGTGATTTAAAGTCACTCCAAAAAGAGATTGTATGTGCATGTTACATGCCGTTACCCTGTAACTGTCTTCCCACATAGTAGGCTGATGTGCTCAGTAGAGTTAAAAATATTCATATGCTATATTAGTATTAGCTGCAATAATAAATTTTTTTAAATCCCTAATGTCTTAGAAGATCCATTAACCTTAATCCAACACATCTGATTGTACTTGCCAACTGCCCTTTTCCAAATAAAGATATACTGAGTTACATTAATAGCATCAGTAATTAATACTAGCATGAATGCAAAAACAAATCCTAAAATCCAGATAGTGCAAATTTGGCCCACTGATTTAGTTCCAGATCTTGCAGCAGGCTGTTCTCTGAAGGAAACTAGACTAAACCATGGGAGTGGAACTCAGCATTTGAGTGCAAAGACAAAGTTTGAATTTTAAACTCCTTTTTTTCTCCATGTGAAATATGTTAAGTTCTCAGTGGAAAACAAAACAAAACACAGTGAATTCGGGATTGAATGAACTAATCAGAAACATACCTTAGAGCCTTAGTCATAAAGAAGTTGCTTTGTTATAAAGACAAAGCAGATTTGTGGGAATGCTGCCACTTCTTATAAATTGTCAAAGTGGAGAGTTCTTTTATTTTGGTTATGTGCCAGTCGTGGCTCAGGAACTTCTGTTTCAAATGTTGCAAGACCTAGCCTAGATTTAGATAGTGTAGCATATTTAACTAAACAAATTAATCTCAGAAACTGCAGAACTGAAACCGGTTGGATGGACAGTGCTAACCACTGAAAATGCCACAGATGGTAAATAAAACATTATGTTCCTACCACACAGGGACGTGTCTTCTGCTGCCAAACAACTGTATCTGTTAGTGAAAGGGCAACGAAAGAAATACAACAGTAGCAATAAAAGATACAACAAGTACATAAGGAAACAGCTGTCTAAACTTCAGAAGAGAAGACACTTGTCTATCTGACTCCAGAATTAGTCTCTCTGCATAAAGACAGCTGTCAAAACTGTGAGGTTTTGCATGCGCTTTGGTAACTGTGGTAAATGGTAACTGCAATCTCATGTTTCCTACACCCTTACTCAGAACATATTAAGGGAAATGGATTATAACTCCAGTGCTAACAGGGAAGTGTTCAGCAATAACAGCCTGTAGCTTCTAGAGCACTTTTCTGTTTCAAACAGCTTTGCAAACATTGATTAATTAATCTGCTGTGTGTTCAGCTCTGGGGAAGCATGCAATCCTTCCACTAAACAGTTGAGCTTTGTTATGGCTTTTAAAGCCTGAACTGTGCTCTGGGGTCGGGTGAGTGAGCACGTGCAGAGGGGCAATCCTGGAATGAGAGCTGCTGAAGGCATGACGTTGGGGTATCTACAAGGAACATGTTTAACAGGGGCTGTAAATCTTTTCCTTTCTTGAGGTGACAGATAATACACAGGGGTTAAAAAAAAACCCTCTATCTCTTTCTACAAGTTGGGTATCTGCTTTGATGTGTTACACATGAAGGCAGGTTACTGTGCTGACAAAACCATCACAGGCGTCAAGTTCCTTCTGCTCCCTACACGTACTCACGCATTACTTCTCTTTACTGACTTTCCATGTGCACGAAAGCAAAACTTACTGTATTAGTTTCTACATTTAACCTAAAATTGATTTAATTTTAGTCACAATCCCTTTGTAATGTGGAGTTTCCCTTTTCAGCCCAATTCATCAAGATACACATGCCTGGATGCATTCACTTGCTCTGACTGCCTTCACTTTAGGTAAGAATGAAACTCTGGCTTTGTACTTTCTACAGCCTGTGTCTGAGAATGCTGATCCTGCCTTTGTCAGCTGGTAGCCTGAGTGATCTGAATTATATATATCCAGAAGTTACATTTTTAAGAGCCTCAGCTACTGGCAACTAAATCAAATTTCTTAATCTGAAGTGCATAGTACACTCATTATGTACTTCAAGTATACATAGTTATAATGAAGCCCTGCCAATGATACTGCCTGAGTAATTGCATATATTGCATGGTTGCTTTAATACAGTAGTTAATCTGACACTAGACACTACAGAGCAGATTTTTTTCAGGGCTGGTTGGAAGACAGAGCCTGAGACACCTTAGCTAGACTATAGAAGATTTCTTTTTTTCCTATATCCAGTACATTGAGGAAACGCATTTTAAGGAGGAGGAATACATGAAGTCACTTCAGCGGGGGAAAAGTGACAGAGAGAGAAATAACTTTATATAGTTTAGAAATCTCTGCCAAGTTGCTTGCTGTAGAAGCTTCTGCAGAGACACTTTGTAAGCAAAGATTCCTTGGACTCTAGCAGGGGACAGAGCATTTTTGAAAAGATGCACAGCTTTAGACTGCAGGACAGGGTTCACATTATTTACTGAGAAATGGTTGGCTGCCTGCCAATCTGAAAAACACTCCCTTGCTAGCATTTCAGCTGAAGAAAAAACAAGGTAAAATAAATACCTCAACATTACTCTATTACAGTGTTTAGACTCTACCCTTCATATGGAAAAATGAAATTTATTACAACAATAAATGACCCCCTAAAGATCTGCAAACTTCCAGGGTTCTCTGTCTTTTCCTTTCTGACAAAGCTTTGCAATTTCACCAAAGTCAGAAAGTTGTGATTGTACCAATAGATCATGCCTGTGCATACATATCAATGTGTATGGAGGAGTGACATGCTTTAATTGTATTTTTAATGGAAAAGATCAAATAATTCCATAAAATATGCTGCAGGTTTTATGATTGATGATTTCATTTTGAACAAGGCAAATTAAAAATGAGACTGAGAGCTCAGTGACTCTTTGAAATTATTGACTGTTGCATATACAGATACATGCATAGATCTAGTATATTTGGTGTGGTTTGAATCTGCATATGGTATCTTTTCTGGTTACAAGATCACAGATCATTCCTTTTATTTGTGTATGTCTAAATTGATAACAATCAACAAAAATGCAGTCTCTGCAGTCTTAAAACTACTCAAGGAATTGAACACATTTATCACTGGGAATTTTTTCTTATGGTGTCTGGAAGGTGTATTTCACATATACAATGCTGCTGATGGCACTCTTGTACGTTAACCAGTGGATGTATAATTTGCAGATGAAGAACAGAAAGGTATGTAGTCTTTAAGTCAGCTTTGGGTTTCGCTCTTCAGCAGCAGCAAGCACTGGTCTACTACTGTATTTGATCACACACGTTAATTTGCAAGCTGTATTTAAACATCTTCTTCATGCTTCCTGTTCAAGATCTAAGATACAATAACCAGTACAGCTATATGCTAGGCCACACAAGCATAGGCTCCTAGATATTAAGAAAAGCAGGAACTGTTGATAGCTTAACTTGATCTTCTGGCATCTAAGTTTTCTTTTTATGCAGCAAATCTTGCAAGCTTCACTGGTTACCACTGGGTTCAGTACTACTATGATAACTGTTCAATAGCACAGATACTGTTAGGAGTATCTTACGTTTGCCAATTGTGTTTCTGTGTTATTGAGCCTTAAAATCAAATACTCCCTGACCATTGGGACATGCAGTTTGAACCACAGTCACACATGGATTTAGCTGGTAGTCTTTACTACTTAAAAGTCTCTAACAGAACTGTCATTTTCCTTTTATAACTTAGTATCTAGACTCAAACCAGACCTGCACGTATAAAATATATCTCAATATGTATGAAGACATATTTGGAATCTCCAGGGTCTCAGGGGTAGTTAACTTGAAGGTACATGCTTATTCTAGGCAACAGAGAATATATGCAAAAGCAAAATGTCTTAAGGATTTTATTCTTTTACTCTTCTTAAATGTATACACTGAATGTATACTTATATATACTGCCTTTATGTTGTAAATTTTTATATAGATATCATTTTTCCATAATGTATGTCTATATAAACATGTCTTTTATTGAAGGATGGGCAGGTGTTGGGCTGAAGTCAAAAAGCTTTAGATATAATTATTTGTAATAATGTTCATTTCTATGCTGGGATGGTATAAGTAAGAATAACTGCAGAGAATATAAAATTGTCACGTGCTGTTTACAACCTAAATCTATATGGGAACTGAGCCCTCACAAGACAAGAGCTTTGAAATCCACACTAAAATACATAAAATACACATATCATGGTGTTCTGGCTACTGAATCACAGAAGACAAAGAGCAAATGCAGTGCGAAGGAATTGCAAAGAGTAAGATTATCTAAGGCAGTAAGAATTTAGAAAGAAAATTAAAATTAATTCCTGCTGTTTGGTGGGTAGATTCATTTCTGGGTTTGTTTTTTCTGACTTGTGACATGTTTGTGATGCTTTCTTGGTTTTTTTTTCAGCATAAACAATAAATCATAATACTTCCTAAATTAAACATTTTCATTTATGACAGATAATTTTGCAGGAAAACTGCATGTAGGAAAACATAATTAAAAATAAAACTCCCAGTCCATTTTGTGTTTTATTCCTGCAGAAGGCTGCATCTCTTTTGAACTTTCATTCAACTGCCTGAGCTCACTGGTTATGTTTATTTAACCTCTTTCTTAGCACAACGTATGAAGGAGCTCAATATGAAGGAGAATCACTTACAAATTATATTACGTTCTTTTTAGTTACATCTGTTGTGTTTCTCAGCTTGTGATTGCTGCAGGCAAAAATTACCATGGACAAAAAAGAATAGGCACATGTAAATAAGTCACCTGTTCTATATTGCCTTCTGTAAAAGTCAAAAGTCAGCTCTCCATTTTTATCAGCTGCTGTTAAAGTGAGGATGCAGTGGGGATTTCTAAGAACTAGGGTGAGCTGGCTGACCTAGTTGTAAAACTGGAAATTATGGATTATGTCTTGTTAAATATGAATTTTAAGATTATTCTCTTTAAATATTGAAGAATAAATCTAAAAGTCAGACCCTCTGGTTTTTTGTGCAGCACATGATATGCCCTTTTAATGTTGGTTATTACAGTGTATAATACATTTGAAGCATAATCAAAAAGTTTTGGCAGATGACATTTTGGATTTTCTGGAAAAGTGCAACACAGATTGTAGTACTGACTGTTTGTTGGCTTTAAGTCCACTTCACTCAAGAGTTCAAATGTCTTATCTTCCAGTTGCTCTGTTATTTGCAGCTTTATGATTTATGTATTTATCTGAATATAGTCTTTTGATAGTAACAAAAGACGCAGCATAACTCACTGCCAAAAATCTCCTAGGGGCTTTTCCTCAATTTTGCCATGATATTTAAAACTTCGCCAATCCAAGACAAGCTCTATTTGTTTAGTTTTCCTCTTGTTTGTTCCTCATAATAAAGTCATGTTCTTTATTTCTCAGATAAGGTTAAAGGAGAAATTCCAGTTGTACTAAAGACAACTGGAAACTTCTGCTGGAAAACTTGTGTATGTTCATCTGGTTTAGAAGAACTAAATTTTGTGTAGTATTTTTGTCATCAGATTCCTTTAAGTAAGTCTTCCCTGGCAACATCACTTTCTGATACTTTAAAAGTGTTTAGGTGCATTTTCTTCTGGAGCAAGGACAATCTGTTTTGCAAAGGATTTATTTTGACCCATTTTACTCATTCATTCTACCCTTAATAGGCACATGTTGATATGAGAGACAGTGAAAAAGCATAGACTACAAAACTGGCCACAAAAAGAACATCATGGGGGGACAAAAGAGGAGCAAAATAGGAATGCAGGAAACAAAAATTGAAGAAGTCTGTTAAAAGAAGTATAATCTTTACATTTGCTTATTCTTTCCTAACATTACCTACATGCTTATGCAATTTCACTACAAAATGTGAATGAAGAGCTAAATGATAACATTTCTGCTTATATTGAATTGGTGGTGGAAAAAAGCTCTAGATAAACTGCTGAATATTGGTCTCAATCATTTATCAGTCTGTTTTTCCATATGTACTAGCTGTAAAATTGACTAGTAGGAAACAAACAAACATTAAGCAGTAACCTGGCTCCTTTGCACTGAAAGCTTTCCTGAGTTGACAGCTGAGATTTCTCCTGCAAGAGGGAATCCCTGGCAGAAGTAGAGCTGGCTTAGAGCCACCTTGGCTTCCCTCTGTGCCAACTGGTATTGAGAAAGAGATCTGGAATACTGTCCTTCAAAATTGAACCTCCCATAGAAACACAAAGACTTGAAGTATTTTTTTTAATCAAGTCTGAATCTTCATGGCTTATCTTCTGCCAGTGTGTATGTCCTAGGAAAGGACTCTTTCAGCAGAGTTGTGCTTTGCAGCATTTAATAGTCTAAATTTCTTTTCATTATAGTTTCTCTTTGTGAAGAGTTGTTTCTCCCTTTATGTGAATATTTGACCATCCCTATGAAGAAACTGGGTAAATTTCCTTTGGGAAAACTCATGCTGATTCCAGGTAGAAACTTGTTTACAATTCCTTTTCTAAGCCCTATCCACCCATAAAATACATTTTATTCATAATAACTGTAGTCTATTAAAAAATGTTGATTCACACACAATGTGAATTCTACTCACAAGAGTGAGTAGATCTGTTTTTTTTTGAAATTGGGATTTAATGACAAATTCAACTTTCCTTATTTTGAATCCATGACATGGTATGAGTTCTCAAAGATTCTAAATAATAATCTTAACTTCTTTAGTTTAGGTATAAGATCCAGAAGCACATAAACCTGGCAGAATCAAAGAGCTTTGTTTGGAAAATAAACGTACCAAAGCTTTCACTTGTATTATTAATATGTTATGTAAGGAGCTGAAAGTACCTTACAGTTTGTGAGTTTACTTTGATACATGTAAAGTGAGTCATTGTTACAACAGATAATGCAGAAAAGATTGCAACAACCGGTTACAAAATAGTGTGTAATTTATCCTTTATAATTGCTTCCTGTTTTGACATAAACAACTTAACTGTTTGTTAACTTGCAATACATACAGTTTTGTTTCAAAGCTTTTTTGATGTTTTGAACCTGAGAAAGATAGAGCACTTTTACCAGTGTAAGGCAACCTGAGTATATGCAAGCAAACTTGTGAAGTTACTGCAGGCAACAAGTTTGAGAATTTCAAGTGTGTGTGTTTGTCATTGAGATTCAGAAGATATTTTGGAGGTAGCATTTTCAAGTATTAGATACTGTGAAAGATGTCCCCTTTGTAAGTGTAAACCTGTGTCCCTCCAACAAGGAGACAACAACAGAGAGAATTCCCAATGTTAGATGACCGCCAAATAAGAGCTCTCTAAAGCTGTTTTCTAAACTACAATTATTTACTAGATTATTACGTTCCTCAAAGAAACCCAAAACATTTTAAATAGTCTCCAGGTTTCACTCACCATCCTGGTGTCATATCAAAAACCACATCATCTCCACGGAGCTGTGCTGTGGTGATTCTGCAGCAGGGTATTAGAACCACAGCAAGAATTTCCTGATGGTACAGCATTGGCACTGTATTAGAGCTGTATTTGGTCAGTGCTATTAGAGCTATATTTGGTCAGTGCAGGTATGGTAGAGATAAATTTCAGTTCAAATAATTTCACTTGGAATTAACAGGTTTTTCTTTCAGAGCTGAGCCCATGACACTGCTGTACGCTCTCCTGGCTGATAGGTTAGTGGTTTACCACTGATCTTTCAGTATCCCCAGCTGAGCCATTTAATTACACTTCTGGCTCCCTGATGACCAGTCTGGCCAGACTGTTGAGGATGGACTCACATATTAGTGTCTTATGTTCTATAAATATCTTATGATGTTATTACGTCGTAACATGGATAAACTAATTTGTTCAGTAGATGTATCTACTCTGAAAGTCAGAAAGGTTGTAGTATATTATACCATGAGATGTTTTGGCCAGATTCTCAGCTCCTGAACGTTGATGTACCTCCATTTATACAACATACTTTTCCTGATCTATGTTGTTGGGGTTTTTTTCTATTCCACCTTAAATTCAGACACTGGTAATGTTATTGCTTATGATTTTGTCTTTTATGTACTCCCTTAAGAGAGGTGAAAAATTTCTTCACTTCTTACCAGTCTCTGAGGCATCTTATCCTTAATGACATGTTAAGTGAAACCAAAAGTGCAAAGGACTAAATTTGGATGTTGTGGAAAATAAAAATATTTTAGGGATATCAGTCTAGAATACTCTCGTAGCAGAGCAATAGAGCAGGAAAAAGGAGTTCTCCTGTATAGAAGTATTAATTTTTAAAAGCAGGACATTTGGACTTCTTCTATATGGTGTTTTAGAACTTCGATAATTATTTCCAAGTAGAGGAACAAACATATTCTGCCCTTAACCTGGACAACAGTTTATGCAGAGAAGTCTTTGTAACCCTAGCTAAAGCTAGTATGGCCAATTTCCAACTACTTCATGGAAGCCTTGTTAGTGTTCACTGCAGGCATGCTTGTAGTTTATGGGTTTTGTACCAGTTCAAATTTTAAACATTAAATATTAATCATGGGTATAGATAAACTTCTTCTGATTAACTAGCACAACCCGTAGAAACTTGTAGAAAAAAAAGGGGGCAATGGTAATTTTTTTCTTTATTTTACCTTCTGTCTTTCACATAAAGACATGACTTTACTCTTTAGTATCTCCTGACAGTCTTTTGAATTAAAGATGTCTTTGTAGTTTTAAGGTGATTTTAAATGTCCCAATCCTTTAAAACATTTATCATTAACATCCCAGCCAAATAGTCCTCTTCATGATTAAAATGGTTTAAAGTGTTGTCTAATGGACCCAGAAGGGTAACTTCACTGTGCGTTTCATCTTTGTCAGGTTTTTATATTCTGTGGATTTTTCTTCACAATTACACAGCCAGAAGTCTGTTATATTCCCTTTGCAGAGCTGTTCAATTGAGGAGAAATGAAAATGAAAGGGAAAGATTGAATTTTTGGATTAATACAAGCTACAGTTTATTTGTGTTGGATTAAAAAAAAATCCTGATATGTGGGTCAAGAGGTTGGGAATAAGATACAGGATTGTTCATCTGAGACTGTAGGATCAAATCAGTTTGACCCAAGTTGTTTGCTTCCAGTGATTATTATTATTTGGTAATCTTTGGGAAACAAGCAAATGACTACATAATAAAGAGCTGAAGCAAGCTATCTCTGCACTTCCTATGTTCTGTTACAAAAGAAAGATGTATTTCGGGGATGTAGGTAGAGCTTACTGAACTCCAGTGTTCACACTGGTCAAAATGTTGTTGAGTACATATATCCCAATTGGATTTTGTATATGGAATATGAACCTATTTCCAAAAATGTACGTTTAACTAGAATGATAAATTCAATTTTTAAAAATCTATAATGAAAGTATGTGTTTGGTATGCTAGATACAGAAGAGTGAAGGAATGTTTATTTGCTGATCAAATATCAGGTTTTATTGAACAAATATGTATTTACATTTGTAATTACTTTCATGTAAGTGTTTGTTACCAGGCAAGTCCAAGATAGATTTTCTGTTTCTTCAAATATTTAGATTTATTACATTTGTTTGTAAACTATCCACCAACTTCATAACAGGAATGATACAAAATACAAGTAAAATCTTGTTTGTGCAGCATGTGTGTATATCCTTTTGTCAAAAAATTCCCTGTAAGTTTAAAAAGCAGCTAATGCAGTGCAAGAGTGACAAGAGGAGTGGGTGACATCATTGTGCTGGAAAAGATTTTGAGAAATGAGACTTTATACCTTTGCATGAAAACATCAAAAGATAGAGAAGATGATGAATGCCTAACAGGTTTCAGGTTTATTTGATTATATTTGTGACTTTTTCAAATTTCTTTTAAAATGTGCTGAGTTTTGCTGTTTTACTAGCAGTTCAACATCAAATAGCCATGGTTTAATTGTAGGCTTTGTTGTTGCCATTCTACTGACTTATGCAGAGGCATTTATCAATCTAAGGTTTGAAATTAACTTCAAAATGCAGGAAAGATGGTTTAACTCAGAGAAAAGGAGCCTGTAAGCATATTTTTTAACATAAAAGCAATGTTAGGATCTGAATCATATTGGGAAGATGGTTAAATATCTAGAAAGAAATTGTCAGATATGATGTTATGCAGCTTGAAACTCTTCTGGAATCCATTTCAAAGGATCCATTTTCTGTAACAGTATTTTTTGTTGAGATTTTTTTAATGTCAGGTGATTTACTTCAGTTTATAACATTAAATTCTATTTTAACACTTTATAGAATTTTAAAATTGTTTTGGATGAAAGAGAACTTTAATATTGTCAAGTCCAACCATGAACCTGTCACTGCCAATCCCACCACTAAACCATGTCCTTAGCACCACGTCTTTTAAAACCTCCAGGGGTGGTGACTCCACCACCTCCCTGGGCAGCCTGTTCCACTGCTGAACAACCCTTTCAGTGAAGAAGTTTTTCCTAATGTCCAACTAATATTTTACTAAGATGAACAGAAATATTATTACAAAAATTACATTAAAAAAACATTAAAAATTTAAACAGTATTGCAGAGAAATATGAACTTCTGTCCCTCATCTGTTGTTTATGCCTCATTCCTTTCACCAGCCTTTGAATCAAATCCCTCACACCTAACCTCTGTATCTCCCATCCCCCAAATCATTACAATATGTTCCAGCAATCATCCCAGATGTGTGCAGTACCCAGAAATTCAGACTTTCTGCTTCTTTTCCTTGCATCTCAACCCTGTGTCACCAGCATGGCCATAGGCAGAAGCTGTGGTGGATGCAGATCCTCTTCAAAAGGCCATTCCATTTCTACTGCTTCATCATTCTTTCTGCTTCTTTCAGGGTTCAGTCACTATGGTTTAGAGCATGAGTCCTCTGTTTGCTGCTTTCTGTGTGCCTTTCTAGTCATACACTTACCCTCTACACTCAGAACTGACCTTCTGCTCCAATACACATTAAGCCTTTCTGCCATTTTTCCCCCAGCTATTACCAGACTGGCAATATCATGCCATCAAAGAGGCAGTACAATGCCAAGATTCTTGCAGTATTTGGTCAATCCAAGTACCCTTTACACTGTGAAGTAAATGCAGCATCTATTTGCTGCAACTGAATCAGATGTGTGATTACCAAGGAGAGTTAAAGCACTATTTTCTTTTCCTTATAGGATGCCAGTGTTCTGTTTCACATAAGTATACTCTAGGGAATGTTGCTGTTTAAACCACAGCCTCAGATTTGTGGTTGGAAAAGTGACAAGGGTGTGTATAGGAGTTCTCGTTTTGATTCCCAAAAGGTATGGTTGTCATCATTAAGACTACTGATTATATGCCTTCTTCTTTCAGATTTCTATTCATAACCATAGCATTCACTCCCCACTTATCTGACATTTTTAGTGTTTAAGAGGAACTCAGAAACTATAGAAATTATTGTAATTATTATGTGTCAAAAGTCAGTTTAGATATGCAGTCTGAATTTTAAAACATGTTGTATCACTGAGAAAATTATTTGCTAAGTGTCATGAGCTAGGTCCTTAATTAGTCTGAGGAAATCTATCTGTTGGTGCTAGGGACTTGCTTGAGCTGTAGCTCTAGCTGTGATAGCTAGAAAGATGCCCTATTTACTTGGGTGATGCTTTGATCTGTATTTAAAGAGTAAGAAATGGTGATTGCTACTCTAGATTAGGAAGGTTTGCATTTGTAACCAAAACACTGCTCTACAGGTGATGCATTTGCTATATCCAGCTGAGCCTGTAAGTTCTGCTAATTGCAATAAGAAAACGGAAAGCAAATTAAAAGGGTGGCTGCAGGGAATTAAAGTGACGGGAAGATATAGTAGATAGGCTGGAGGATATGTCTATAGATACAGGCATAAAATCCTGAGAAATTACCTGCTGAGTCGCCCATACTAGTTTGAAGCCAATATGTGTGGTAGTTTTTATGGCCTTCTGCACAGGAAATGTGATGTGAGGTAACCGAATACAAAGAATAGCATAATAGTGCATAGTACCTTGGAATGCTGTGGCTCTGCTGGCTAGATTCAGCGAGGACAGCTGGTTAGGAAACATTCTGCCCAATTTAACATGTTATCTCAGTAAATTAGGCCAACAAAAATTAGGGTACATGAAATAATAATTTAAGACAGTGTCATGTGATTCAAGAAAGCTGGACAACAACAGATAGGATCTCTCTTTGTCAGAGGTGGGAACTGAACACTGGCTTTATTGTTTCAGGTTTTAATTTTGCTAAAGATTTGTTGTGTCACATGTTAACAGGAGAAACAAAGCCTGCATCTTCTTATGGAGATTTTTTTATTTGTTTATGTATAAGTGACACACATTGTGAAAGGACTATGGCCAGGGACTGAAAAGGTAAATGGTGCAGTTCTTGGTAGTCACACGGTGTGTTTGGTCTCAGGTTCATGAGTCAGGATTGACTTGAGAGCATCACAGATATTTAGAATTACCTCCAGAGATGGAGGACTGCTGAGCTATGGAAAGTAAAGTAAGTTTGAAACATGTGAAAAGCATATTTGCTGCGCTTTTTTGTTTGTTAGTTTTCCTGAGGTCCATTTTAAATGATGTAAAGGATTTGTGCATATTTAGTCCTTGTCAGCTCTGGTTTATTAAAGGTCTTTGGTTGCCAGACAATGAGAAGTGATTTGTCCAAAGGCAACAATAGACGTACAGTGAGATGGGGAGGATGCCGAGAGGTACTAAAGGCTATCAGGAGCTGTTGCACGCTGGAGGGTTATGGTAATTCTTCTGTAGAACTGCACCTATCATTACAATTGTGTAAAAAGTGCGGGCTGCACAATTACTCATTAGGTAGACATTTGGCACCATTTCTTGTGGTGCTGATTGAGGACAACTTTAAATCAGATTTTGTGGGTATTTTCCACGGTATATCACTAACAGCATAAAGGACCAGGATGTTTAATAGGAGCAGAAAAGTATTTTAAAGATAGAACATGCAAGAGTGAAACACAGCATTTGCACCTTTCCTGATTTTTTTTCAGATGTCTTTCACTCTCAGTGAAACACTAGCTTCTTTAGTCAGTCTTGTTTCCTTGCATCCTTCAGTTGCTAGGAATTATAATACTAGGGTATAGTCTTTGCAAGTGTAAATTGCTAACATTGTAATGCAGCCAGTGGAACTAAGGTAGTATATGCTGACCCAAGTTATGACCTATTAAAACTATTAATTTACACACATTCTTGCCTCTTGAATAAACAGCAGGTTTTATGAGGCCCTCCTGCTAAAATGTGGTTTTATCTTTTAATTTCATATACAGCAGAAGGAGGAATTTGAATATGAAGTATGCTAGAACTATGGAAACTCATATAAAAATCACTAGTTTGACAGTGCAATTAGTTTTACTAAAACCACTTGAGTTAACGAGGCTGGTAGAGTCCCATAAAGGGGGTGTTGGGGAAAAGACACAGGGAGTAAAAGTTCAACTGTGACTCAAAGCAGGTAAGATTATTAAAAACTGTGCAACATCAGAACACCAGCTTTGTGCAGTTCTGCAACATTTGAGCAAATGTGATTTTGCAAATGAAGCCATATTTAATGTAGTATAGTGATTCTGATGTGGAAAACTTTAAAAGTGAAAACAGACTTAGAGTATTTTTCCTACTACACAATTTTTTGGCAAATTCATATTTGTGAAGACACCTTTTCAAACTGACTTGTTTCAAAAGAAATTTATTGTATCCAAAGGTAGAATTAAAAAAAAAAAAAGTGAAAAAAAAGTTAGATTCAGGCTGATAATTAGACATAGATTTTCTGCTGTTATCATTATTATTATTATCAGCAGGAAGTCCAAGAAATCTATTGTCTCTGAGAGAGGAGGAAAAAAAAAGAGAGAGAAATGCATCCCTATCAGAAATAAGCTCTATCTTACTGCAATCAAGTATTATTGGTAATACAGCATGTTTTCTTTCATGAGGAAAAAATGGAGGAAAGGTCTGTCATGTAAAATTTCTTGGGGTAATATCAGCATATATAGCGAACACCAATCTGTTTATGTCATAACACTCTAAAAGATAGCATTCTGAACTCCTAAGCACAGAGTGCCATATACAAAAGCCTCAGGATAACAGGTAAACTGCAGGATTTTACTGTTTCTATCTGCTGCTCTTTCTTTCTTCCTCGCTTACTTGCTTTCATTTATTAATTTCTTTTATCTTCTTTTTTCACCTTTTTGTCTTTCTTTCTGGAGATAGTTATGCTTTTTGTGTCAGTTCGTGCTGGCAGTGGACTATGAAACTTCCAGGCACTAGGCTGAACTGAGATTTATGTTTGCTCCATCAAAATTCTGGCATGTCCTGTTGTTTTGCATGCTAATAAAAGACAGATTATATTGGTTAGTCTTTTACCGCACGTAGTGTGGAAAAAGCTACAGGGTAAAGAGTCTGACTGTGGAGAGAGAGTACATCAGTATGGAAGTGTAGAAATATTTTAAAACTATAATGAAGCTTAAAAAAAAAAAGAAATGTGAACTGTTGTATTCTGTAGATGTTATGGCGCCTGCTTCTCCACCTGTTTTTGCTGGTTCAGGAGCTGAGATCCATGCAATAAGCAGAAAATCTGAATAAGTAAACAATCCACTTAATGTAATTTTTCTGTCTGTATGTTTCTAGAGGTATAGATTACCTGCCACTTAATGCATGTCAATCCTTTTGTGCAGCTGTTCTAATACAATTGAAGTAGAATTTCTGACGAGTAGAAGGGCTGCTAGATTATTTGGCTGTGAGTTTTTTTGGGGGTTGTTTTTCTAAAGTAATTTTTCTATCTATGATTGTAAATTTTAGTAAATCACAGACAGAACACCTTATGCAATAATGTTAGCATTAGTGGGAATTGCTTAAAATTATACTGTCAGGCTCTCAAAATACATGAATATTGACTAACAATTTCATTCCCAGTGCAGCTAAAATGACCATTTTTTGTTTGCCTATTTGCAAACTCCAGTGAAATGAGCTACAGATGCATAGTCTCTGCCTCTTCCTGACAATAATGCTGCATGTAAATGAAGACTTACATTAGCAGTAAGCTATGTAGCTGTGGAGTCACACCGTTTACCACAAAAGCACATGGTCCGGAGGGTTAGGAGTGAAAAATTTCTTCTCAGTCTTAATTCTGATTATGCTAGTGATTTGCAGCGCAATCTTGGAAAAGCAATTTCACCTTTAAATGCTTTGCTTTTCCATGCTAAAATTGAATTCATTATCACAGAGGCATGTAGCGAACGCTCCTTATCATTTCCATACTACAATCTGGAGGAAAGTGGTGTGTGGGTCTTTTGTTACCCTGATACCCAGGAGAGCTGTGGAAGAGCTGTAAAACTGACTTCAGTTGCTATGAAAAACTCTATATAATTCCTTATGGTTTTTCACTTGCCTCTGATGGTACAGAAGCTTAATTACATTCAGCTCCACTGCTTTTTGTCAGAATGGATTGTGGTAATTGTCAAACCATATACAGGCATTTGAGGGCCAAAGCCCTATCTTGTTCAAGTTTCAGCTATGAGTAGTGCTTTTCGGATAGTATGTTCAGATCTTGCAGAACTAGTTTTCATTGATGTATAAAATGGCAATTTTTGTATCACTTACTGTTCTGCAGCACTCCTGATGCTCATGTGTTGTGCCTGTGATGAACAAGCAATAGCCAAAGGGCATTTTGAACCATCAGAATTACATTGCTTTGAAAGAATTCTTACTAGCGTATTTCACTCGAGTGAAGCCTATTGAGAGTATCCTAGTTAGATCTCAGTAAATATCTTCTGGTGTTGTCTCCAGACTTGCATTTCATCACTAAGCACACACTACTAGCTCAGAGCCTTACCTTTCACATCCTGAGGTTAAACACTTAATTGTGCTTTTGCTAGCTTGAGAATGGATTATTGACCTTCTTTCCATTTAATGGGCTCCCAGACAGGAGCTGTGCAGAGATCACAGTGAAGTCAAAATGACATTGCTGGAGGCTTTTATAGAAATGAAATCTACTCAAAATGGACCCATCTATGGAATGTCAAAGCAGGCTGAAAAACCAAAGCCAGACCTGATCCATATCTACAAAAACTCCCTGTGATTCTCAGTTTGGCATACCAGACAATACCTCTTGTGATCTCCAACTTACCTAGCACTTCCAATGTAGTCACCCTTACTCATGCTTATATTGATGCCTAATATGATGCTTGTACTGATATCCTGATTTATGACTGTTAGAATGTAAGTATTATTGCATCTGGAGGTATAATCTTCAGAAGGAGAACTGGCATTCTGTTTAGTTCAGCTAATTCTTAGCAAAGTGAAACTTCCAGCTGTTTATAGAGAATGAGATCTCCAGTTAGTGTTCTTTGATCTCTATGTAGGAAACAAGATGGTTGAAATAAACATGGTTATCCTTTAGAAACTGGACATACATCTTCTTATAGGATCATCCACATTAGTTCCAAAAATACTCTAGGCATAAATTTGAGGTTCAAACATTCTCTTGTCTTTGTACCTCTTGCTTTATAGAGTAAAAGATCAGTTTAGAAATGCTTTTGAAAGCATAGGGCTAACTAGAGTGGACCAGACTACTTCACTTACAGGTAAGAATGTAGAATATTTACCAAAAAGTACTGCAAAAAGTTATGTTTAAAGAAGCATGGTTTTTTTCCCCTCTGTGTGAAGGAATTGCTGGAACAGCTGTGGGGGGTAAAGTTTGGAGATAAACTTCATTCAAAGTTGACTGATAATTGTGCAACATACACTTACATATGTAAAATAATGCCTAAGCTTTTTACAGATTATTTAATTTGGTACTTCTGCCCTCGGGCTTGACTGATGTTTCACAAACTTTAAGGACCTAAATTAATCACATCTACTACCCTTGAAAAGCTTCTCATGCTCAAGCATATTTGGATCAGATTCTGTTTTTCAGTAGTACTGTTAATAACAAAACCCTAACTTATTCTTGGCAAGTATTACTGCTTTTTGACAAACTTGAGAGTAGCTGTTGAGAAAAGCATTACAGAGTATAATGAATAAGCATACTTTAAAAAAAAATAAAAATCAATTGATACCTTTCCCAAATGGTTAGGATTCATGGGGTCTTTTAGGGAAATAGATTTAAAATTTGTATGACCTTGCATATGCTACTTTTATTATAATTATTATTACTACTAAGGTTAAAATACTACTGTAGAAGTGAAAAGTTGATCTTGTCTGTGGCAGTGAAGAAGGAATAATGTTATGTGCTAGAGCTGAAACTACAGAATCTGGGACCAGTGTCAGTATCCAGTAATTCAGCTGTACCAGTAGAGGGAGCTTACAGCTGAGAGTACCTAAAGCAATGGGCCTGGCTAGACTGCCTACAGGAAGATTGCTCTTTGTCCTTTGCTTACTTCCTTTCTACCAAAGCACATGAGGAGAATAATATAGATAAAGGCAGAGCTACCTGATGCTGTTAGCTGCTTTTGCAGTGACTTTAGTAACTACCCTTGCAAGTCTCCTGGATAAGAATGGCAACTGTCTGAACAACCTTTTCAAGACTGCATCATCGACACTTAATTTTAAGTTTATCTCGGGTACCCCACAAATGGTACATTTCTTCCTGAAACAGTCAGCCATGGGTTGTGGTTTTTCCACACCTCTTTATGATTGTTTAAAATATCTACAAATAATAAATGAAATAACATCAGAGAAACATTAAAAGCATGCACATAAAATTCCTGAGATTTTTGAGGGCTACACTATTAATGTTAGAACCACAGGATACCCTATTTGACAAGTCAACAGAAAATTGTTTAAGAAAATCAGTCTGAAATATTTAGAAGTGGTCAGCTGGCTTTATATCATCCGGACTAAACTGATACTTTATGAAATCAAGGGTAGATCAGTGCTAAACTTTTTTGAGCCTTTCTGTCAAAGTATAGCTTTTGAAATTAATTGTCTATGTAACATCCTGCTCATTAATAGTTCCTTCTTTGACTGCATTTGAAGGAACTGGATTTTTTCTTCCATGCAGTGCTTACCAATTGCATGACAGATGAACCTCAGCCTACGCTTTGTTTCTTATTTAAGCAGAATTCCCAGCAAACTGCAGTTTAAACCAAGCCTTTTTCTGTTGTCAAAGGCTGTCTGCTGGAAGGAAACCACTATCCGGAGCTGTCTTGCTTTTCTTCCCCACTGCTTTCTGAGTTCATGCAGTGCTTTTCCCTGTCTCTCTGGGGCATGATGATATTGTTCAACTCCTTCTTTAGAATACTAGCTGAAAAATTAACACAGAAATATGTAATTCTTGCAGATGTATTGTAAACTGATTTGGACTTATAGTTTTCAGGTAGGGCAGCTGAACTTTATCTAGAAAGTGAGTTTGAGATGCGTGACTGTATGCAATACTTGCACCTGTGTGTGTGCACAAAGATGAATCCTTTGATTTTGGTGGAATTTACAAAATTACTGTAAACATTTGGAGTGAGAACATTTGCAGAAGATGTAACTGTGACTCCTGATGGCCTTGCTTTTAGCAAATTAGCAGCTATTTTCTTGAAACAGTGTCACATAGACCTGTATGCCTAGGGCTGATGGGGGTTGAACAGTGGATTACAATAAATTATGATTTGATGGCTGTAGAGGTCTTTGTAAGCAGGATGTTTCAGTCTTGCTGTTCACTGGAAATGTCTAACTTCTATATTATATTTACATATAAGGACAATGAATAACTTTAAATGCTTTGGGTAATTAACTAGTTGCTGGCAGCTTAGTACATAACAAAGAACTATTCCACTTTTAGGTCTGATAATGAACAGTATGCATTATACAGTGTTAGGAAAAAGATCTGCCCTCCAAAACCACTGGAGAATAATTACATTAGCTCATTCATGGCATGCTTACAGTGACTGCATTGGATGAGGGTATCTTTTAACCTAGTGAGCATAGGATTTACCCAACATATCATGTAATGTCACCAAATGATGTGAAGAAAATTGTCTCCACTAAAGATCTTAAAATATTCCATTCATTCCTCTGTGACAGCTGTCAGACGGAAAACAAGACTAAGTAGATATTATCAAAGGGTTAGTATTCTAGATGGGAAAGTCTTAATGAGGCTAGCAAGATAACCAGATTGGGGTGTTCTGAAAGAACCACTTCATAATTCATTAAATGTCAGTGACCCTACTGAAGTCTTCTTTT
>VWZY01007818.1:139121-152477 GCA_013399075.1 Chloroceryle aenea
AATGCAAAGCTAGTTACTGAAATTGTTCTAAAATTCTAATGTATGATTATAAAATTCTACTGCCTGGTTTGGTTGGGTTTTTTTGTTATCAAATAGAGGTAAGAAATGTTGGGAGACAACAGAATTTTATCCTGAAAGAAGGCACACTTAAGTGTGCAGATTTCCTTACATTTCCAGGATTTTACTGTTCCAGAGAAGTGTCACGTAGGGGTAGGATCAGTCTCCATGAAAGCCAAGGTTTTGTCATTTCAGTTATTCTTTACTGAAGGACAAAATGATCAGCTACTACTTTAGAAAGCTTTATATTTCTTTTTGCTTGTCGGTTTATTTAATAAAAACTCCCTACCCTGCCTGAGGTGCAGCAAAGCCATGTCTACTACAGCTTGTTTTACTGCATTGGAAACTATCTCCATAAGCCAGTGGCTGGTGCCCTTCAACCTTATCCCTGTTCCCAGCTTCTGTGACTATAAACTTGAAGGCAACATCTGAATAAATTGGCAGGTCTCTTTGTCCAGACATAGGAAGACACCTTCACCTGAAAGACTTTTTTACAAAGCTGAGAATTTTACAAACTCTACATAGTGGGACCATTTTGCCTTCAATTCAGACATAGTCAGCTGAGCTGACTATGAGAGAGACCTGAATGTCTCAGTTTAGCCAGTTCCAGTGACCTGGTGTGTAACAGCTGTATCAGATATTACTTTTTTTTATAGAAAGTCTGTCCTGCACCTGAAGAGTTTGCATTCTTCTTGTGTCTTGCAACTTATTTAATATTTTCCTTTCCACATGAAGTGGCAAACTCCTTCCCTTTTTCTTTTCAAAAGCAGCCATAATGACTACATTCTTCTCTTTTCAGTATGTATAATTCTCACCTGTTCATGAATGTCAAGGATCTGAAGGAAGAGATCTTGTAATCCTTGGAGGTCACTTTCATCTGAGCTTGTTGGGAGACTGAATTTTAATGCACCTTTAGAATTTTGCCTAATTTCCAAATTTCTCTTCATTATGACGCATCATTTTTCATTTAACTTTCATAACTGCTTTCAAACTGTGTTTCTCAGCTGCCTTTTTTTTTTTTTTTTGCATTTATTTACAAATATTTTAAGCTGCTAACTAGTCAGATGCAATATCAGGACGTAGTAATTAGTTTGCGTTATAATGTGCTTTTTTATTTCAAAATTTGCTCAAAAGATACTCTTTTCATTTTACATTTAGACAAATGCAGAGTGTTACTTGTGTGCTTCATAACAGACAGGGAATCATGTAATATTAATGCATTGCGATAATATTTTTAAGACTTAGTTGGTCTTTTTTTTTTTTAAGGTTTTTATTCTCAGGGTCTTTTTCTTTTGCATAACATAGAATACAAAAAAAATGGTTGAAAAAGATATGCAATGACATGTTGATCTTTAAAGGAAATGAAGCAGTATATCTTGCATGGCAAGTCCTAATTCATGATTGCTGTTAATAGATGTCTCTGGCCACAATTTGTCAAGGTTTCTTTTTGCTGAAGATACATTTTTCCTATTGAAACCTGTCATGTCTTCCTGAAAGTTATCCCTCCATCTAATCTTAGCCATGAAGCTGGCTGGTTGTCACTATTTTATTTCTTATTTACTTGTGCTTCATAAGCCTTCCAACATTTTACTCTGAAAAAAATGCAGACTATTAGTGTGGATGGTTTAATTCTAAAATAAGAATATTCTGAATAATATGATTCAGGATTAAACCATTTTCCCTTGAAAAATGGAGCAATGTGTTGGTAAAGATGAACTAAAGAGCCGCTACTGTTTTTCAAAATGAAAGTCTGGTATGGGGGAGGGTGCTAATTTTCATTCTGCAATATGTAAAAGCTTCAGGCAGTTTAAGAGACCTATCCTAGAATTGGTAATACATTTTTAAAATGTGCTTTACAGACAGACATGGGTATTAGGAGTACTTATTAGGAAAATGTGAACAGCTTAGACCTCTAAACTTGTAGAAAAGATGGAGGTTGAAAATGTAGAGTGGTAGTTTATGTCTGCCTGTCTTCACCAGTTTTTGGGTATGATTAACTTGAGGTGCTGGAAGGAACGGGATATACAAACTCTTCCTGATTTCTGAGCAACAAACAGCTAATACCACATTACAATGTCATTCAGTTGGGCATCCTCAGACAGCACGCGCAGCAGAAAGAAGTCTCGTATACTAAAATTACAGCCTCTAAAAATTTATGGTATTTAATTTTGTTTGTTCAGCTACCCCATTGCTTTAGGGTGTATTTTAATGACAAGCTATAGTACTGCTATAGCATGTTATGTCTAATCTCTTGTAATTATTTAGCCACGGGTAACACTTTATTGAATTATTCTTACTTATTGCTTCACACAACAGTTAGTCTCCAAATCCAACCACATGAGTAGTAGTGGCTGCTTGGTCAGTTTTGATGCCAAAAATAACAAATTGAAACCGTAATATTTGTTTACTCAAAACACATTAGGCTGGTAGTTATCAAATAAGAACTGTATTCCCATCTTAAATTACCTTGAAAATAAAATCAATAGCTTATTTAAACAGACTAAACAAGAAAAAAATTAATTGCCCCTAGGAGGACAAGTAACAAGTTTCATTAAGAAAGAAACAATACCGATAAACTAGCAGAGGGGGTTGCAGGGCAAAATTGGGATAAGCTGATCATTAGATGGAATAAGAAGGAAAAAAAAAAAGGTATTTCTTCTTCTCTATCCTAGTAACAATACTTCAATAGGCATTTTTTAAATGTAAGACACATTATGACAGAAATAATAAGAATAAACACACTTATGACTCAGCTGTGCATTGAATGTGGATTTTAAGTATTTCCATTTGAGAAGCTATTTTAGGAAATAATATCTCCAGCTGGTAGAGTGACAGCTCATCTATACTTATGCTGAAATGGTAAAAGCAGTGTGATTTAATTCAGATCCCCTGTTACCTGTGATCTGCCTGCTTCAGAATTCTGAAATAGCCGGTCCCTAATTACTGCCTTCCCTTGCCCGTTTCGCACCTGCCTTGTTTCTTGCTTAAGTGAACATCTACACTGAGATAAAAAGCAATGTCCAACCCTTAATACTTTGGGGGGAACATGTCACTAGCACTTTAAAACAAAATGATGTTCAGCACATTTCAACTCTTTGAAAAATGAGGGCAGATATTAATTAATATCTCAAGCAGATGAATAACTCAAACAGATGGCAGAAGATCTGACTCCTTGGTGAAATCTTACAGCCCGATACCATTTCTTTTGAAGTTGGTGACAAAGTTTGCATCTCCACCATTGCCATAGCTGGCTGGTCAATGGCTGCTAGTGAAATCACTGGAGGAGTTCTGCTTGGTCTCACTGCTTTTGCAGTTACATTAAATCTTTGTTCTGTCGCATCTACATTAGTAGTAGCTGTTTGCCCAGCTAAAGGAGGGCAATTGATTTGAGAAAGTAAACACGTTCTGTGAATTTTCTTCTTTTCTGGAGATGTCAGAAACATTTTTTGATTTGCTTTCTTTTTTGTGACCCAGCTATAAATTGATAACTGGTTTTGATATGAAGGATAAATGTTAAAGGGCTCACTGGTAAGCCTGTGCTGAGAAAACTTGCTCTCACTTATTTGCAGGCTGAAGGGAAATATGTCATTTAGGTCTTGAACTTCTGTGGATTCCTGCTCTTTAAAGACTTCAGTGATGCACACAGCACTTTTCATACAGATAGGCAAACTGAAAAGGTTACGTAAAGGATATTACCCTTGTCAGGGACACGATAGCTTAAAGTTAACTTTTTACCCTTTGAGGAATAATTTACTGCTAGGAAGGGAATGAGGACTAATGACTCATACAGCCCTAAGGTCATCAAGAAGTCACTTAGGAGTCTTCCATTGACTTACTTGGATTTTATATTAACTGCTTCTCTGTGCCTTAGTTAATCCAATAGTAAAGTAGATGTTCTTAAAAATGTTCAGGTGTCAAGCTACAAATAATGACTGTAATTATGATCCTTATTGATTCTTCTGAGGATTTTGAGGGACACTTATGTTGTGAAACACTTTTTCATAAGATTGAATTTAAAGAAAAATAGTTAAGAGTCATATGTTTTGTTGTAGGCAGTAGGAAAAATTTTCAACAGTTTGCATGCCAAGCTCTTCCTTATACCAAGCAGGTAGTTGCATGTGAAGTAGCTAGACAGGAGTGTCTGGAAGTGTGCTTGCAGAATGGCACATTAATTTATCTGAAATCTAGGCCTTTTTATTTAGTAATTTTAGTTTTCAAGACATCCAAGAGATTTTGTTGTTCATTTCCTATTAACATCATGGAGACACAGCCTCACAATTTATAAATTACCACAGTACTTTATATTTAGATCTCTTTTTTACTTATGGCAGATTCTTTCCCTTAGAGTCCAATGATGTATTCTTGTTTAATCCAAATATCCCTTCAGTTACTGTATCTTTTGTAAGGCTTGTTAAATGATAGAACTCTCAGCTATAGGAAGGGTAAGGTGACTTTATAAATACCCAAGTTAATTCTTAAGCAATTACTTTTACTGACAGCGAGATTAATGTATTGTGAATGATGTGAATATGTAACAAGATCTCTGGGGTTACTCACCCAATCCAGATGCTGCTGGCTCTAGATAGATTATTGCATGTAATTATTTTTCTAATTTATTTGTGTGGGAATTGGAAGAGTCAGGGTGATGGCTTGTAGGATCTCCAGGGGGACAAGAGTGTGCAACCAGTGCTGGAGACCAGGCTGTGCCCCTTGAGGTATGTAATAGATAATGGCAGAGGACTTCATTCCTTGGGTGATTTATGGTAACCAAAGGAGCAAGTCTCTGACACCACTGTGCCTACCCCAGTTCTCAGCCAGACCTTCCCATCTTTAAAACACTTGGCAAACATCAGCCTGATGCTTGGTCATTCTTTAATGTTGATACCATGAGGTAGTTGTTCTATTATGGCTGCTGTACCACTGTCTTCCTGTACTTAATGACTGTCTTATTACCACCCTCCTGTCAGTTAACAGCCATTCCATTGTATGTTACTGCACATAAACTGATGTTCTACTGTTCCCTGAAAGCCAAAATAGCTGATACTGTCATTTTAATACAATTACTTCACCCAACACTCTTCCACTATTAATCATATGTGAAGCTGCTTTTTTCACTTCATTGTATCCATCATATGCATCAAAAAGTCTACTTTTTTTGCTTCCACAACCTTTCCTCTCCCCTTATGAAAGATAAAATGTATTAATATTTTTTAATATGAAATAGATTAAAACTATGTTGCTTCCTTTCTTTGTCCAGCTTGATACTTTTCCATCATACTGTACCTGTTCTGTTTTTTCTCTATTTTGGAGTCACTGCTGACAGGGGACACATTTCATTCTTTATCTGCTCTATTGCACAGTACACAATTAGCTGTCTTCAATATATGCATTACATACAGAAAATAACTTTGGAAACGAAGGTATTGTTAGGTCAGTAAAATTTAAAGAAGTGGATTATTATCCTTCCTTTATGAAGATTTTTCAAAAATTTTGTCCTTGTTTTTGTTTGATAAAGCAAATTCTGATTGTGATCTGATTCATGTTTAGAGAAGGGTAGATTCTGGTAAATATATAGCACTGGTTTAGTTCTACACCAGTAGTTGGGTAAATCAGTTGTCTTAGGTTTTAACTTTATGTTTTTGTTGTTGTTGTTTCTACTTCTGTGGGTATTTTATGCCCCTTGTCTTTCTTGCTTACTCATTAAGTGCCAACTTTGTATGTGGTAATGTGTTTAGTGTTAAAAATACTTAGCACCAGTGTGCCACCTCCCAGGAATTTGAGAGAGATTTACAACTGTTACTCAGTGGAGGTTGTAAAAACTGCTGTGATTCTCAGTTTAAATTGAAGCTAAGTCACAGAAAGGTGAAATGAACTGGCTGGTCACTCAACAAATCTCCTGCAGCATTGAGAACAAGGTTTGGAATTCCCAGGCTTGCATTACAAACATAATTTGGAAGCCCAATCCAGTAGTCGTTGAACTCACTCCAGGGAGGGACTTCTGTAGATTCACAGGGCTTTAGATCAGAGCCTGTGAAGGGTAATTCATCAGTGGTATAGCCCCGCCAATGGCTGCTGTGCTGTAAACCATAGTGCTTTACACTTCTGTTAAGTTGTGAAAAAAGTCTGTCTTACTGGTCTCGCTTTGTAAACCTGTCATGTTTCTGTCAATCTAATTCCATTAGCAGCTTTATAATTGTTCTGGTGCTGGTACGTGGTGCATTGAGATGATAAACAATGTGGCTATATGTCTTGGTCTCTGAGTTTTATAGCTTATTTGGCTGTAAAGAATTATGGGAAAGACTTGGATGCAGTTGATGCTGCATTGTGTGTCGTATCTAAGATATGTTTCTGCTGTTACTGCATTGTGGGCCCAGGCTATTTCTGTTTGTTTCATGCTGCGAAAGAAGAGACAAAAGAAAAGGCCAGGGCAAACCAAAGTTACATGCATTTTAGGGGTCTGTGGCACTGTGAGGTTTTTGTGTGCTGAAATCACACAGTTACCATCATCTTGTACAGAATCCATGCAGTTTTCACTCATCCACCTACCACCTTAGTGATGAGCAGAAAGTTCAGTGCTAGTTTGGCCCTTTGCATTTAATTCTAGTGTTCCTAAGAGCCTTGGACATACACCAGTGTTCAGCTCTACTTGCCTAGTTGCAAGAGATGAGAGAATCACGTGGAGCTGAGAGAATCCTCTTTACCATGATGGTAGAGAAGAGACATTGTGTAGGTGCCCAGCAGAGACACGCTCATTGACATCTTTGTAAACTAACCAGTGGATTCTTGTGTACATCTCACCTGCACGTGCACACTGGTACCCCGTTTGGGATTCATAGCTGTCTCTCTATGCAGGGAATTTTTGTGTTGGGATTTACTCTTAAGTACATAGTCCCTCAAGGCCCTTGTGGCACAGACCGCTTGCACTCTGCAAGCACACATTTTAGGTGATATTACTGAACATTTCCTTGGTGCATGTGGGAAACATCTGCAGGTGTTTCCTGCCTTTTTTTTTTTTCTGTCACATAGCAAGCACATCACGTTACAATTTGTGTGTCCTGGTTCTTTTGTGATAGTAAGAAGAGAGATTATGTGAGAAGTGAACAGTTACAAAGCTGTATTAAAATAAAGCTGGGTACAGTTACTCCATGCATGTGCAAACCAGAAATTAATTTACCGCTTTTTATTCTGCCCGGGTGGGCAAGGTTTTGGGTTTTTTTTTTTCTTCTTTCTCTTCCCTTTTCCTTTTCCTTCTTTTTCTTTTGTNTTTCCTTCTTTTCCTTTTTCTTTCTTTCTTTTCCCTTTTCCTTTTTCTTCTTTTTCTTTAAAAAAAAAAAACAAACCCAAAAAAAACAGGAAGGAAAATACCAAGCCTCTGTTCTTGATCTTGTTCATTGTTAGCCTCTGCAAAGTATAATCAAACTAGGTCATACATGGAGCTGTGTCTCAGTCTCTTGTCTGTGTGTAGTGTTATTAAACACATCCTTCTATTTAAGATAAAATACATCAACAATGTAAAGATAAAAATCACCAGCTAGAATCTTGTGTGAACCCTGATGTCCTGAGTGCAACAAGAGCCAAATGCTGTTTGCAGAAAACCAATGAAGCACAAAATATGGCAGCATGTGTCACTCCCTGTGTGCATTATTATCTCTCACACATTATCTGAGGCACCCCATCTTGCACAGAGTGTGTCTGAATAACCCCCTGCTGTTGAGTGGATTCATGCCTGCTGTTCATTTTTGAAAAGTCATTTCGTACAATTATCCTGCTAAATATTGATAGCTTTCACCACTCCAGCCACGGCTAATTAAAAGACACACTGTGTAAAATTTTAATTAGGATTCATGTCAGGGTGAATAATGATTAAAAAAAAAAAGAAAGAGAGAAAAGAAAAACAAAACCACTTGGCATTTGTGGGGGGATTTTATTTATGACCTGCTGGTTTGTTGCTGAAGCTCTTTGTATCCTCAGATTTATTTGCCCTCCCAGGTTGTTCTCAACTCCTGATCTGAGGGGATGGAAGAAAAGAGCTCCTGAATGTGAGCCTGTACTTCATACATTCCCAGTAGAAGGCTATATGTTTTCTACTGTGTTGGTTGCTATCCTTCCAATTAAGCAATAATGATTTCTGGAACCAGGCATTTCCTGGGGATTGATGACCACTGAGCTGAGACTTGATGGCCCCCAAAAATGAGAATGCAGTCATTAACTTAAATTTGGCTTTAACTCATGGGGAAACACCCTATTCTGTTACACATAATAGTCATAAAAGAGGTAAAATGTGTGAGAGAGGGAATTAACCTTTATTTTGACTTACATCCCTTACATGATTTCATTTACATGGAAGTGGGAATAGTGATGTAAAATTTACATGCAGATACTTCTCCTGAAGCAATGTGTAAAATTTCAGACATTGGAGCCTTAGTGGTCAGCTGCATGGAAGCTTTGGAAGTGTTTTCAGGCTTTTCTGACAATGTGGAAATTTAATGAGTATGACTTTTAATTGAGAGTTAATAGAAATAGTTAAAAAATAGTTAAAATAGTTAAATTAATAGTCAAAAAGCTACCTATGTTCGGATGGTTGTGTAGTGAAATATTTGTTCTTGGTGGCTATCTTTGTCTCTTTCACCACTTTCCATACTAGAGAGGTTTGCATTTCAGTTTTACTTACAAGTTTGACCCTCATGCAAGCAATGTTCTCCTCTGCACTGAAATACCATTGCTGAGTTCAGCGTTAGCTATCTAAGACTGCTACTTACTAAAGGCACTGCTAAATTGTGGGGTTTTATAGCCATTGATTGAGACTTAAATTATGTGCTTTCTTCAGGGAGAAATCTTAAAAACCAGGAGGAGTCTGGCTCACAGGTAAAACTTCTGGATCTTAGAATATTAATGAAAACAACATTTGGCTATAACCGAGCCTTTCTGTAGAGCCTCTTCTTAATACTTACAGAAGGGTCAAAGTCAGGCAAATATTTCACAGGACCCTTTGCTACACTTGTGCAGCCCATTAAAATATGCCACATTCTCCCCAGACTGTGAGGGAAGAATGTAAATCATAAGTATTGCTGGCTAGAGTATATGAATGATCCAGAAAATGAATGATGTGAATCGGCAAAGAGATTTCATTGTTTAGAGACAAAATTAACTGGGTATGGAGAAAAAGCAATTTGCATTCATCAAACACTGAAATCATTAGCTTAATAAATATTGGAAGAAGGTATATAGGAAGGAAATTTCAAATGTTAAATATTTGCCAGTTAAGCCTTTATTATATGTCAGTATATCATTTATTTATGGGTAATTTATTTTTATTGCTGATTTTAGGGTTTCATTCTCTGTAATTCTCAGATTGCTAAATTCAGCACCTCCTGAAGTTTCCGGCCTCCTTGAGCTGAGAGTCCAAAACTGGCCCACTTGATATATGAAATGTTATGATATATGGTTCAGCTCTTGTATTTATTTATTACATCAAAATATGATCAGTAGGAAAAAACAGTCACCTCATGTTATGTGATGGCTCTGAGTAACCAATATATCTAATTATAAATGATGATTGTAGACGAAACTTCAGCTTAATTTCATATTCTGTTGTGGTTTGTATTTTCCTTTAGACAATATAAACATGATGACAGGTTCCTAATTAACTGATTTACAGCTCTTCTGGAACAAATGGTAATTAATATTCATAAATGTTTGCAACATTTAAACAGATGTAGAAGCTGACATGACAAAAATGTGTACTAATTTGGAGATCTGAAAAAACATAATACTGCTGTGGTTCTCAGTCCTCCAGCATAAAGAATGCTTCATTTTAAGTGGATGTCTTCCCTGGCAAAATAGTAACCTTTGCTAATGAGCAGATGTTTGTCACTGTGGTACATCTGGTAATTTGCTCTTACCATGTTGTTATGGAGCAGTACGAGCCTAGGCCATCAAACTTGTAGACAGTATGTCACAGATATAAAGTTAATTTCACACCATTGAAGTTGGAGTGCTTCTGTAGGGTGTAACCCTTCTATACTTCCAATTTCCATCCTAAAAATCTCATGGAGTCCTAAACCAGTATCATCATTAAACAAAGACTTCCACTTTTTTTTTGTTTGTAACAGATAGGGCAGTTGCATTACAATCAGATTTTTTATTATCAGAAAAAAGCCATGGTAAATACAAAATAAATGCTTGAAATATAAAATGCAACCTAATCTTCCTTTTCATTTCCATCTTTCTATTCCTCTATCAGAAGACCTTCATACTTCTGAAAATGGTGATCCCTTTCTTGTATGATTTCAGTTGGTTACTATAGTAGCTTTTCTGTATGTTGGTCTGTTCCCTTCAGAAATTACAGGCTGAACTTGTTGAATATTTAATTCAATAAGGACTCTTCTATGGGTGGCTCATCTTGAACTTGAACACCATGTAGTTATAACATTACAAAAACCTTCCTGTCACTCTTACTGAATCTTGTAAAGAGAAGCTTTTGCTTTAACTTTTGATTTTTCCCGTTTTCTAGCTACTTGCAAATATATCTGATTTCTATCTTTTTTATAAGAATTGCAAGTAACTTTCTAATTTTACCTTCTGAAGTTGAAAGAACTTTGTATTTTTTATCAGATATTTAGGTGAGGGTGCACATGCTTTGCTTAACCTCCAGGAGTGGTTTCCTTTGGGTTTTTTATAGAGGGGCCCAATGTGCCATTCGAATGGAGGGAACTCAGAAATCCATTAGCATTCACCAGCTTCCACAGCATTTAATTACAGGGTTTAACTGTCCAATTTTCAAGCTCTAGTATGTCCAAAGACTGGAACTGAGTATATGTTATTTTTCTGAACTCCCCAGTGTTTTAAAGTACTCTTGAAATACTTTGTAAAATATGATTATTTGATAGATTGGATCTTAGGTGATTGTAATAAGATCAACTTGTCCTACTATTAATGGGAGTTGTGCTGGCTACAGTATAACATTAATAGCCAGCACTACATTTGTTTTCAAACAAATGCTTCTACCCATTTAAATAAAGCTTGTGCAATTGAAAGAAAGTATTGATTTCTTCTTTTTAATGGTATGGTTAATATAGCTGCAATAAGGACCTTTTGGTTCCTCACCCTTAGGGGTAGCAAACTGGTTTTGATTACAGCCTGACCTGTCAACATGAATAATTAAATCGTTTTTCCTTATGTGAGAGTGGGAATCATTAATAATTGTTAAACTAGTATAATAGGAATCCAAAAGAATACCAGACATGTATTTGCTAATGCAAGGTTTGCTAAATCTCCTGTCAGGCTTTAGGATAGATTCACCTTTAATGCATAGTAATCAGGAAAGCAGAACCCAATTGGCCCGATTGATCTATTTTGCACTTGTGTTCCTACAAAGTCATCAGGTGATTTAAGTACTCCACAGTGGTCAGCTGGAAGAGAATTCCATAAACCGTTAGCAGCACTCAAATGGAACATTTTAAGTATTTACTGACAACAGTCTTGCTACTCCTAGTTAAAGGTGTACATTGTCTGTTTCTTTTTCCTTGTAACATATTTCTTGGCATTGTTATCCAAAATACAAATGTCACTTGCTATTGCAATAGGAAAACAAGCAACAGTGGCAGGAGGGAAATGAGTTACCATTCCTTAAACTGGAGTAATTTCCAGGAGCTAACTTCCAGTAAAGTCTTTATGTCTTGAGAAATAGAGTAATATTCTGAAATAATAAGTCTGATGAGTTTCTGTTTTGAAGAAGCTTTTAAAAAGTTGTATTATCTTACGAGAGTTTCTGAAGGGTTACTGTTATCTATCAGGACGAGCCTTAGTACCTGTACAATTTCAGTCCCTGCCTTCATAGGATTTCTTTTGCTGTTCCTCATTTGTTAAAGACACTGACCAAGGGTAAACCACCTTTCCCACTACTTCCCATTAAACCTCTCATTCACAGACTTTTTGACTTCTGAATTATAACACAGCTTTTACACCACCACTGTGAAATAGTTGTGTGGCAGTTTAATTGTAGGGACAGTCCAAAGTCAGTGTCAGAAGCATCCTTTATTAGGTGACTATTCCTAGCTCTCAAACTGGTGGAGTGGGCTGACAGCAGTTCAGTGTACTAGAATACTAATTACATGTTTTACTTAGCAACTGTGAGAAATTTAATTTGCTTATCAGGCAGCAACAGGATCAGTGACATAGGAAAAAAGGAGAGAGCTGGCTCTGTGCACCACAAAATTACATTCAGTTCAGTCATGTCTGCCAGCTCATAGGATGATGTATGTTTTATAGGAGATACTTACACAGATGTTGGCAAGGTGTATGAGGATTCCAGTTCAGTTCAGCTGAAGATGAGTTTAGGGTGCATCTACTTATTGATTTGACTCAATCCACAATTTCTGATTGCTAAGAGGCTCTGGAAGCATTACTCAGTGTGTGTATTTGTTTTCAGGAAAGTGTTTGTTTTTCATAGGCAGGAATACATCAATGGCTTTAGAGGGCAACCTTGTTAAACATGAAGGCTTAGGAATGAATCCCAGCAGAGTTTAGAGCTTTTTTTTTAATTTGAAAATATGCAGATCAAATAGAACATCCACAGAGGCCATTTTTATTGAATATCTCAGCTTTGATCATTGTTTGTGATGTTTCATCTGAGGCACAGTTATTCATAATTCATAATCATTCATAATGGTTGGACTCAGTGGTCTTAAAGGTCTTTTCCAACTAAATGATTCTATAATTCTATGGTTCTATAATTAGATAAACCTCTGACCCTAATCAAGAGAGAGAACTTTCAGCTATTTCATGTTGCTTCAAAATAATGAATGGCAGAAACAGAAAAGATCACATAGATCATTCTGCTTTCTTTACAACTCTCTGATGACTTCTCTGCATTATCATTCCTACTAATAATTTAAACTCCTGTAAATCTACAGTGATAATGTGTTAAATGCTTCTCCTGGGGAAAACATCTTATAATTCTTCTTGAGTCTTCCCTATGTTTTCTCCTGTGCTGAAGAATTCTCTTTTATATTTGCCCTGGGGCTGTCCCTGAACTACATGTCTTCATGTCAAGCATGTTACATTTGGATTTCAAATTACTCAGCTCATGTACCCTATACCCAAATATTATTCTTGAAACCCATTTCATCAGCTACAATAAAAACCTATAGGCTTCTGCATTTCTTAGGTACATAACTGCCTCCTTGAATACCTGTTGTGAAGGAGCTTAAATATCCACTTCTGGGCATGTACCAATTTCAGTCCTTGAAAACCAGAGCAGAGGATCACTTTTTTTTTTTTTTTTTTTTTTTTTTTCTC
>VWZY01007818.1:152497-230475 GCA_013399075.1 Chloroceryle aenea
TTTTGTGCAATAAAAACATTTTTTAGTTCTAACTTTTAACTTTTTTAGGTATTACAAAAACACTCCAAGCTTGGCAAATTTTCTCAATGTTTCTCATTCCCATTGCTTTGGGTCCTTTTCCCAGGCCGTGCCCTGCCTGTGTATCAGTGCAGATCCAGCACTGCAGCAGTATCACTGTGCTCCACAGGTCAGTCCTCTCCACAGACAAAAAGTCTGTCATGCTGAATACTTTGCCCTTTATTATCTGAGTTAAACCAGCAGGGAATTAATGGTAGCTTTTCTGTGATTTCCAGTCTTGTTAGTCAACAAGCATCCTTTCTCTACATGTCTGTATGAATATAAACCCAAACTGTCCCAAAAGGCAATACAGGAAAATTACTGATTTGCTGCCGGAAACATGCACTGAATGGCAACAGAGGTCTCTCATCAAAACCTTACCTGTTACATGTAGATTTGCATTTGAAAGAAAATACTCCTTATTCCCCAGAGTTTGTATCTTGCTGACATACCTGAGCTGAACGCTGTGAAGTTGTTACTTCTCAATTAAGATTTAATGCCTTTGGGATCCAGATACATCCCTGACACAGTTTCAGTAGGGCTGACATTTTAACCAGGATCAAGTTAGATCTTGATATGTAAGAAACCAAGCAAATAAAAAATTGCCTATGTCTCTTCCCCTTCCCAAAACCAAACCTAGAAGAAACTATTTTAGCAGTGTCAATATAACCTCTTGTTTAAGTGCTGGTGGGTATGGTGACTATTTTTTCTCTGAGCACACATTTCTCTGAGTACACATTAGAGAAGTTAGCTGTAATTTTCAAATGAACATTCAAACAATTCCTGCATTTTTGAGGCTTTGCTCCTGTTTATGTCCATGCATCACTATTTCCTATCTATGCTTGTTCACTGACAGTTAGGTATATCTAAGTGAATGCAGTTTTTGTTAACAGGGGTTTTCCTCCGTCTGTGACAAACTGAGATTTTAAGGTATTTTTCTCCCATTATCTGAGAGATCTCTAATACAGTTGTCCACGTGCTCTACACACTCTGGTTCTTTAGCCTTATTTCTTGCCCATCATCACTACTCCTCTTTGAAATGTACATGTCTGGACAGAGGGGCAACAGCAGATCTATGCATAGAGTGAAGTATTTCCCCATCTGGGTGGTGTGTATGCAGGAAATGTACACATTCAAGCTTGGAAACAAAAGAAAATAGAAGTTGAAAAGGTATAAAATGTAGACTCAGAGAATTAAGTCAAACAAGGAACTGGAGGTGCTTGTACCTTGAAACAAGGTACAAAGCAATGATGATCATGTTCTTGTTTGTCAAAAAGGAACTGGAAGAAAGCACTCTGAAAACCTCTGGGCAGGAGCCTATGTGAACCCTTCTGGAAGAAAATGCTGCAGTACATCTGCACTGAATAATTTTCAATATTATGATAACATATTCATACTTAATAATGAATTATTAAGTATGAACATCTTTCAGTTGAGTATATGTTCAGTTTAATCCAGGATATCAAGTTTCAGGGTATAAAGTCATATATTCTAAAAAATATCACTGTCTAACTCTGAATTCCTATCTGAACATTACTGTCAGTTTGTTTGGGGATTTATTTTATTACAGTTTATCTAGTAGCATTTAAAAAAAGTGTGCATGCACAGATAGCCCCAACATATTCTTGTCAGGATCTGGCACTGTTACCTAAAATTTCGGTGCCAAACAGGAACTGGTTTTGAATTTTTTATTTTTTTTTTAATGAGACATGGGGTCAGATAATTCACTGCACTTGTGTTCAAAAGGAAATTGAAAAAACTTTAATCTACACACACAGACTTACACTAGTTTAGTTTAAACTGCATGACTATTTTTGTAGCTACTCTTATTTCAGATTTCACTGAAGAATATGCTTACTTTAAATATGTTTCTAATTAACTTTGAATTAACAGCCACAGTTGGATGTGGATAGCTGTGTGGTAGCTCTGTTCACATCCTGAACTCATTTGCTGTTTGTGAAGATTAATATGGGACTGTGATCAATCTAGCAAATCCCGACCCTTTGTTTTAAAACACCAGTGCTAAATTGAATCTTAAATTAAGCTTGTATAACACATTCTGTGAACAAACAAAATTATTTTTTTTTTGTGCTTTTGGTAAATCTGGAGTTATTCTGCCTACGCCTAAGTAATGGACTGGGTCTGAATTTAAGAATTGTACTTGAGAGATACCCAGAATAGAATGTGCTTGATTGTAGTTGCTCAAATAGCACAAAAAATACCTGAGCATTGTTGGATTCCATCAATCTATTGTCTTATGTCTGTTTGTTTGCTATTCTTTAAACTCATCACCCTATTAACTGACAATATGGTTCATGTGTATTGAGCTCAAAGAAAAAGTTCTTTAAAAGCCTACATGAAGGAAAAAAAAATATTTAAGCTTGCTTCAGGAAAAGAAATTGAGAATGTTCTACTCAGTTCATCCTTTACTGTGAGAAGAATCTTAAGGGAGCTTGCAAGCTGCTGAGAAAACATTGTAAGAAATAATGTGTTCAGGGTATTTGCTCTCTGTATTTTCTCTCAGGGATATTTGTCATGCAAGATAATTCCATCAAATTGTCAGAAGTATTCCATTTGGCTAGGTTTTGCCTATTAAATTGAAGGGTTAGTTGTAATTGGTTGCATTGGTTTGTTTCTGCTCTGTGTCAGGCCACATGTACCATCAGGTTTCTGCTATTGAATGTGCAGCATCTGTGCATGCTCTGGAGTTGAAGCTTAGTTATAGTTTTTACCTTAGTGAAATTCTTGCTATTAATTTGCTCTTAGTTGCTAGTTATTAGCTCTCACTGCTAAATTTTCCATGTAGTGAAATTAGTTGCATCTAATGAAGAGAGGTGGCTCCAATTTTTGAAACGACAGTGAATTCATGTGAACTAGTACACCTTGGCTGCTACATACGTTAGCCTTTTCTTTCTCTAGCACATGTAATCGAATGAATTTTATGAAGAACACTAATTGTTTCAGCAACTGTCTCTATATTTGAGTTTCTATGCTTGCATGTGAATAAACTGACTAAATCATAACTGAATTTGTTACTCTAGCAGTCTACATCAGGAGCTAGTTCCACATTTATTCTGGAAGTATGCCTGCAGCAGACATGAGTTGTAACTCAGAATTGTTATGCACAGAAGTACGTGCATATGTGTGCTTAAGAGAGAAAGAGTATGCAAGGGGATAATTCCTTTTTGGAAGTAGATTTCTGAGTAGATTTCCAGAAATCAAACATCAATGTGAGATGGAGATTATTGTGCTCTGTTGGCTGCACTCCAACCTCTCCATACACAGCCATGTACTTCACCTGAACCTGCAAGAGCCATCATCTTTGTGGAACCACTGACTGTCATTCACTTGGTTTATTATTACTACAGAGGCAGGCATTTTTTGCTAAACAGCACTGAGTGATGTGTGGTGATTTTATGATCTTATCCAGGGATTAAGGAGTTGGAGCTAAAGTCATTTTCCTTAGTGTCACATATTGGCCTCAAACCACAGTTCGTGGACCATGCTGATAAAAAGCAAATGATTTTATTCAGTTCACATTAAATTCAAACTTCAGACCCTGGAGACCTACAGAAATAATGCATTAACACTTATCTTACAGAGCTGAATTCTTCTAGGAATAGCAATCCTTCAGCAGCAGAGCAGGGAGAATGCTAAAGCTTTCTGGAGTCTGGCATTTTGTCCTGAAGTAGGCATTGTGCTATGAATTAAATTTTGACTTTTGGGAGTGCAGTTTTCGGGGGATGTTGTGTGTGCTGCTCCTAGAGTATCACAGGAATAATATTTGTACATTGTAAAGTTAATGTAAATCTTCATTGCTGCTGAAGAGAGAATTGGAAGAGTGAAGTCCATCCATATTGAAGTCCATCCCTGAGAGAATCCCTTCAGTTTTTAGTAGGTTATTTTCCAGTGGACAGTATGTGATGTGTGTGAGTGGAGAGGAAAAAGGTCTTTAACAAAGGGTTTGACTGATTCTTAATAATCCATCTCCCCTTATAGAACATAGTAACAGGATAATTCATTGCTGATGATGTGCTGATTTGGAGCAAAGAAACATTTGCCTCTTACGTGCGATCCTAAGCAAATGATATTTTTGCTGTATCATCATCATTCAGTGTCATACAGTAAAAGACATTGGAAAATTAAATTCCAATTGATGAGATACAAAATACGGAAACAGGTGGATGCATCAAAGGAAAAAAGGAAGATACAGGAACTTCTTTCTAGTGATGAGTCATTGCAGAGGAGTGTATTCTGGATGGTAGCAATGAAATTGAGCACATTTTTCTTCAGAGTTACATGCTCCAATACTTCTTTGGTCATTGTTTGAGTATTGTAAATTCACAGGAAGATTAATAATCCACTTCCAGTGGAACAGAAGTAATATTTTTTTCCTTTATCAAAAAATGTGCATCAGCATATTCAATTCCCTTTTTCTCAAGTCCTGTGCCAACCAGAAAGAGCTTTAATTTCAGTGTTGTGAAAACTTTCAGTGAGTTATTTGGCTCTGTTTATCTTGATCTGATCAATGGATGCTATTCTTCTGAAATGAGAATAGCAAAGCAGGAATGGAATGAAATTAAAAGATAGTTTAATGCTTAACACCAGTTAATGAAACTGGTTTGCCTGTGGAAATAGACTGGTTTGTCTAGGACTCAAAAAATATATTAAACTGACCAGCTGATGATAATACAATACTGGCCAGAATGTTTACATGTAGCTTGAGGAATTTTAAATGTTGACTATGTGTTTAAGAAGCCTGTGGACATAACAGCAAGTTAAGCCTGGCATTCTGCGTTTATTTAGTTAAAAGGATTAGCTACTGTAGCTGTGTGATTCTTTCATAATTCAGCACAGATTTAACCAGGATGTACAGGGACCAAAGCTTTTGCCTTAGCATCGCAGGCCCTCCCCTGGGATGTGATCTGCGCACTCTGCCCAATACCCACAGTGGCTTCACTGGAGTTTTTATTTTTTCCGTTTCAAGACTTTTCTATGGTAGTCTTGATTATTGTAATGTTATGGTTCCTATCATAGATGGGGTGCTCTTCAAATGAACAATCAGACCCTTTATCTAGAATTAGCCAAATATATTATTTCCTGCTTTATCTATGAAAAATATGATGCTTTAACAAGAGAGAGAGGGAAAAAAGAGAACCATCAAGACCTCTACAGGGTCTGAATATTGCTTTTCCATACAATGAATTAAACCAGTGAACTTCTGTAGGGTAGGTGACTTCTGACTTGAGGACCACTTATCAGTACTTATGCAAGAAAATAAGGCATAGAATTTTCAGTGTCATTATTTGGAAAGAGAAGATGACTTTATAGGAAGAAGATGTTAAAGTTTTCTCATTTTTTGTTTTAGTGTTACTGCTGGTTTCCAGTTAATGGTTGATTCTGCTGATGTTGGCTTCAGTAGCTTACTTGCCAAGCTACTACTGATTTGAATTTCTCATCAGTTCCTGTGTCAGTAGAGCCTCACTGCTATCACTTGACTTAGCACTGCAGTGGGTTTATACATGAATGTCTTGTAAACTGTCTATGGTTCAAGAGCTGCCAGTTGGCCAGCCTTCAACTTTAGGCTCTTTTTGGTCTGTTTTTTCTTTCTTCTTTTTTTTTTTTTTTCCCTGTTTTAAAGTCAAAAAGAAAGTTAATCCCAGATTTCTACAGGACAGGAAAGCATTTCCTACACTATTCTGTATTGGAGCCACAGGATGAATTATTTGTGAATCACTCAGTCATAGAAATTTTTTGAGGACCGAATTCCCATATTTGAGTGTGTGGCTTTTTCGGTAGCTGAGTTCTCCTCTGATCCCCCAAGACACTGCTGTCACTTAGAACAAGGTCATAATTTCTCAGTCCTGTTCACAGTGCATCAATTTACTGGGGTGAAAGTAATCTTTCCTTAGCACAGTGCAGTCTCTACTGACCGGCAGCAGGCTTTGGTCGATGTTAATTTGGATAGAGAAGGATCTGTGAGGTATGTCAGAGTCAGTATCCTTCTTCTGTTTCACACCTCCAGTTCGATTATCTCAGCAGCATGAAGCACAGACGCAGGATCATGGCTTACATTACCTGTGCTGCAGCTGGTCTCCCTTTGGAGAGGTTGCTCTGTTGGTGAGTAGACCCATCTGTTTCTTTAGTTTATTTTCCATACTGGCACTTCTGCCAGGGCTTTGTAGTTCTGCCACTATCCTCTCAAGGTTGAAGCCTGAATTCTGATATACTTCTGTAGCTTGGTCATAATTTCTCCCCTCACTCCCTCCTGTTTCTGTGACTGTGATAAAAGCTATTTCTTACAAAGCAGGACTATTTTGGAATGTTGGTTACAGACTCTGAAAGCAGTGAAAAGGGGACTCTTTTCTCTATAAATTGCCTGTTGCCCAACTTGCATCAGCAGTTAATTCTAGATGAACACATTAATCAGGTTCATACTTCAGCAGTTAACTAGTTGCATTTGCACTTGCCTGGTTTGTCTTATACTTGAAACAAAAGATCATAGATTAGAGCGGTATCTGACTGAGTCCATGGGATAAATTTGGTGTACCTCAATCTTCTTAGGACTTCCCAATATCCTTTAAGAAATTCAAGACTCATTTAAAAAGAGGGGGAAGAGGTTAACAGCTGCAAAGACATTGTTATTGCACAGAAAGATGGCAGGGGAGATGTAAGGTAGGTCACTGAAAAATGTATTACGCTCTCCTCTCCCTGCTTTAAAAAAACAAAACAAACCAGCACCAAAAACACCCTAAAACAAACTATGGTTTGTGAGAATCTGAAAAAGTAGCTTGCCTAAAATTTTACATCATGTCTTGATGCATACAGAGGAGGTAGGGCTCCTTAGAGATTATGCAGAGCACTAAATATTATGATGAGAATTCATGACCAACAAAATGACCTAAAAAAAAATGCAGCAGTAATTGATTTTATGTGTGTGCTCTCACATGAATAATGATATTCTGCTTTTTATAAAGTAAATTCTACAGAGCTTTACAGCAACAGTTAGTACCATTAAATCCTTTTATGAGGAACCAGCACTGTTATTCTTGTTTTACTTATTTTATATGTGAATGATGTAAGCAGTGAATGATGTATGGAGTAAATGATGGCTTATCTAATTGGTAACACTAACTCCATACTGATATCCCTGTTGCTTGCTCTGACACTTCCTAGCACTAAGGTCTGCTTTTTATGTGGTTATGTATCTCCTTCCTGTCTTGCTCTCGGTACACGTGGAGTTTTTCTTGCAGTCTTAGCTCTTGGAAACAGTTATTTACACAGAAACTTAAGCCTCCCTAAAAAAGGTTTTAGATATTAGAACTGTTGGGGGGTGGGTGTGTGTGTTAAAAAAGCTCTAAACTCCAAGAATAAAGAATCTAAAATTGATAAAAGTTCTAACATTATTCTAAAGTTCTCTTGTACTTTTTTCCTAAAAAGCTTTAGCTTATAATTTCTGAAAGCCTGAGGTTCAGATAACTGCAGTATAGGAACTATGAATCATTCTGTATTTCTGAAGTGCTTGGTTAGTTACGTGATGCATGGGGGTTTATTACACAATAAGCTAAATAGATGTAAAAGATATTTGTGTATGTAATTATATATCTGAATTGTGTACACAAAAGGCCAAAATGGGTTATTCATTCATGGTAATTGTATGTTGCATTTTATTTCTTAGACTCTGGATGATGTTCATCATCAAAACTTAGATGCAGTGTAAACTAGAACTGTATTGTCCAGATCTACAGTAACCTAAATCACTACACTGTTTTACATTAATGGAATATACAGTTTCCTCACCCTGGCTTCTGTTTCAAGCAGTGAAGCCATACCTGACTGATTTATGAGTACAGTTCAGCAGAGGCCTGTTACAGAAAAAAATTACTTGAACCTTTTCTCCAGAGGCTTGGAGATCCATGTTTTTAAAATTAATTATACTATATTGATGGCTTTGAATACGAAGATAAAACTGTCTCAGAGAAGGAGTTGATGACAATATAGTGCTGACTGCCAGATGAGTACCAAATCACAAAGTGTTTGCTAGAAAGTCACATTGGAAAGGTTTCATCCAGACAGCAGCTGGTGAGATGCAGCTGTGCAATAAGGTCTGCAGAAGAATATACACACTGTTCAGTTCCCACAGTGCAAAACTAGCTTCTATTCCACATTAATCAGAAGTGTTTACCACATTTTATTGTTAACTGGATGATGATTTTATTCAGGACCTAATTGGATGAAAAACAAAGTCTTGCTTTTAAAACAGTGTCCTTGCTCAGCAACAGATTTTTGTGTGTTGTTTGATTAGAATATGTGCTTCTAGGGGGGCAGAGGTTAGCCCTCTCTGAAGAGATGATAAGCCATTGTAAGTATCACTAGAAGTGACAGAAGATAAGGTATATTCCTATGCACATTACAAGATAGCAGGAATTGTCTTAGGGTGGCTGTTCATTTAATGAAAATCCACAATACATATCCACTTACCATACAGGGAACTTTTAGGAAGATTTTGGTATATCATTTGACTTTAATGTCCATAGGATTTGATGCACACCTTTTATTGCAACAAGATATTTTGAAATGGACAAAAATACTTTGGTATGGATCTAATAGAAAGCAACCATGGTGGCATGCCACCAGCTGTGTCTAAAACTTGCTGCTTTTTCACACTTGAATCTTAGCAAGGTCCAGTAAATTACTTTTCTTCTGCACTCTGGTATAGCTCTTCAATCAAGAACATCTGATCCTGCTTCACAGACAGAGACTTTGTAGGTTGAAATCTCCTATGTACTGTTGAACCTCCAGCTCTGAACACATAATTTATGGTTTGCATCTCCAGAGATGCAACCAGTCCTCAGCTGCATCATCTCTGTTGGCTCTCAGCCCAGGCAGCCAAACCTCCAGGAGCTGCAGGATATGCTCAGCACTCTGACATTGAGGTTCTTTTACCTGATTGTGTCTCTTTTGTTCTGTGACTTTGGACACACAGCATTAATACTTGGTTAATTTTGTCTCTGTCTAAAAGTTTTCATGTGTTCTGCTGCCTCTCACCTGTGGTAAGAGTCATGAGAAAACTAACTTCCCAAATATGTACTCATCCCTTTGTTTTAAAATGCTCACATTTGAAGGACAGAGATGAAAAATGTGTGGCTATTTTCTATTTCGGGCTGGGAGAGTAGCTCTTGTGCCTGTTAGGAAATCATGGATTTCACACTTCACTGATATGTTTCATCATTTTTCACTGTGATTAGAAAAGTAACTCCAAATACTAGGCAATTCTTACACAGACTCTTCAGATTATTACCAAAGTCATAACTATTTGCAGAGTGCTGCCCAGAAAAAGCACTCCTCTAGTGAAACAGATTCCCAGCATGATTTTTCCATTCTGTCTGAAATCAATAAGCAGCAGTGTCACGTGATCTAATGGATTTGATCTAAAATACTAAGTATTCTGAGTCCTTTTGCCAGACCTGCTATATTCTTTCCACTTTCTTAATCAATTTTCCTATTTATAAATGAAAAGGTATTGGTACTTTGGGTAGGAAAGAGGAAACTGAATTCTTTTTGTGTTTTGATATACTAGTTTGTTGTTTCATAAATCTGTAAATAGTGAACATACTATTTGTTCCAATTTGAAAACTAGGGAATGAGGAGAGAAAAAGGAGGAAACCACACTGCCCAAAAGTTTTCTTGCTTCTTTTACTTCTCTTTAATTCTAGATTTTCCCCCAAATTAATATTAATTTGACCTTTGGAAATAATGAAAGAATGGAAGATAAAAACGTTGACATATTGTTTTGTTTTAAATATACCAAGAAAATATACACTCTGTATTCTTCTTTATTGGTATTTAGAATCCATTTCTTGTGTCCTTCTGGAAAAACTATGGAATAAATTTAAGTAGATGTCTTAAACTGTAACTAAATACCACTTCCTGCATCAATGAAACTTCCAATCAGAATGACAGTTCCCTGTGAACATGGACTCTTCTCAAGGGAAGATTCCTTTGTATATATTTATATAGTAGATTAATTCATCCCTGGGATCTGTGCTGATGCTTTGCCAGCAAAGTTGAAAAAGGGACAAGAACTACTGTGATCCGAGAGTGCCAGCTGGGCGTGTGCCCAGCGCTGGGCTCTGTCAGGCCCGAGCTGGTCAGCCACAGCTGAAGAAGAATATTGTTAGTAAATACTGACTAACGACTTCTACCCTGGGATCACAATCCACGGCCTTATATTTGACAATAAGAAATGTTTGTTTTATTGAAAAGCAGCTCAGGCATTTTGCCTTCTATCTTATTCAGCAAAAACTTCAGTGAAAGTTTTCACATTATCTCCAAGGACAGTTTTGTGCTTCCGTCAAACAAAAATGTACAAGCTCCTTTTATTATGCATTATGCAGTCAAAAAATTGACATTAAGAAAATCAAACTCCTTTCATGCTTTGAACTAATTACTGTGCCCTTTTCACTTTAAGTATTGCCATGTCATGAAATTCCTTAGCTAAGTATTCTGAAAGGCACAAAAAATCACAGCTAACCCAAACAAGCTGTGAAGTGACTAATGGCTTCAGCTTTAATCATCTGACCTGTCCTTTGAGAGAACATGACATGGTGTGCATCTTTTCTGTAACACATCTCTGGAATTTCAGGGGACATCGTGCATATGTAGTTAGCAATTAAAGAGTCTGAATTGCAACACGAATGCTAACAGCTCTTCCTGCCTCAGGGGTTCCTGTTGCGAGGTAGCTGATACCTTTCTAAAATAAATATTGAATGTTGAGGTGTTTAACTAGGATAAAAATGGCAGCTGCAAAGCTAATAAATGTGAAACATTTAAACGGATAAGACAACACTAAAGGAAAAGTATGAAGCCTTCACAAAGTGTCTTTTCCTGTTCTAGAAAGGAAAAGTCTTTTATATGTCAAGGTTGGACTAGCAAAATCTCACCTTTCAGTTTCTCTCTGAGCTAATTAGACAGAAGCTGGATACTACCCAAGCTTCTATTGCTCACAGAAGCTTGTTTCCAAACCTTTGTACTATGATTTAAAATTCTTCTCTTAAAGAATTTGAAAGCAAATTGAAGCAACAGCTTATTTTTAGAAACCTGCTTGAATATCAGAAAACTACCAAACAACAAACCTGATGCGTCTTTCTCACCTGAACAGAAGGGGTTCTCATTAGCATCAGTGCTGTCTAGCTCTAGACATTTGGTTTTCTTGTTGCCTGCTCCTGGATATAGGGTGTTTATTCTGCTTCCACATCACTTGCATTCTGGGCTCAGCGTTGTAAGACTGATTCAAAGTCCAGTGATGTCAAAGACCATTTTTTTTGTTAATTGCAATAGATTTTCCATAAAAATGAAATGTAAGGTGCTGTTCATTAGAAACATAAATTGTCATGATATGAATAGTTTAATCTTCGGAGTAGGAAGCCAGGGTCTGTGTCTCTATCTGTAGCTTGTGGAAGAAAATAAGATTTAGGTGAGTCAGGTAGAGGGGGATTCATGCTGCAACTAAAACCATGTAAGAGGATGCTTCCTTGTGAATGTAAGGGTGCTGCACTTCACATTACTGCTTCATGCCTTCTCTTCATTTGTGCCTGTCACTGAAATAGTTCGAAGCCCTGTGTTTTAAACTTATTTGGTGTTTTGCAGATGTCTATAAATACTACTATTTTTAGTATTATCTTAATGAAAGTTTATGCTTAAGCTTCTTTTCTTTCATGTGATTAATTCTTCCTCATTATGTCAGTAGTTATTTTGCCAGGGAGGCATTATCCTTCCCAAGAATGCATATCTGTTCAGTATTAGTTGGGCATGAAGGTCAGACAGATGTCTGTTGTGCCCAGACCTCAATCTCATGTGAGTTTATGGACAATTTGAAGTATTGAGATTGAAAGAGACAAAACCTAAGTCTGAGCTCTTATCTGCAATTACCTCTTTTCTGTCAGATGAATTAAAAACCTTTAAGGTGACATCACAGAAGGGAATGTATGTTTATATTTAGGTTGCTGGCTATACAGTTTGCTGAACATTCATCTCATTAAACACATTTTAACTCCAGGACTGGCAAAGGAAACCAGAGTTTAAACCAGCATTCATTGTTTCAATAGCTGCAAGTTTCATTTAGTGCCTGAAGCATGTTAAGCTGGTTTTAACCAGTCATAAGAATGTCCCATGTTCCTTGTTAATACATGAATATAATGGAATGTATCACTCTCAAACATCACTGTCCATAAAAGGAGGAATTATTAAATCAATATATTATATCAGAATCTTACCCTTTTTAATTAAATCAAACCATTGATTTTAGAAAATACACTGCATTTCTACAACCACACAACCTTCAATATCCATTCCTAATATTCCAGCATTTTATTTGTCATTCATGCTTGTGAAAACTTTAGCATTCAATATGAGATAGTCCCATGATGTACTGGCCAGTTTTTGTCTGTGACTGAAAGCCTAGAACTAAGAAGTTCTTCCTTTAAAGTACCTTCTCTTAAATAAAAGAGATTACTATTTGCCACACAAAGTCCTCACAATAGTACAGAAACAGAAATGTCGTTTTAAAGATATACTGGAAATTGCAAATACCAAACCCTTTTGTTATGGACTAGTAAAGTATTAGTAGTTTGTTTGTTTGTTTGTTTGTTTTTTAAATAATGTTAATGCATATACTTTATAGGGGAAATATATTAAGAATATGGAAAGCAACTATTTGAACTTTGACAAAATGCAGTGCAATGCATTTTCCTCTTTCATTAACTGGCAGTGAATAAATGTTTGGGGAAATATAAAATAAATTTACAAATAATGTGTATATGAAATAGTTTCAACAATGGATCTTGTTGTCAGGTCTTAAAGTCATTACTTTCTAGTGGCTACACAAAAGGGCAACAGTATAAAAAAGCTGCAGCAATGTGAGCATCATATTGACTTTTCAGAATTCTAGAATGTTTCCTGATGGCCTTGAATATCCTGCAGTTGTATTTTTTTCCTCACCTTGCAAGATGAGCTTACTATCTATTATTTTACTAAACATTAAATTCACGTGTGAAGAGTTAGAAACAGTGAACTTTAAGCTTTACCCTGAGCTTTTCTACTCGTCTTTTCTTCTGCTGACACTGATCATTGATGGAAATGAGTTAAACCAGGTTTGCTTTGGTCACTGTGGTAAAGAACTCCCCCTCTTTCTGCCCTGAGATAATGTTTTGCTCCCTGCAGTGATGAATTCTGTGTAGAATGCTTCCATCACAAGTGCAAAAAGAAAACAGATGTGTTTACATTGTCTCCATGGAGACACAAGACACAGGCTAAATTCACACTAGCATCAGGGAGAAGATTCCCCCTCCTTTGTCTTCCAGAGATGGAGAATATTTGAAGAAAACCAGACAGAATTCTCTAGCCATTGTTTTCCCCCCTTGTCTTTTCAGCAAAGGATTCTTTGAACCTTCACTGAGGATTCCTGAATGCTGTGATGGATGTTTGTAGTTCCACTAGGAATTTGGTTAAGAGTTTAAAATATTCCAATTTGTATTAGCATTTAAAGTAATGATAAACAGGTAATTCACTACAACTACTTCATTCCTTGTCTCCAACATACCGGTCATGGCAATTTATTCATTGAGCACATGTTATTACTTGGGAATATTCAGGAGATGCAATGGAACCATATGACATTCCTTCTGGTGCTTGTTTGGAGGATCACTGACTAGGTTTCCATAGATATTAACTGGAAAATATTTTTCTACCATATTTTTATCCCTTTGTGCTTGTCTGTTGTCATGAATTTTTACAATCCACCACTGTGTTTCTCTGAGCAACTGCAGTTTGGCCATGTGACACAGGACAGAGTTCAGTGTGAATGTTTTGAGGCACATAGTGACTGAGAAAGGAAGAAGCCTCTTCCCTTTTTCTGCTCTTTCTCTGGAGACCATGATTTGTTTGCAAGTGACATAGAGCTGAATATATCCTTATAAAGTGACACAGTTTTTAAAATAAATAAAGTGAAATAAAAGAGCAAACTGTGAGCAAGCACAGATACTCATGCTAAGCCAAATAATTTTTGTGAGTTCATATGTGTGCATTCAAGCTATTAGTTAGGAAAATGTTCCCTAAACTAGAGCTATTTTTAAAGACCTTCATCTAATGGACAGAGGTTTGTTCTGTTAGTATTTTGGGGAAGTACATTTTTAAAAAATTAAAGTCTAAAAAGAGAAACAATGCTGAAGCATCTTCAAAATAACCTTCTGGGGAAATAAAGTGCTTTTGATAAAATTTTATTCTCACTTTTTAGGTTGAGTGTGCCTTCCAAACATGCATTTCAATGAATTCCATTCAGAAACAGTAAAGGGTCATCTTGAAATATCTATTTTTTCTTGTTTTAAAAGCCTAATCATTCAACTAAACAGCAAAAGTAACAATGACCTGCATGACCAATCCCACCAGGAAAGTGAATAGCAGAAAATAACGTAGATGGAGGGGGAAGAATCCAGAAGCAGGCATGAGTTCAATAAAACATCTATTTCAAACAATTCTACAAAAAACGTGATGTGAATGAATAATTTTTTGAGGGAAAGAAGATTACATACTCAAGTTGTTAAATACATGTAGTTCCTTCAGGTCTCAGTTTAGTTTCAGTTTGGCTTTAGTCACAGTATTAAAGAGCTAAATGAGTAACCTCATTCACATGTACATGACATTCAATGAGAGCCTTCCCTTTGTATACATAAATTTGTTCTCGTGCATAATTCTTTACAGAATGAAGGCCTTAAAAACCGTACATGTTAAGTTTTCTCTTTGAGAAATACTCAGCAGAGAAAATATTCATAAAAGGTGTCTGAAACCAGAATTAACAAGGCTTCTTCATCAAAAATTTTCCATCAACAGCCAAGAAATTGTTTTTTTGACTGACCAAGGGCCCACCTTCTATGTACACTTGGCTTTTTTTTTCTGTCAAAGGTCACCAGATATTCCCCTAAATTTTCACTGTGGTTTCTCCCGCAAATTTTATTATTACATGTTCCAGTTATCTCTGCAAACCAGTGACCTCTAACTGAACTTAGTTTTCCATGTGTTTTCCTGGGCTTCCTGTGATGCACATGGAAGCTCGGTCAGAGGGATGACAGATGCAAAGTAGTCAACATAGCCTGGGCTAAATCCAGATCCACAGAGGAGAGTGAGGCCATATGGAGATTGTTTTTCTTTTTTCCTTCTTCAAGTACAGTATTTTGAAGATCAGTTTTATAGAACATTTTTTCATCTGAACATTTGGTGAAATGTTGGTGATAGGAAATCATTGTTTATCAGTTCTATACCACAATGTCTTAGATATAAATAATAGGGCTTTATGTTGAAAATCAAACTGACATTGAGTAGCGGAACAGTTATTTTTAATCTCATTGCTAGACTAAAGAATATCTTACTGGAGCTGATATTAAAATTGTGAAAGATATCTTGGCATTTCTGCCCCCGTGAAAAATGGAAATCCTGTGTGGGTGGTGTGACTTCTGCCAATTTCTGTGATGTCTTCACAGACATGAAAAAGGTGAAACTCAGAGAAACCTCTCAAAGAAAATAAGACCTACCCATGGCTTCATTACCTACAATGCTTAGAGTTATCTCTTTGTGTTCACTGTCACCTCTCTTCTCCCCCTTCCTCCCCCGTAATTCAAAAGTCTTTTCATGCTACTGGAAGGTAACTTCCTGGCATTTTGGATTTCACAGTTGTGAAAGGGTTGAAACCTCGTTGGATCCGTTGCCTGAACTTAGATGTTTCACAAGCTGGTTTCAACTCATGCTAGCTCCATTTTCAAAGCAGTTATCCATACTTCAGGGGTAACTGAATACAAGTCTAACATGCACAGGGGCAGTACACACATACCTTTTAGAATTTAGTTCCGTGGGGTAGAGGTTCAGAATGGCTGCTTTATGTTTCATGTGGAAGAAAATGCAAAACCTTGTTCTATATACTCTCTACTGTAAAATCATGTTTGTGGTTTTGTGCTATCTTGTAACTTGCATTTCTGCAAACATTTTGTTTGTTACATCTCAAGATCTAAGCTGGAGGTTTAGATGTGTTTTATTTATGAAGTCTTCACTAAGCTGCCACAGAAGCTGAAATAGAAAATCTATCCTAATCATTTTTCTTTCATTTAGATGCTAGCCACACTCCTTCTGATGCAGTCCAGCATACAGCTGGCTTTCTGGGCTGTAAGTGCAGTTTGCCAGCTCACATCCAGGTTTAGATCCACAAGTCACATAGTGTGCTCTGACAAAGCTCGAGTTACTGCTGGCAGCCAAAATAGAGAAAACCCTGTGAGGCTTGTACGAGGCAACTCAGTGCTGCAGAGGTTTAATTGTTTTTCTGGTTTCAATAGCTAAAGAATGTAAAATACGTGCCAGCTTTGGATGCATTGACAGCATAGTTGGTAGACTCTGAATTTTAAGGTTTTTTTGGGTTTTGGTTTCTTTTGGGGGTGAGTCTTTTCCTATCTGTACATAAACATGTCAGACAATTTTTGCACTATCCTGTTGAGTATTCAATGTTTTACAATACAAATACTTCAGTCCATAACAAGTGTATGTCACCAGCTTTGTACATGTTTGACTCGATGATCTTAAAGGTCTTTTCCAACCTAAGCAATTCTACAATTCTGTGATCTACTGCTTGAAAGTTATTTGTATGAAAACCCATGGCAGATTTAATAAAGAACAGACTGAAGATACATTACTTGTTAGTTCTGTCATTCCAGTCACAAGTTATCAACTTCGTCCTGTATAATACCCCAGTCTTCTTATTAATGAGGCCTTCCAATTTTTTGTCATGAGCAGGTTCTGTTGTTTAACTCCTAACTCTTCTCCTGTGAACGTTAATGAAAATATGAAATGGCCACTTCAAAACTTCAGCTTTTGTGAACACAAATCAAGCTTTTTAGGCAGTTCCTCACCAGACTAATTCTTCTTTGCTGTCTTCAGGAGTAAGATATTTCTGGTATGGCATTTTGTCAAATGATCCACTGAAGTTTTGTTAGATTAAGTCTGTTGTATTTTTCTGCTGTATTTCCTCAGACCATCAGTTATCATAGGAAAAAGATACTGGATTAGTCTGGCATGATCTACTGTTACTAAATCCATGTTGTATTTTATTTAATTCCCCTAATCCCTGTATCTTTACTTACCTTTTTTTCTGAAGCTCAATTCAGTGATTTTTCAGGGAAACATTCTTAAATGCCATATGGATAGCACCTTCTCTTCCATTGTGAACGATTTTATTGTGCAGCAATTGTGGAAGGTCATAGGTTTGTTTCTGTACAGTCAGACCTTTGAAGTGAGAAAAGAAATTGTTTGTCCTCCATTTATTTCATTTTATTTCCTCTGTTCTTTGCCTTGGTGATTGGCCAGTTGGCTGTCTTGTTTTCTTTCTCCACTTAAAGGCTGTTGCTTCTTATTTATGGCTGGCAGCTTCAGGCCTCAGGTTGGTGCTTACTGGAATTACTTTCATTTCTTGCTTAATCTCTAGGGGAAGCTTCCAGCTGGCTGATCTCCTTATTTTATTATGTCAGAAAAGCTAAGCTGGTGCATATTCTTTCTTTCCAAGGGCTTCTGTGGAAATGGGAAAAGCAAGGCAGCTCCCTGTACACCACAACTTGGGAATTGCTGTTACAGAAGTTTCTCAGGCTTGCATAGAGCAAGGAGATAATGACAGGAGAATCCTGAGCCAGCACTATTCTGATGATCTGCAGACTAAGAGTTTAGAGGTTGGTGTCCTGTATTGTACTGAAGGGCAGTGACTGTGCCAGGAAAGAAAACACTACAGCCTGTTCTGATGGTTCTCTTTAGAACAGGTAACCGGAATCATGTTCTTTTTGTTATGCTAATCTCAGCCATTATGTCTTTGCATTGAAAAAATGGTGGAGATTTCAGCTAAATAAAAACCCATTGACATCTTCTACTATATTTGACACTGATTCCAGTGAGAGTAGTGCCAGGGAGAGCGGTGAAAACAAGAGTTCAAAATGAAGGGTCAAACCAAATTTAGAATCTTGCATGATTTACTGTCTGATCAAAAGGTTTTTTTAATTTCTTTTGTCTTTTGCTCATGCTAACTAACATATGTAGAGAGTATTGTTTAGTCCAGTGACCTAGGATTGAAATATATTTCCTGGTATGACAGATGTATTTCAACCTCTGTGATTTCTTTTGCTGGTTTTAGAGTATATGCAGTGGGAGTCATTGTAGCTGTAAGAACATGAGTTGAATGTCAAACAGTAAAAAGATGAGTTGCCAAAAACAAGAAGGATAGTGACAGAGTATTACTGGAACTGTGTCCTGAGATGATGCAGAAATATTTGGAATCCACTGTTGTGCCAAGGTAACCGTGTTATTGCAGTGTTTTGACTTCTGCTTGTGTTTGTAGGTGTCTGTTAGATGGAAGGTAGCGGATCTCTACATGGTTGTCTAAATTCTCTCTGCTGATGGAGCCAATTGGGATTTCACTGAGATAAAAGGTCACTTCTGTGCCACATTTTCTGTCCCATGATGTATTTTACTGCCAGCCATGTTGTATGCATCTATGCTGTGGCTGAGTGTTTCCCCTTGGAGAGGAAGTGACTGAATGACATCCAGTAGAAGGATAAAAGACAAGATTAGAGGCACTGCACATCTGCCTGAAGATGTGCAGTTGTCATGTTCAGACTCTTTTCTAGGTCTTGTTTAGACAGGCAAGAGTTTGGGGAACTACTGTGAACATTCAAGTTTGTACAGGGGCCTTTGTTTGGAAGGGAGTTTTCGAATGGTTTCTTTTGCATAGGTAACAAAGGCATGTCACCCGAAGAGTTTAATCTGAATTAAGTATGATAAAATACACCAGATTTTAAAATAGTGTTGTGATCAAAGGGCTATTATGTGTAGAAAGGATTCAATGTGATAACAGGACTTTTTATTAGGGGACACCAGGACAGAGAACAGAGATTAGACAATTCCATCAAAATCACTGAATTCTGTAATTATGCCAAATGCAGTTCAGTGGCAAGTCCCTTCATATGCTCACCATGTGCAGAGAAGCCAGACCAGTCTGTTCCTCCTATCTAAATCAGAAGGACATCTTTCTTTCCTCAGCCAGCAGTTATCAAACTAAGGATAAACTGTAAGTAAGTTTATTTCTTCTTTCCTAGTCTGGTACTGACAATATGCTTGTGTTGAAGGCCAGTCACCCTAGAGCAAACCCATTCCTCCTCAGAAGTACTGAGCCTTATTCTGCTGCCCTAGCTTTTTATGAGAATATGTCATTAATTTTGAAGAAATGATGCCTGATGTGTTTGCTTGTACAAGAAACTGCAGAAAGGTTTGGGTTTCTCAGCCTGGTGATAGGCAAGCCATAGTCACCTAGATGTCCCAGCGTAGTGCTTTCAGTCTCACGAGCGGTACGTGAATTGGCATTGGGATCACAAGGGTGCTGGTTTGGGGTCTGTTTCTTCTCCTGTAATAGCTAGACAGCTATCATCCCTCAGGCAGGATGATTTTCAGCCTTTGCCTTTCCCTCAGGTCACAACGATGTAGACTCTGGGATGGTGCTGTAGGTCTCCTTCCATAGCCCCTTGGGTCCTAATTACAGTTCCTTAACAGTAGGCCTCTGGCCAGCCAGCAGCTATCGGCTCGCAGTTTCCCTCTGCTCTAGACTCTGACTCACAGCTGCCTACTGTGCCTGGCTTAGATCTTGGGCCCCCTCCTTACACTGGGCCATGATCCCAAAGATCTGTTAATCCTTAAATTAGTCAGGGATGATGGAAAATTTGAGTATCCTGAGACAAAAGTGGGAATCTATGTGGATTTCAGTTGGGTGCTCTTGTGGCATGGTAATTCCAATTTCACAGTGGTGCAGACAAGGAAAGAAAACTAAGATTGGATTTCAGCAAGCATTTGCAGACCTACATTTTTGCCAGCTTGGAAATTAATTTCATGTTTAAATAGTAAATAATAAGAAGAAGTCTGTATTAATATTATGTTCTTTTCCATAGTGATGTCAGGGGGCAAAACTCATCTTTATCTCCTAGAGGAGGGCAACAAAAGCAGATGTGAGGCATGTAAATAATTCAAAAAGGCAGAAGAATTATTTATTTTTTTAATGGTACCATTTGCTTTCAGAACCACGCAGATGTCTCTGGCCCAGGCCATAAAAGTGTTGTGAAAACAATGGGCAGGCAAATGGGGTCTGAAGCAAGGGATAGAAGAGAATGGCAGTTGTTGAGTCTGCTGCAGACCTCCCATGAGAGTTAATGCAAATAACCTTAGACCTACACGTTCAGTGCCCCTGGTTCACATGCCTCCAATTTCAGGAGTCAGACACATAAGCAGTTTTGCCAGGGCTGAGCACAAATCTCTGGGCTATGCTTCTCTTTTTGTGTGATGGGGCCAGAGGTGCTGTCCTGCTAGGCAGAGACACTGAGGACAAACAGAACAAAGGCTGTTAGGATTTTGTGCACTGCTCATATTCATGCATTGTAAGACCTGAAGTGACAAGTGTGACTTCTGCAGTATGAAAATTTTTAGGAATGGAGAAAGGCAAGGCCATCTCTACAATATGTGGTACCATGATCTGACAATTCTGCAAGCAGTATTATGCTCAGGTGTCAAGACTACTTTAGATATAGTTGAGTTCTCTTTTGCCTCCTCTGCTGTGTGCCAGTTTGGAGAGGGAAGGGAAAGTACAAAGTGGCAATGCTGTGAACAGTGAAGCAATGACATTAGGGGAAGTTTCTGGAGCTGAACCAGACCCTGTCGTTTTGTGAAATTCTCCTGGCCATTGTTCTCAAGAGCCTGGCATGTCTGTAGACTGAAGAAGGGAATATTGGAACTTTTTTGCACCTCCCTTACTTTACAAATGGTCAGTTCTCTTTCTCTCCTGTAGCTTTTGTAAAGGACAGAATGGTTTAGCCCCAGTATGGAGTTGGAGTCAGAGAAAAGTATTTAGACTGACTTCATCTGTATGTGCTGAAGAGTTTCTTGAGCAGCAAAGCTTTCTCTGTGTATGTGTGTACATTGTGTCAAAGCTAGGTGGTAAAAGGCTGGAGAGCATGAGGTAAGTGTTTAGAGAGCTAGTTGACATCCTGAAAATTACCAGAAACCCTCTCTTGAAACCACTTACACCCTTGTGCAGGGCTGATTTTTATGTCAACTGCCCAATAAGCCCCTCCTAGAGCTGGGGAACATGACTCTCACACACCTCGCATGAGCTCTGTCAGCTCCATTGTGGGTTACATAGACAAGACCTGCATTCTTCACCTCTGACTTGGTGGTTTGCAGCCATGTGGGACAGGGCAGGTGGAAGCGTGCTGAATGTTGGGGGTGGATAAATGAGGAAATGGAAGAGACTGGTTCTTCAGCAGGAATGGTATTATTTGAAACACTTACTTAAGTAATGAAAGAATCAAAATAAAATTACATGAAGTTTAGTGCGCTTTTAGGGAAAGTTGTAGAATTAAATTTAATAGTACTGTTCCTTTTGGAGAAGTCAATATGGTGACGTTTTGTTCTTGTTACAAAAACTAACGCAGAATGCTCCCACTCCACGTCAAATTTCTGTAGGTTCTTGGAGTTCCATCTATGTAGGTGTTAACTGTCAGTAAGGCCTCATTTGTTTAGATTGTTTCCATAGGAGAAATCTTTCCTGAAGTTCACAGGGTGGGAGATAGATATGCATCCCAGAGTGAAATAAATTCTAGATGGAAAAATATAACAGATTAGCAGAGATTATTTTTATGTCAATATACTTGAAATGTCTTATATCATGTATTTCCTTTAAGAAGATAAATTTAATGTAGCTGAAACCTTTCAATGAGTAGCCGACAACCAGGGCTGTAAGTTACCCCTTTGCTGAGGAATGTGTTGGTGCCTGTGCTGACCCTTTGCACAAGAATCAATCCCATTGTCTCGACCAAAGATGTCAGCGATGGTGACTACTCTCACTGTCATGCTGTGCATATAAATACATGCAAAATTAAGGAGTGTGTACTGCTTTCCCTTTAAGGTCGGGGCTTTCTCAAGGTTGTTGACACTTCCAGTTGATTTTGTAAGATAATGTAAGAATTGTCTGCAAAGCCAGTTGGTCTAGTTAGCTACAGCTGTGGCTGGACGAACTTACAAATCCTCTTTTCAACTTGTGGCAAAAGTGTTTCAATTAAATCTGCACCACCGGAGGTGACAATAGTTTGGGGAAGGAGAAATAAGCTGCCAACATTTGACTGTAATTGGCAGTTTCAGCAGAAAGGCCAAGGGGTAAATAGGCTACTCAGAGTAAATTCCCTTTTCACCTGAAAAAGCTGTTCTTCCAATGAAGGATCTAGGCCCCCTGCCAGGGGACTCAGTGTGGGTTAAGATCACATGCTCCTGCCTGTACTGTGCTTGTTATGTGGATAAACAGAACTTATGGTCTCCAGGGCTGTCAATCTGGCCTCTTTCAAAAACACATAAACGCCTGATCCCAGTCCCAGGGAAACTGATAGGAATCATTCAATTGACTTTGGGTCAGATTCAGTTTCCACAGCCTGCATGTTGCACATCTCACTCAAAAATCTGCTGGGTTGGTGCATTGATTTGAAAAAGTAGTGTTCTTGTTCAGAAATGCAATACAATAGTATATTTTTGTTCTGCAAGGTCCTGAAAGCCATCAAGTGTCCTGTACTTTTCTGAGAGCTGTGGTTGCTCAGTGTTCTGGAGGACTGACCCCTGACAAAATACAAAACATGAATAAAGTTTTTTGTTTTGGAAAGAATAAGATACAGTTTGAAGATACTTCTACTCTACACTCCCCCTGCCTCTTCCTTTGTAAAATGCTGATATTACTTGGAACATGCTGGAATGTGTTTCTTCTAGTCATTCCATTTTGCATTGCTTTAATTGTAGCTTGGCTCTGAGGCAAGATTTTTTTTTTTTTATTGTCCATATATAAACTTTTATTCTGTCTATGTAAACTGTTATAATGAGGTTTGCTGTAGCTCTCATGCAGAGCTGCACTCTGGTTTTCCACTATATTCTCCCTCACTTAGACTCACCGTGCTTCCTTTCTGGAAAGGTGAAGCCAGTGAAAGCCATGTGTTGCTCTCTCAAAAGGATTCCCTAACTACAGTATTTGGTACTTTTCTGCACTCCAAACCTTGTATATGCCCTTAAAAAAGAAACCCCACAATCCCCATGAAAGCGTATGTCCTTAGGTAAAATCATGTCAGGAATGTTTGCAAGAGGTAAGTCCTTTCTGTGCCCATCCTGACAGTCTGCCCAGGCCACCCATTTAATGTTTAAATAGTCATTTTAACTGAAACATGTAAAACATTTCCACCTTGTGAAAGCCATTAGTTTCCCTGCTTTTGGTCAAGAGGAATGACAGAAATAAACTCTCTCAACAGTTGACCAAAGGCTGCAGTCTGTGTGGCCGGAGTTCTCTTGCCCTGGAAGGCTATTCATTACGCCTGGAAGGCTCAAATGGCTCTGTAGCTAGTGACCTCCCTAATTCTTTTTCCTTCATTTGTTTTCTCAGCTACTTCATAATGAGCAGTTGCTAGAGGTGTCAGTGAACACATTTTACCTAATTATGAACCATTCCAAACACGGTGGACTGGAAAATTCTGCTCTTGCCTTCAGTGTTTTTGGGAAAGACTGGGTGGAGAGAAAATCAGAGCAAACAGAGTGGGATATTTGAAAAAGACAAGTGTGGTCTTAATTGAAGAGAGGGAGGGGAAATGGGGAAGAATGTAAATAAAACTCCTGAAATGCTCTGGAAATTTAAAGGTGTTGAACCTAAAAGCCATGTCTATAGGAGGTAAATATTGTATTTGTACTGATGGATACACAGGAGATGGGGAAATCACAAAGTGACATTAAGTGTTAAAAGTCCAAGCTTTGCAGCAAGATGTCTGATGTCCATCTGCCCAGTGTAGCCAGGTAAGTACATGGGGTATATCTGCACACACGTTTACAAATGGATGCAAGTTTACTCCATCTATGATGTAAGATGTCCAGGTTTGATTTAGCTCTAACCATCAGCTCTGCAGTCATGGTGCTTTAACTGATAATCTTAGCCTCTTAGTTATGTCTATGCGACAGTCCATATTTAGTTGGTCTTTAGTGCAAGTAGGATTTGCTCTCTCATGTTTACAGAAGGCTTCTAGATCTATCTTTAGGGATGCCCTAAGCATCTGCCTAGCAGCCTACTAGTTAACTAGTTAAAACGTGTTAATAAGAGATGCCATAAAGGTTATATATGCATCTGAATCTGGACTTTTATACTTTCTGAACATGAGGGAGGCTTCTCTTCGTGAGTGAGGTTCTCAGTTCTAAAAACAGCCCTAAGTCAGATGATCTGAAAATGGGAATAGGTCCACTTTCTTCCAAAGGAGATGGTGTGGTTGGCAATTCCATCTTATCTCCCTCCAGAAAAGCCTTTGAATTAGTGTGCTTACCCAGGTACCATAGATAGTGAAAGGTTACAGAAAACTTAGGGTGCTTTATTATATGTCAGACATGAGCTAATATTAATGCTTCCCCCACACTCAGGCCAGAAAGCTATAATGGGTTGGTTTTTTAGCCTTCTTTCTTCTTAAGTTAGAGCTGAAAACGGATGTTACCCGGAGCAGCGATCTCTGAAGTGCCAGCACCTGCTGCATAGCTGAAGTCCCAGTTAGTGCAGTTTAGTCTGTTACAGTTCCCAAGAAGAAGATCATTACTTGCATACCTAATAGGATGTCATGCTGTTAGGTCTAGAACTCTAGGGACTGAGGCACATTTTTTTCATGCTGCTGTGGAAGATCAGTTGTTCAAGTCAAATCTAGCAGTTGCCTGATGTATGTCTTGGTTTTTTGCCAACCATAACAATTTAACTTAAATTGATATGGGTGATTTACTTTGTTATATGCTCATAGCTAAGTTAGACTGTTGTGTCTTGTTTACTGCACTGCTGTTTGCTGACAGATGGGGGAAAATATGCTGAATTGATAGAGTCAAAGAAGCTGCTGGCAGTTATGGTTCTATTGCTAAGATTAGATGGCAAGAATATACCAGTTTATGTTAATAAATAACTCAGAGGGAAGCCAGATGAGTAGAAAACTTGCCATATTCTTTGTAGGTTGATCCCTAATAAGTATTTAGTCTTGTATGATTTTTTTTTTTTCATTTGTAACTATCTCTTTCTCTATGACCTGTTCATAAATTATCACAAATCTGATTCTGGACATCTAACTTCATTCTGCTTTACCAGTCACAACGAATCACTATTTGGAATTTTTAAGACCTGTCTAAAGGACTCAGATTTTGCAACTTGTCAAGAAGAATTTTATGTCTAAACAGCCATTAAAGTGGTGCAAAGCCTTTGGGAGAAATTAACAATATAACCTGTATTGTTAAGGTTTGTGTCATCCTCCTCCCCAGATGATTTTTAACTCCACTGTGCAGGATACCAGGTCACTACCCAATCCATTAGAATCCATTCAGTTAATGAGGACAAACAGAAAGAATTGGTGACAGTAGACTTGATTTCTAGTGCAGCTCTCACAGTAGTCAGGAGTTCCCCACTTTCGGTCTGGAGACAGTTAACATTTTTCAGTGGGAAATCTCAGCTATAGGTTGTGTGAAAGTACAGTTTTCTAATTCTAAAAAATAATTTAAAAATAATTTCAATCTCTCTGTATCTTAATTATTAAAGGAAAAGAGATCTTGCCTTACCTTGAGAGAGGAAAATATGTCATTACATATGTGATGTCAAGTGAAACCTTGTGGAGTTCATATTGCACTCACCCAATTGTACTTAGCTAGCTAGTGGATCACTGGGATTATAAATTCACTGGCTATGGTTCATTACTGCTGCAGTTGCAGGAATGGACAGCACTGATGTTAATGACAGGCTTCTTAGTGCATTAGCTGCTGCTTTAGGTTTTTATTCTGACCATTAACTAATGAGTTTGCCACGTCTGCTGTCAAAAGATGATTCTTTGGGAGACCTAGGGCCTAGGTACAGCACTTAGCAAGCTACCAAGGGTTTTTTATTTAATACCAAACAAATTATCAGAAAATAGGGAAGAAGGGACAGAATCATCTGAAATTCAAATTAAAAAAGAAAGTCATTCTTTTAACCAGTTCACTCACCTAAACAGTCTTTGAAATTCACCAACTCTCTGTTCGTTTTATTTTCATTTGACATGTTCACCCTTCCCAGAAAACAAATGATATACAAGTAGTTTGAACTGACCTACAGAGAGGCCATTACTTCTGCAAATGCCAGTAGCTTCTCTTATTTTCATGTCTGGAAAGACACAAAGAAAACACAGATCACACTTTATTGGTTCTAGCAACGTATGGCATCACAGGTCCAAGACAACAGGGGGACCTGGTCTTGAGTTTAAACAAGGGAAAACAAAAGCCATATACATTATTTCTGCTGAAAACAGAAACATAGCTCTTTTTAAAATAAATACATATACCCAAAGTGGTTTATGGTCAAACCTGGCTTGTCATCGATAACTTCTCTTGCCAGCTACTGTGCACTTGAACTTGGCTATTTCTCCCTCTAATATAGTATGATGAGATCTGCTTGTTGCTGCACAATGGTCTATGATACTTTTGAAGCTTTAGCCAATAGTTTAACAAAATTATCATTTTTGAAGCCACACTTCACTCGTCTCCATCCAAACATTTAAATCAAATTTAAATGGCTTTTTAAATGCCTAACTGATTTGCTCATTACACTCAAAGGATGGAGCTGGATGCAGCTGGTTCTCTAATTAACAGTTTGTTCCCAGAGATACAGTCTACTAAATAGACTATGTTGATATCTTTTGTTCTGATGTTTACACAGCAAAACAAAAAAATCTTTATTCATTAAGTGTACTTCTAAAAGAGAAATGACAAAAACTCTTCAGGATCTCAGTGTAATCTAATTTAACAACAATGAAGAAGCTTTTAACCAAGAAAACAGTTAATGATGTTTGGAGGAGATCTTGTGTAGGTAGCAAGTTTTCATACTATTTATGAAGATGAGCAGACACAGCCTTTCATTCGGAACACTGAACTACAAGAAGTGATCTGTGTCTGTATTATTCTAGGGATCACTTCATGCACAGTTAGTTGAAGTTTCCCTTTCAACCTGTAAAGTTTAAAATTTGCTATTTAAAAATTGCTGTTTGTGAGAGGAATGGAAAAAGAGGGTGGCTTATTTTCTGTCTAATTCAAACCTTCCTCCTTTACTTTCCCTTTCTCAACAGATTTACTTTGTGTCATTTCATAGACATCTATAGTTGCCCATCACTTTTCCTATTATCTGTATCATTCTGGCCTTTCAAACATTTTGTGTAAGGATCTTCTTTGTGATTTTTACAGCCTTTAATGTATTGTTCATTGATTTTCCAGATCTCCCCAAATTTCATTTTAAAGCACATGTTTTCTATTTGGATTTCACTAGTTCCTACTTTTCTGCAATTAAGAGACACTAATCATGCCACATTTTACTCCATAAATGGTCTCATTCTGCTGCTTGAGACCTCTTACAGAGTGAGATACTCCTCAGTATGAGAAGAGTGAATGAGTGTGTCTGTGCAGTAACCAAAGAGTAACTGCAGCTCTCAAGGCATTACCGACTGCAGTTTTACACTGGCTAAGTAGGATTATTCCTTATACACAATGACTGTTAAGAACTTACCCACCATCTCAGATGATTTTGCTGACTGTGCAATGGTTGGTACCATGCATGTAGCAGCTGAGCTGCATGCAGTACTTCAAGTTAGGTAGAGGGTGTGTAATGAAATCTTTGTTGTGTTAATGTGCCCTATCTTCACCAGAATTTGTTTTAAAGTTTGTAAAGTTCAAAACTGGTTTGGAATAAAATTTGCCTGAGTTAAAAATGGAAGCTGATCTTTAATACAGCAAGACTTTTAATTTAATTTATCAACCAAGTTTCTGAATGCATGTCAGTGCATTTTCCTGAGAGACGAATAACTTAGGGTTACCTGATTGGAATATTTTCTACACTGTATTTTTTCTGCTTTCTCTCATGAGAGCTCTCAAAAAAATTTCCCCTGCAGTATGAAAAATCTTCCGGAGGTATTCTAAATAAGACTCATCTCAAATCTTCTCTCACTTGTTCACAGTATGAGCTCATGCGATTTTTTAATGTCTGCAAACACCACTCAGCTACGTATGAAGTCTGAGACTTTCACCCTAATCGATGAGATCAGAGGAAGCATGTGGTTCTGGCTAATATCTACTAATGCTAAGAAATGCTCTCATCACATTAAAATGCAGGTAAAAGCAATTTAGGACCCAAGCTGCCATTAACTTTGTGATTTTCCTTTAACCTATTGTCTTTAATGACCAAGCATTACAGTTTTTAGAAAAATATTCTGTCAGATATTGCAGTAATACATCCATCTTTCGATAATACTTATTTCTTATCATTTTGGGTTTCTTCTGGTTTTTTCAAGTCTCAAGATGGCTATAATTAGGATTGAAACATGAAACAAGTAGCTTTGCTCTGTTTTTGTATCATAATTCAAGCTTCGGCTGCAATATGACTTGTTTTCTTTTTGCTGGTTTTGTTTTCTCCCTGTAGAAGCAGAGAAATGAAATTCTGTGTTCATTACTTGTCAGTGGTAAGCAGGGCCCAAGACAGACAGACTGTCATGAGGATTCTGTTGTCAGCAGGTTGCATAAAACAGGAACATCCAGAATGTTTTCACTGGTTCCTTGCCAGAGACATATGACCACTCTTGATCAGCACACGCGCAGATACGTATGTCTCTGTGTGCACACACACATATGCATAAAATTATGCGTTGCGTAATCATCGAGCTGGTTTGAAATTCAAAAGCCACGTCCATGCACAAAGGTGTATTCTGATTGCTTTTAGAAAAAAATACATCAATTCAAAACCCTGGACCTTGCAATAGTGAAATCTTTGGATTTGTAGTAAAATTAATCATTAAAGTAGACGTCATGTTTTATTGATCAACTTCACACATTATTCTCCTCACTAACACATTGTTCTGCTGATAATGGAATGAACTGAAGAGAGCCTCTGCATGGAAATGTAATTCACCACAACAGAGGACCCACACATGGACCTAAAGCTATTTTAAATCCCTGTTTCAGGGTTTAATGATGCATAAAACATTCTTTGGGCTCTCTCTGCTGGGATGATTTCCACTTGGCATCATTGTCAGAAATGGAAAGCTTGAGCTTTGGCCTGATAATCTCATTTCCAAGATGTCACAAACCTGGACACTGTCCACAAGACAGAATTTAGACTGATTCAGCCATCCTTTGGCATTCAACTGCACTTACTACAGCAGGTTCATGGGGTGAGAGACACATTTTAGACTAAGTACCATTCATTGAAATAACTGTACTTTCAAAATCCAAGGAATGATTCTGGAAGACAGACAGTTTCTAAATATGATTATTCCTATACTTTGTACAGCCTACTGCAAACTCTCTGTAGGCTGTTTGGGTTACCTAGGGATTTGTTACAAATGTGTAAAATGATGCATACCCACAAGATGTTAGCTTTTATGGAAATGGCGTAACAATGAAATACAAGAAAAGAATATTCTTGTGGATTCAACACCCGAAGGCAGGGGTTTTGAAACAAACCATGAATATTTACTTATATTGCCCTATAAATATTACTTTCAAAATTTCTAGCTCTAGTAAGTTGAGACAGAAATAAGAAACAGCCACCAAATAGACAATTTTGGGGGTGGTTGGCTGGCTGGGTTTGGTTTTTTTTGAGTTGGCAGATGTAATAGGCTAGCAGGTTTTCAAACAGTGTAAGGGTCTTAGTGCAGCAATGCTGAACTCAGATCTTATCCTATGCTGACTCTTGCTAGTATGAAAATGTTTCTCACTCCTATTACAATCTGCTTTAGATTCAAGGTATCCATCCTGTCATGAAGTTTGACCTGGAGCTTCATTGTTTCCAGTAGCACATGGGTGTGGTTGGATGGGCAGTTGGACTACAGCTACAAGCTGATTCACAGCCCAGAATAATTTATCAGTTCCTTGTTCAATCTGTGCTGTTATTTACATCTTTCTACTGAATTCTAGTGGTGTTTCACGGTGTTGTCTTGTCCTCCATGTGCCCCCCATCCCATTCACATGGCATTCTTCTTAAAGTGGGAGGTAGTTGAACAACTTCAATGAACTAGTGAGGGACAAAGGGTGTCGTATGTGAATTGTCCAGGGTTCCCAATGACTGTGGGGTGCTGAACTCTAGTGATAGCCTGTTTCTTGTGTGTGACAGCACACAGATTATGGATGCAAAAGAGCATTCTGCATAAGCAACAGTGTTCTGGACAGGTGAAAGTATAAAAGAAAACTCTTGATAATAAAAGTGATTCTCCTGGGTGAAGAATTCAGTGTCTTTAGCTTTAGGTTCAGCTTCTTGTATGGAAATTTACAATGTCTTTTCAGGACAAAAAAAACTCCTTTGACTTTTATGCCTGATACAAGCAGACCTGCAGTTCGCCAGCCATAGAAACACTTTTATGACCCGTGGCTGCAAGCAGTCAGGGGAATCCTCCTACCATTTGGCACCCTTGTATGCTCTTCCCATTGGTGGCTAGGGTCGCTCCAGGAAGTCCTTCAGTTGCTAGATGTTTCTGGCAATGCTTTTAAGTGACTGGATATGCAGATGGTAGTCCAGTTCAATTTACTTCTCTAGATCTAGCTGTTGACTAAACCTGCATTTCTTCTAATGGGTATACCCTGCTAGCCAGAGAGGAATTCCAGTCCATGAAATCAGGATATAAGGGAATCACCACAATACTATTATAGCCATTATTAAACTGTTACACCATTAGAAAAGCTGTCACAGTTGGGCTGATGTTAGCTTGCAAGATACTAGTTTTGCCTGATGAAATGCAAGGGTATATCACTGAGGATGTAGTTGACTTTAACATTTAGATGTGCAGTGTTGTGAATTATTATGATATTACTAATTTTACAGTATTTTTTCCTTAAATAGGTAGCTATTGGAGTCATATGATCATGTAAGAATCATAGGGGCCATTAAAAAAATATATATACTATTCTCAAATTTATGCATTAAAGCTTGAAAATGACAGTTGGATAGCCCTGAAACATGGCATGATATTTTAGTCATAAATCTCATGTTTTTAACAATTGCAGAAAGCTTGGATTAGTTACAGTGGTTATTGCTCATCCAGAGACTCATCCAGAGCTATAATCCTCATTCAGTTAAGACCCAATAGTCTCATTAAGAACTGGAAGGCTGCAGCCCTCAAGCCCATCCAATTTGCTTTAGCTTTCCTGAGCCTGATACAGTATAAATAGAGATGGGGCTATGGGCCAGTCAGCAATATTGCCAATTGCCAAGACAAGAGGCCAGACAAAAGCTATCCACTGTTAATGGCTTGTGTGCAAGAGTAATCCAGGCTGGAGCTGAACCCTTACCAGAGAAGGAATTCCCCTCATTTCCCATCATCTGAACATTCCAGGCCTTTGTAAGGCTCTGTGATTACTGAAGCAAATATGCTCACTGTAAAATGCAAAATATGAATTATTATACAGAAGCTTATGTTGCTGGGTGTTGTGAGTATAGCTATATATATAGATAGCTACAGACTTCCCAGGACTCAGAAAGAAAGGAAATACAATAAAATCCACCACAAATCAAAGAGGTTATGAAATATATTTTAAAATAAAAAAAAAATAGATCATATGAGCAATTACAAACAACATGAAAAGTCATCATGCAGTGCTGCAGACCCCTGAAATCCATGGGCTGTGTTCTCAGATGGAGTAGTTATGGTGCTGGCATCTGTACTTCAGCTACAAGACATCTGTCTGGAGCATAGTGAATTCAGCATCTGTAGCAGTGTTGCCTCACTTTGTAACAAATACTGTGGTGTAATGTGCTGTTGTTGTATGTTAGGTCTTATGCTGAAGGCTCCTTAGATGCCTCCTTGGAATGATACAGAGTATTTACTTTCCCAAAGCTAGATTGTTATCAGTAATTGCTACACAAGGATGCAGGATGCCATCCTTATGTCTGGTTATAAATGAGAGGGTGTTACCTGGGTGTTTCTACTGTCACTTTGTGATGAATGTAAACAAAAGTCATCTATTCAAAGACAAGCTTTGGGTTGTGTAAATCATAACTAGAGATCACTTCAGCATTTCCAATGGTACTTAGCCATCTCAAACACAAGATTATAATCATCTAACAGTCTGTGCACAATTTTGGAGAGAAAATGAAGCAGATTCATGTGTATTTAAATGATCTTGCAGGAAGAATTCAGTAGGATGAATCTAATTACCTGAACTAAAATATAACTAGGACATTAGTCTCTAACATAGTCTAGTTCCTGGCTGCATCCTGGAGAGTAGGTGTGCACCTGGTGTTTTGTAGTCACTAGAAAGATCAGCTAAAGCTAAAAGACTGAGCTACATTGATTTTGAACAATTGCTTTTGATGTCAGACTAAAATGTAACTCCAGCAGCAGGAGTCCGTGGATTTGATTTTGAAGATGACAACAAAGTCACATCAGCCTTCCAATTTTCTTCCTGAAAGTTGCCCATATTTTAGGCAGATACCATTTTGTTTGAAGATTACTTGCTAATGAGAGCTGCTGAGTAGTTGCATTAGTATGCGGGGGAAGAAAAGTAGGGGATATATCTGACATAGACTACACCAAAGAAATTATGAAGGTGATAGATGTCTATTGGAAATAATTGCTGAAAGCCACAGCACAGTAGAATTCCATTATTTCTGCATCTTTTGATAATTGTGCTGTTTATCCATGACATCCCTAGCCAGTCTAGGAGCAGAGTCCTCCAAATGCACTTGAAATACAGGGGAAAAAGTATTTTATAGATATGCACACATATATATTGAGTGTGTATGTATATACCCCCACACAATAAAGTGCACTAAAACATGCTGCTCTCTCACAAAGAGGTATCCATCTACCCATCTTAATAACCTCCCAGACATGCTGCAGCATTAACACACAGACCTGAAGGGAAACAATATCTTAGTTTCTTTCCAATTATTCTTCATTAAGTATTTAAGTTACAAAATTAATTGCTTCTGACCTTGTCTTTGGTGACTTTCTATGTACACAAACAAAAGAGATTCATTGTCACCTTCTTTCCAAAACTTTAATGATGGAATATTTTGGGTACACACAGCAAGCTGAAAATTCTGTTAATGCATTACCCGGCAGTGCTGGGTGTTCCTGCAGCCACATCCAGGATACTGCATCCAGTTTGGGGCTCTCAGGATAAACCAAATATAATCACATTGATAAACTGAAGCGAGTTCAGTGAAGACCTATGAAAATGGGTGGCGACTAGAACTCATGTGCTAAGAAAAGATACTGTGGGAATATGTCTTTGGGTAGTCTTGAGTAGGCTTAGTAACAATCTAGTAGCAACCTTCTGACACTTGCAGGGTAAACACGTATCAAGAGGACAGAGCCAGATTCTTCGCAGCAGTGCGGTAGGAGAGCAAGAGACAAAAGCCTGCTTTACTACAGACCTGTAGAGAAATGAACAGGTCAATGGTGTGTGTGCTAAAGAACTGTCACTTTCCTGTGCAAATACAGCCCAGTTCAGATAATCTCTACAGCATATCAGAGCAGGATCTGTAGAGAGTGAAAAGGGGGAGCTGGTCTGTGCAGGAGAGGTAATGGGATACAGAGCCCTTCATGCTCAGGTCAGTCACAGGATCCCCCAGCAAAATGCTTTGCTGCTAATTGGCACCTGTGATGACAGTCTGAGAATAAAGGTCAAGGGCTGAATGGAATTCGAAGGCTGAACTAATCACCCCTGGGTCAGACATGAGGCACACTGCTAAGGGTCAGGGAATGTCTAAACCTCAGCTGCTTGTATCATGCCCCTTTTATGGTCAAAGGCAGAGTCTATTTATTTAGCATGTTTCATGGGTACCTAATATTATTACTTACACTAGGGATACCAGGCTAGAAACAATCGCTGGGTTTCAGTAATTTAAAATTCTGTATGATAGTATAATTTTGCAGGATATGCTGCATAAATGCCAATTGTATTACATCTCAGCAAGTAGTATAAACTCTAAATTATTCTTGAAAATAAAGTGTAAAAGCAATGTAGTGTATCAAAACAATTTTGAAACAAGAAAAGCAAAGAAACAGTGGCATAACCAGTCTTTTTATGTACTCTGACATCAGCTGCCATGTAAGTTATATAGTTTGTGTTCAGAAACAAAATCAGATACTGAAAGTCACAGCAAATTATTACATACTGGATGAAATGAGTCCCTGATGGGTAGCTCCTGGTGAGGATAAATATAGCCTGAACCTTTGATACAGTTGGTTCAAAAGTTACCATCTTGCAGCTCATGTCATAGGCCAGTAGGATCCTCACTTCAGCATCGATTTTGAGAGAATGAAACACAAGCTCATGTCACACAAAACCTCTGATTTGCTTTGGAAGTCCAGAAAACAAGTACTAGGCAGTCTGAGTTTCAGCAAATCAGTATATTTGTAGGTCGTGTCTGAGATCTTTTTTTATTTCTGGTTCACAAAGATGAATAGCTTGATTAACAGTTGGCCTGCTTACTGAAATACTTTTTGCTATCAGAAAATGGCAGGAAAATATACCAATGGTCAGTGCTCAGTGTGAGATTTCTGCATTTCATACTCTGTTCACTGATGAATAAGCAGGAGATGTTCAAAGGTGATGGATGGAGAAGCAGGGAAGGCAGTGGGACAAAATCATAGTTGTAGGGTTTGATGTTCTGAAAATAGTTTTGGTCCCCTTTCTGTAACACTAAATGTTGAAGTGTTTGCTAGGTGTTGAATAGTTATTGCTTGATGTACAGTCTGCTGAAGGCAGTGCTCTTTTAAGCAGTGCTGTTCAGGGAGATCTAAGGGTTGCAATGCCCAAGAGTGACACATGCATATTCTTACGTAGAACATCTATATAAGGTTATTTTTGTCTGACCAAACATGTTACAATATGACTACTGCAGTTATGCATGCAAACAATTCATTTAAAAAGGAAAACAAAAAGCCCCAATCCTTTTGCATAGGTAGCATTGATCCCACTTGCTGTTTTGAAAGTTAAAAAATCAATGGTAGCTGGCAGGAACAGCACAGCCAACACTCTTAAAAAAACAGGGAAACATTCTGGCAGAACAGTGGGAAATGCTTACACTTCAGTGGTGAGTGCTGTGCCTTATGCTTTCTGACCACGAGGGGTTAATAAGGTTTATTAAATCAGGCCCTGCTCTGCATTTCCAGGGAATTTTCTGGACTTATGTTTCACAAATTCTTCGCTTCCTCCTATGAAAAAGGCAATTGTGCAGTAGTTGTTACTGCCTGCTGCACAACTTACAGTGGCATTGCTATGTGAACATTATTTGAGGTCATGGTATCATAGAATGGAATGTTTTTAAGATATGTGCATTCAGCAGCACACCAAGACGTAGTTCATCTGACTTCTTAAAAAATGTTAGTGTTTCCATGCCTTGCCAGTGGAGGGGCATCTAGCTGAACATGATTTTGAACAACATGCAGTGACCATTGAAGAATGATTTGCACAAACTTTGTGTGAATTCTTACTCTTCCCATTTTGAACTAAGAGAAATGAACTTAGTGCCTCAAAGTGAGTCGTGTGTGTGCACGTGTCTTGTTTACTTGTGGATCTTGCAATATAGACACAGTGGTGCAGGTTACATCCCCAGTCGTATTTCAATCTGCTTGATTTTTCAGATGAACTGAAGCTTTACCCTTCACTCAGAATAGTGGGTTTCCTTTGTTGAATAGTAGTAAACGTATAGGGATCTTCTTCATTGACTCCCTAGTGGAGGAGAAATCAATGCCAGTGTGGATGTGTACTAAATGTAGTTTGTTTTGTTACATACATCAAGTCCTGGGAACAGTAGTCACAAAAGAGCAGACGGATTCTCTCTTCTTCTACAGACTCCCACTGCTAGGGAGTAATTTTGCCTTAAATGATTGATTTCAATCAGAGAGCAAAGCAGAGAGCAAATTATCCTGCCTTTGACACGACAAAACTTTATCTAAGGAAATATAATCAGCGATTCTATTACCAGCGTGTCTTCCAAAGAATGGACGTTTGCTCACACACTGGGAAAAGTGCTTGGCAGGCTGTGCAATGGTGCCACCTGGTGATAACCGCCATGGAGAGGGATTTGAGCAGGAAGAGTGGTTCAAACGCTGTTTGGAGTGGTACAGTGCCTTGTGGAAATGAAGAAGCCTACAGCTATGTGTGATGGTTTATACATGACAAAACCAGTGGTTATCGGTATGATGGGTGTGCAGACAGACCCCTAGATCTTTACAGGTTTGTTCAGGAAGACGTTGGGACACATTTGCACTATTCCTATTTCGCTTGCCACTTAAGGAAGGGGGAACTAATTTATTGCTGTTTATACACCCTTAGTGGTTTTCCAGACCTTCCCACCAGCACATAATCATAGCAGTGTGAGAATGCTGTGTTGCTGCATACAATTGCTCTCTTGTTAGGATCTAACATAGAGATGCTCAAAGAAGCAGTCAAAACTTTCAGCAGAAGGAGATAAAAGCAAGATGGCAACGCAAACCAGATGGAGTTGTGCCCCTTTTGTGTATATAAGATTTCTTTTGCTGATTGTAGCCTTACCTTGCCATATGTAGGTCACTTGGCTGGCAAACTATTAATGTCTCCTAGATGTGCTATAGTCCTTGTGATGATAAATTACTCTCTTTCCTGGGGAAGTGTGTGTTAAGGTTAGCTGTGCACTTACCTTCCTGACAGACTCAATGTGAGCAGAGGAAAACAATTAACCTACTTAAGAGCAAACATTCTGAGGAAGAAATTTCACAGAGAAAGAACAAAGCAACACTTTTGTCATGTAAAGACAGCATGGTTCAGTTATGTCCAAATAGATCTGTTTAAATTGATGAATGGAAAAGATTTATTTAATGATACTGGCTTTTCAGATTATTTGAATAGTTTGTTTGTAGCCCAGTCAGAGCAAGTTAAAGTCAGTGAAACAGTTTCATGGTCGAGGAAGAGGGGAGAGTTTGTCTGTATCAAGAAAATAAGCAGCTATGTTCAACATCTCCAACTGAAATACAGCTATAAAGTGGGAAATGAACTCAAAACAGGACAGGGAAGAAGTTAAAACTCTCTGAGGAATAGGAACTTTAGGAAATTGGAGAAGCTTTAAGAAATTGGAATAAAACTAGTTTCTTAAATAATTGTTTTCAGTCAGTGATGAAATAAAAAGTCAGCTATTCACACGTATTCAAACCACTTATAATTTTTTAGTTGTAACATAACATGATTCTGGGATTTCTGAATTTCATGTAGCACATGAGATCACTGACCCATCTGGAACAACATTCTGTTTCTAGCTTTGCCCAGTTCCTGACATTTTAGTGTAAGACAAACAAACTAAAACGATAATCAGTAACTGTTCTCCCCTCAGTTTGTGCTGAGCTACGTATTTAGATAAGGGAGTCTGTAAGTGAGCCCTGAACCATAAGGTTGTTTTTCCTGATCATAATCTTCCATGGCTATGCAGTTACCTTTTGGTCATAACATCATCCAGTACTTTTCTCAAGCCTTTCTGAAATGGTTGAAGGAATGGCATCCTAATGGCAGCAACTGTCATTATATGCATCATGTGACTAAATAATGAGGTGTCTGGATACTAAGAAAACAGACTAAAGGGTAATAGTGTATGACTGCAGGTCTAATTCATACTGATGGTGCATGAAGGTGACAGAACATAGGAATGAGAGTTCTTACCCAAAAGTGAGCATGTAAGTTCATTGTTCTCACACAGCTTAACATTAGACATCTGGTTAAGTTGAGGGACCAGTCTCTGTCAGTTGCTTGTACAGTCAGCAGAAAAAGATTATTCCTCCACTGTCTCTTACAGGAGCAATACAGAACAGGAGCCTAATCTAGCTGAGATTCCTGATCTGAAAATTGTTGAGATTATTCTTCATTTAACATGGATGAGCATGACACTTTTGATTTACTAATTGAGATAAATGTATTTACTGTAACAGAGCATATTAGTCATCTGTAAGTGTAGTTACAAGCTGTATGAGATTGTGAGTGGGAATCTTTTAAAAAGTGGTCACAATACAAGGTTTATAAAACAGTACAACAGTCTTATCCCATGGATGATATCCCAAGTGCTAGAAACCGCCTTGTGTTAGGGAAGAAGTTAACCACTGTCTGTAAATCACCAACGAACTGTCCTCAAAGACAATATTCCTATGGGGTAGGGTTTTACAAGTGCTGATCTGTTGGGAGATAAGTACACTTGCCAATGTCTTTTTTGCTTGAGAGAGACCTATTTTTGGGACTCCCCTTTGGCTTCTTTCCCAGATTTTGGAGAGACTCCAGGTCTCGCTGGAACTTGGCCTTACTGGCAGAAGTGAAATATATTTTCCAGTCCTACTTTCATGGGATGCATAGAAACAGAAGTTAGTTACTTGGTGCTCTTAGAAGGTGAGGCTTGTACAAGAATACCTCTGGATTTAAGACATCAATGGCAGCTGACTTTCCTCACCAAATGCTTCATAAAGTCTAGTAAGATTTGAATTTTAGTAAGTTTTAAAGCATGCCCATGTTAAGAATACACTTTCACCTCAGTGAACTAAAATTATCACAAAGATTTTTTAAAACCAGAATAAGTATAGCTTCTTTGATTTCACTGTATATTCTTCCAGATGAAGAAAATTAGTAGAAGCTGAAGAAGCCATAATAACTTTCAGAAGCATACACTGAAATTATATACTTTTGCTGTTTGCCCACCAAAGGAGATTATCTTAATCAGCAGAGGAAAAAATGGAACCTGACTTTCAATTAGTAAACATAAACGTGGTGCATTCAAAATTACCAGATAAAAAAGGAGTATATGAATATCAGTGTGAGCATTGTACTCCTTAGTTTAAAGCCATTGCTGGTGGCTATTAAAGTCTAAATGAGAGGCATGTTTAGAGACACATTTTCTCCAGCTTGAATAGGATCCTGCACTATGACTATGCTACATACCCTCTCACCCCACACATATGAATGCACCTGCCATAAACACAGTGCAGTTGGGTTGGTGCTTCCTGGAACAACCAGCTGTACACTGTACAGATCAGTTGCAAAAGTGGCAAACAAAGACAAGATTGGAGATAAACTGGTTTGCCAGTATTATCTTTGTCAGGAAAGCCATTTAAGATGCCTCTAAAAGTCTACTCACTTCTAAAAGGAATATTTATATGACTGGTATGCAGATAGGACTTTAAGTGCTTAACCTTAGGTATTTAGATTTGAACATTTTGGCTTAAGCCAGCTTGCTTTTTTTTTTTCTCAGCTTTTCCTACTCACTCCATTTTATCTTTCAGAATAAGCATTGTGCTAAGGTTGTACCATGTAGGAGAGCCTCACTGCATATTAAAAAAGTCCTGCTGATATACTCCATGAATCTGAAGGCAAACTGCAATTATATACTGAAGGGTTGTGGAAATTTTCCCTGAGTATTTTACATAAACAAGGTATTTGTTCATTCAATAAACCTGGAGCACTTCAAAGCAACTATTTACATTAAGGATGAATCGGAAAATTTTGGTTGGCAGAATTCCATCCTCATGGCTAGAGAGTTGTCAAGCAGATACACAAACATTAGAGAGCTAATATGTTTATACTGGAGGGATGGCTCAAGCCAAGAGCGTAATTTTTAGATGGAACATCCCGATGCATTAGTACATACACACCTTTTGGGGGATACAAAATGACCAGTGTTGGCTGAGAAGTCTGGTTCTGGAGGCCTGGCTTGAAAATTCTACACAAGCAAGTGTTCAAGCACAGGCTCAATTTCAAATTCCTGCAGGCAGAAGCATTCTGCTTCATACTGTCATTCTGCTTTGAGATCTACAGCAAGACATTTTGGGTCACAGTATCTGAAATGGCTGTGAAGTCTAAGTTGGGAGAAGGAGGATATAATTTCTAGAAGAGAGCATTACTGGTGTCTCTTGTCTTGTACTACAGGACCATATGCTCTCATCAGTCCTTGGAAAAAAGCAAGCTACAGGTTGAAGCTAAGTAAATACTGTAAAGCAGTATTCATAGGTGTGTGTTCATCTGCACTCAGTTCAACCACATTCAGACAGTTTTCCCTTTTTGTTCTTCTTTGTGCCCTCATTCATATGGACATTTGTTCATCCCAGGTCCTGGGAAAGGCTAAATATATATGGGCAGTTAAGAAAAAGATACTAATGATTTATTTACAGCTTGGAGGAAACAACTGACCATGTAACTCACAAGCAGCTTCACAAAGCACCTAATAGGCAAAAGTAATTAAATACCAATAGTTTCTCAAACCATACTCAGCTGTGATATACTTAGGAATAAAGTTATGCACAACCGACAGCTTCATAAATACAGAAGTCTGTCTGCAGAAAATGATGAACAAATGTCTCAGTCATGCCACACACGCTGATTACAGATAACCCCCCAGCATATCTAATTGCAAGATTTCCTCTGCATTCTTCGCATGTGTGTGTAAGAAAGTGAGGAAAGTAATTATGGTGGATCATATATGCTAGCAAAAAATAAATCCTCTGAAGGGGAGTGGGCTAATTATATGAAAGACTTTTACTAGTTGCAGAACTGTTTCCGTGGAGATATTTAACAGATTTTTTTTTTCAAACAATCCCTCTTTGAGGGGGTGGGTTTTTCATTGTAGAGAAACATCTATGAGGAAGAAAATACACTGAAAATTTGGATTGTACTCAGTTTATTTCAGAAGATCTCCAGAGGATGTGGAATTTTTTCTTCTGCATTCTAATAAGCCTGTTTTTTCTTCACTGATTATTCTGTGATCCCAAAGAGACCAGCTTCCTGACTTGCGTATCTAAATTAGGTACCTAATTTCATCCAGTTGTGAATGCTTCAAAAGGATTGAAAAAGCTAAGAAATTGAGAATTCTGACCTTGTGTCATTTACTAAGTTTGAAAATCATAAATTCATAGAATAATTTTTAATTTTGGCTTTAACAGGAGGAGCTGTTAAAACAACTGTGGTTGTTTCATGAGGTAGGAAGGAAGAAGAAGAAAAAGAACCCCTTGTATTAGTGACAAAAGTGATGAATACATCATGATACCTCAGTTACATTCATTATGGTGTAGCTTCTATACAAAGGTTTCTCTGGTTTTGGAACCTAAGTACTTTACTAAGCAGTAAAGGGGACATTCTGCTGAGCTTGCACTAAAGGTTAATGGTGTCATAAGGCTTATAATTGTTGATGAGCAATACCACATAAGAGCATCTGTGCATAGACTAGGCCGTGGAAAGGTTAAGCTCCTTGTCAAAAATCTTATTGAGGACAATTTGTTGAAATGATATAGTTTGCAACATTACTGTGTGTTTCCCAGTTTCTGTATTCTGGAGAAGAACCTCCAGTTACTACATTTTTCAGATGTGGACCAGAAATTTCAAATCATACATATTTAGCTTTCAGTTCATGACTCTTCCTGGTGCTGAAATGCAAGGGCTCATTTTTAGATGAATTAGCAAATAAACTTCCCATAATTTTGCTTTCTCACAAACCAAATCCCAAAGTAGAGACAAATCACATCTTAATTTGTTATAAAGAATTGAGAAGAGAAGAGAAGAGAAGAGAAGAGAAGAGAAAAGAAAAGAAAAGAAAAGAAAAGAAAAGAAAAGAAAAGAAAAGAAAAGAAAAGAAAAGAAAAGAAAAGAAAAGAAAAAGGAGATTAAGTTGATGTGAGGCTATTTCTCTGCTGGAGAACTCCAAGGGCAAATTTACTGGCTTGTGCATGGGTTTGACTGAAGAATTAGATCCAAGAGAATCTGAACATCATTCTTTCCACTTTTTTACTATTCTATTATGATGCCAGGTTTTTGAAAGGACATTAAGTAAATGTTGGCAAGGGAAGGCAGGAGGGGAAAGAGCAAGATCATAATTCAAGCCTTCAGCCTGGCTGGTTTTCCTGTAGCTGTGGTGCAATGCCAGAACTTCTTGCGTTCAGACTTCAAGTGTAATTCTGATTACTTGCACCTCTGATAAATTTCAAGCCAAGAGGTGGAGATGGTAGAACATCCATGCTGTCAAGAATGCTGGCATTCGCCCCCACTTTGTGAGCAGCATCCACCTGCCAGGCGCTGATTGATTGAACCATCTGGCTTTGCATTCTAACTGCAAGAGAGCAAAACTTCTGCAAAACCAGACAGGCATCAACTGTGCAAGGCACTCGCTGGATTCAGAGACACCGCACTAACATTGAAAATGGCATGGCAAAAAATGACTCATTTGTTGTGCTTCATATCATCCAAATGATTGTCTTCAGTGAAACATAGTTATAGAGGAAACACACATCTGATTAGAATACTAACCTCAGTCATTAGACATTAGAGAGAAAAGTTGTAGCCCATCAGCAATAAACAAGCAGGCTATTGATCTGAAAATTCTGTTCCCTATCAATCCTTTCTCTAATGTGACAGGATTTTAGAGGAGAAATGTAAATTTAAGAGGTAGTGGGTTTACAGCGATATAACTTACATAAAGATTAAAAGTTTAAAAATTCACCAGCACTAAATTAGTTCAGTTTAGTTTTTCTCTGTGTTTGTTGAGCCATGTCACAGGCAAGCGCAGGGATTGCTTTGACACTAGCAGTGTTTATCTCGCAGTGAGGGAATTAATACACCCTCTATTCTTCTCCAGGTGACACTCATATTTTTTTCTTAGATAAAATTAATGGAAATTTTTTCAGATCCTAAAGAAAAAGGTGGGTGAACTGTGAAGTAGGCAATTCTGACTCTTTGTGCTTCTTTCAGCAAATATTTCTGCGTAAGACTTCTCTTACAAACAGCGTATATTGCTTTTGAATCATCCAACTTTGTCAAGCAGTGAAAGGCACCAGTGGCTGATGAAGAGTGTGAGACTTTATCTGTATTTTCAGGAGTCAAAAGCACAGTAGAAAATGAACAGACATATTTTACAGTGAAAATATTGGATTCCTCATTGATTATTTCTAGTGTTCTACTAAGAACTGTGGGGGTTGGACTAGATGACATTGCGAGGTCCCTTCCAACCCTTAACATTCTGTGTTTCTATAAAGAGAAACATAAGGCATGTTGCAAGCTTTGTTTAGGGAATTTTCTTTTAATCTGTTGTGTATCATATAGTTGATATTATCTAGTAACATGGTCTGGATTAAGTCAGCTGGAAGTAGTTGTGCTTCTCAGTTCATGAAGCATACCTTCAGAAGGATTCTTTAGGCTGCAGCTCAAAGCTGTGTAAACAGGTAGGGCAGATACAACAGGCACTGAGATATGTCAGTTCATTCATGGTCTTTGTGGTCTTAATACTGTCCTTTGGCTCTGCTGCTCCTTGAATTGAAGGGATCCTGCGGATTAAGCATTGCATTAAGTTGTGATTCAAGTCTCTCTTGTAATGCAGAAACTAAAAGATGCAGAATTAAGATTGCGTGTTCTACTGCTTGACTTAACACTAGGATTAATGTCCCTTGAAACTGTGTCCATGTACGTGTGTGTGTTCCTACGATTAATAAGGAACTCTGCATAGTACTTACCCCATCCTACACCACCAGCAGGTTTATGTCTGGAAAACCTGTGAATATGGAATAAAAGTTTTCCATCTGAGCTGCAGAATTAACATTACCTGGCTGCAGAACATTCTTTTTGCAGAATGGAAGAATCAATCCTGAATCTCAAAGTGTATTATGAAAGTTTTTCTCTCTGTTTATAGTCTCTGAGGATAGAAGGCTCTTCGCTCAAAAGACTTTGATACAAGCTTCTGGTACCACATATTGTACCAGGGAGCAGAACTGGAAACTTGGTAGGAAAGGCACAGAGAAAACAAATTTTGCTGGTTGAGTGACAGGGAAGACAAAACATAGAGCAGCAGCAGGTCTGGGGGATGGGATAGTAGTAATCTTTGTATTTCTCTCCACATCTGTTTTCCCTCTCTCGGTTGTCACGAGATTTGTTATGCAGATACATGTCATTACAGAGCGAGCTCTCAGCCCAGTGTATCCTTGCAGGCCCTAATTCCCTCAGGCTAGCTTATGCTATATTGATTCTTTAATCACTGTGGTTATCTCCGCAGAGTCCATATCCAAAATTAAAATTAATTAAAAAGTAGTTTCTAAATACTGAATAAATTGTTTAGAGCTTTTTATTTTAATAACAGTGTAATACCTCTTGTTTACTTCTGCACCCATTATATTACACGTTATTATTTGCTTTAGTAAAACTGTAATGTAAACCTACAAAATTTTTTTTTTATACCAAGTTTACTTCTCTGGAGAGAAAATAACAGACTCTCCCACCAAAATTCACCTTTTAATTTACATGTCACATCTTGAATCCAGTATTATTCTCTCTCTCATGAGAGAAAATTTTACTTAAGATTCACAAGGAAGTTATGGGAGGAATATTTTTTTAGTTAGTATTAAACCTTATTTATTACTTGCTGAGCACAGATGAGGCATTTGACATTGTACAGATGCTTTTGAAGGAGCTCTGGTCTGCATCTGGCAGTTGAAAGAGACAGTCATGTGCCTCTATGTGTGGATATAAACATATGAAGAAGCAAAAGATACTAAAAAACCATGAAAAGGGAGCACGTATCATTATCCTGTATACTGTGTCATTATCCTGTATACTTCTGTATGGAAATAGAGGAAGAATAATAGAAACTGTAGCTCTTCTAATTCAGTGGTGTCTAACATGTGAAAATAAACTTTTGAGTCAAGCATTTGCTGCAGTATTAAATTTCTCCTTTTGCAGGTGAAGGATGGGCACTGAACAGGCCTTTTGATACCTTTGTCAAAATGTACCTCTAAATGACTAGTATGAAGAGGTGGAGAGGTGATATCCCTTTTATCTACCCTCTAGCAGACACATCTGGGACTCTTTTCAGCTGTCACTGAGATTGCTTAGCAATATCTCTTAAATATTATCTCTCATTTTCAAAATCCAGCCGGATGAGACAATATGTAAAGTTACAGTAAATGTTTTTCCGTAAATCTGCCTTTGTTTGTTAGTGGTACCGTTGATAGACACCCTGCCCAGAGCAAGGGGCATCATCCAAAGCTGGGTTCAGAGACAGAGTGGGTGGTGGAAAGTATTCTTGAAAAGAGACAGTTCTACTGGTCATTTTCTACATTCTTGCAAGGAAGCTGTATGCCCAGCTGTATTGACCAGAATTCCATATCACACTGCTGATATCATTAGCAAACATGATATTTAAATAAAATAATTAATGAGAAACTAGAACCCCATTCCAAAGTGCTGTCAGCTTGTTCTCCAGCAAAAATATAATTGATGGAAATTACTAGAACACGAGCCTGTTTGACCTTTTCCACCTACATCCACTGGAAGTTTTACACAATAGTGAGAATAAAGAATATGCTTTAAAATGTATAAAGAAAAAATTGACAGTGTCTTTCTGAGAGCACCTCCTTTCAAAATGTTCTGAGTGTGAAAAAAGTAGTAACGTTTCCTATCATGAACTTTATGAATCTGTACCTGCACCAGGTCATGGCAACAACAATGTGAGCTCGAGTAGTGTGTGGCTGGCTCTGGCTGTGTGACATTCATCCCAGCTCCATGCGTTACTCACACCACTGGCACTTCAGTAGCTGATGAGAGCGGGCAGTCAGTGAGAAAGTGAACACTGCAAATCTCAAGATGATCTTGAGGAAGTCATCACTGAGTCAGAACTGTATGAACTCCTTCCAGTACACCATCTTCCTAACAAAATCAGCCTTTTTTCTGCTTTTCTAAATCAGAGATCTGTTTCTGACTCATTCCTATGCAGTTTACTTCAACAAATTTAATCATTCAGCTACACACTTTGACTACACAATTTATAACTGGTCCTCTGAGATGCACATTAGTCTTTGCTGGAACTTTGAAAATGCTGGAACTTTGAAATTTGATAAAAAGCTGTTTTCTGAATATTTGTGAACACTCAGAACTGCTGCCTTATATGTGATGAATAAAATCTTTTCAGTGTGTCCACATGTGAAGTTAAATCATTAATTGCTTGCAGCTTTATTCTTGCAAGCAACAAAGAATGTTCCAAAATGCATTCTTATTTCATTATCCAACAGCTAGACTGAATCATCTTCACGTGACTGTCCAAAGAGCTCGTGGAGTCTCCTTCTCTAGATACTTTCAGAACCCACCTGGATATGTTTGTGTGTAGCCTGCCCTGGGTAATTCTGCTCTGTCAGGGGGATTGGACTTGATGATCTCCAGAGGTCCCTTCCAACCTCTACCATTCTGTGGTTCTATGATTCTGTGATTTACAAGATTATGCTAAAAATGTTTTTATGCAGTTGGTTGCCGCCGTGATCCCCATTACACCACCTAACTAACAACTTTTTTAAGGCTTTTAAAAATATTTTTATTTTTATTATAAAGTTAGTAAACTAACATGGTAAAGTATTATTGAAAAAGTCATTAAATCTCTCACTGTCATATTAAACTCAGGCATTTAATCTCTGAAAGCAAATGGTGGACTCTTAATCATTAGGACATTTTTTTATGAATCTTTTCATAAGCCATTTGGTTTCATCAGGACCAGTTTCTAGTACTGTCAGTTTAATGTGCCATCCTTCAGGAAACGCCAGATCGCTGCCAGCTGCCACTTGCCTTGAAATAATACAGAACATTAGCTCCCCTTTCTCCATTTAAGTTCTTTGTCATAACATCATTCCCCCCCTTTCATAGTTTCTACATCTTTTAACCTGTAGGTAGAATTGTGGAAATGTGGTGCTGGGTTTCAGCTCTCCCACTCACCATGCAATCTGATGCACAGGTTTTCAGGACTGCCCAGCTGATCTCTGCCTGATGATGCAACAAACTATTCAGAGCAGAAATCACCTGGATAAAACAAAGGTGGTTGTATCTTTCTCTCCTTGCGGGCTGATGAACGTGTCTTTAAAGTTAGAATGCCCCACGGAGTTCTACTTTGAAATCTAAATAGACACGTGCATATAAGATATATATGTACAGGTGAGAAAGAGAAAGCTCTTCTAGTATATCTTAGTGCTTCACAAATAACAGGTGCTTGTATATCACCAAAAAAGAGATGCTAACATTTGAGGGGAAGGAAAATTCACCAAGATTTTTTCCTGTTTTAACTGTATGAATGATAGAGTCTTTGCACATTGGATACAATATTGTCCTCAGTCTAAAAAGTCTTCATGTAGTTTCTCTTCAGTACTGCTAGACAAGCAGTTCCTCTCTCTTCTGCTTCTTCTGTTGCATGTGAAAATACTCTATGATAGAGAAAATATACTCTGTCATATTGCACTTCCATTATAGCAAGGTACTGCACAACATCACAAAAGAGTTGTTCAGAATTGATCATAAATAAGATACAAGAATGGACATCACAAATTCGTTTTAGGAGAGGTATCATCCCCCTTTTTTCACTATCTTGGTTTTGCTGTGAAAAGAATTAGATATACACCAGGGTTTCAGACCTTCTCCCCACACTGTCATGTCCTGTCCTGTCATCCCTGCCCCCAGCTAAAGCTCTGGAGACAGAATCAAATACCAGTAAGATCCTACTGTGAATTAGCACATCAGAGTCATTGTCCTATGTTTGCAATTTTATTCCTTTGGGTTTTAAAGCAGGTGAGATGAATGATGTTTTTATAGTGTCCCTTTCTTAGTTTGCAGGGGATTATCAAAGATATTTATTGCATTTTGGAAGGCATTGACTTGCTTTTGTTTTGCAGAGAGCCATCTGCAGAGGATTCCAAGCAGTAGGTTTATCCCATAGGCAGAATATTCCTCAAGAAAAAATATTCCAAAACTTCATTTAGCCAATGATGAAGCAAAAGTATATGTACTACTCAAAAAAGAGAGTTGTATGATGAGAGAAGTCAGTTCAGAAGAAAATATGGAAAAGTGAGAGTGCAGAACACCACCTATGTATTTCACCTGCAAAGCTAGTAGCTGTGAGACCAGAGTAAGTACAAATACTGAAAAAAAATGAGAAAAAAAAATTGGTACAGCTCCTTTCAGCTTTATTAGCTCAGGTCAGATCTGGATTTATTCTTAAGCTTTTAAAAGCAATTCAGTATTGATCTTTTTCTGTAGTTCTTGTGGGTTTTTTCCCCTTATCTTTTACTTTAGGGAACAGATAGGGAAGCTGATGACCTAGATTGTGCTCTTGAATTTGCCACGTGCCACCAATGGCATTTGACATATTGATGCAAATAGTCCCTTTATGCTCTACTATAACATTATGATATTTATCTCCCTACCTCAGACGTTTCAAAGTAAATTCATTAGTGTTTGTGACACTCTCTGTTTTGTTAAGTGCCACAGAAAATAGTGATAACTTCACTCCAAGTTTGCAGTAGCAATACTTAATGGATGCCACATTTTTAAACCTTTGTGAAGAAGCTTATGCTTTTATGCAGAGGAAAATCTCATTTGCATATGCAACAATCTATCCTCCTTGCTAGAAGACACTTGGAGGCAAAGTAACTGTAGGTTTAAAAAAGAGTGAGGAAATTGATGAAAGAAAAATCTACTGAAAGCTATTGAATACCAAGATACGAGTTCTCACTCAGGAAGTCTAAATATGGTGAACTGGTATTCGGAGAGGATGCATCTGTAAGCTTCACTAAGACTTTGCTGCTGACCATGGTGGTCTGACCTTTGCTGCCATTTTTATGTTCTTTTGGCTTTGTAATCTTAGCTGTAATATTCTTCCTTTTTACCCAAACACAGGTCAGTTTTACTGCCTTGTCTTGCATATATGTGGATATTGCAAAGCACTAGACTCTCCTTAGTACCTTACGTTCCTGCAGTCCCATGTTTATATCCTAACGTGACCAGACAGACACATGTCAATGCAAAGTCCTTCTGAAAAAGAGGCAGTGAGACTTCACAAACAATATGCATTGCTTCTGGAGGGACATAGTTTCATCTCAAATGTCTAAATCACTGGCACTTTGAAAAGAAGTCTATGGTATAATAATGCACCAACCTTGTGAGTCATTCCTATGGACAGGGATCTTAGAGAAATAAAAATGGAAAAGCATTCCCAGTGTGAAAACCCTGACTCTAATGCACTCTCTCAATCTGTTCTGTTGTAGAAATTTGCAGAGCGCCTTGCACACTGATAGAGCTAATAGAGTAGGAGGTGAAACACTAATTACAGTACAAAGCAGTACTTAAAAACCCTTGGCAATACTTAGCTACAGTAATGTACCCTATAGACTTTTTCCAAGCTTCAGCATTTCAACCTGGGGTTCAGTCTCTCATTTTTTACTCAGAACAGCTTCAAGCAAAGAACCAATTGACGTCAGTGGGAGTTGTGCCTAAATAAGAACAGCAGATTTTGGCCCCTGAATTGTAACTCTGTGTAATCTAGTTTTCCTGCTAGTCGGGACACACATTTATATATCTCTTTATGGAAGATTTTCATTTTTCAAGCTTGCAGTGGGACAATGAAAACTGACTAACCTTACCCATAAACTTAATGGAACCCTGGGGGCATCTGGGAGGGATATCTGTAAGAGCACTTGCTGCTTTCCATTTGAATGTTACATTATTTCTTGAATTTAACTGAATTGAACTGAAGTAAGACACTGCCTCTTTGCTTGTATAATTATTGGGGGGACATAAATTCAGCAACACGTGCTTGGTCAGCTGTCCTGTTTTCTCCTAAGCAGTGGATTCACAACATGGGTTTTCTCTGAGATGGTTATTCTCTTATCATTTATAGTATCTAAACTATTTTCTTGACAAATCTAATTCATATAGATTGACAGTCCAAACAATGTGTTTCCTGGGTCTCAGGAGGAAACGTATGGCTCACTTTTGGTTTAGGAACTTACAGAGATTAGGTTTTGCATAATGTAAATCTGGGGCGGGTGATACTTTGTAATGCTGTGAATGCAATTAGTGAGATAAATACAGAGCTAAATTCATTTTCTCTGAAAAGAGGCAATCTGATTGCTATGCAAAAAGCACCTTTATTTGCAGTACTGTCGGCTCATAATGTGGTTAGCAATGCACAGAGTGGCATTTTGATTTGCAGCTTTAAAGAATTCTGGGATGAATAAAACATGGAATTAATTGCCAGAGAAGAACCCTTGCCAGACTAGATGAGATCTACTCTGCTAAATAAAAGTTATAACCTATGACAGGCTCTGTTCCACTCCCAAAGGAAATGATGTCATTACGAGAAAAGGTTAAATAGCACTTCAAATGATTTGCAGCACCAAAAGTCCTTCCTCTTCAGATGTAGGTTGAGGGTAAACACATATTCATGTGTCCTATCATCCTGCGTCAGGTATATTTAGAACAGAGCTATTAAAAATATCAAACTCCATGTGTTGTATTAAGATACTTGAAGCAGTTGATTTTGAAGTACAAGAAGTGGTCGAGTTTGGAAGGGAGAACAGGCAAATCTGGATGTTTTGATATACAGTGGATCCTCGGTCCATGTGTGGAGTTATATCTGAAATGATCTCAGGACCTGCAAACCCCTGCTGAAATAAGGGAATGCTCAGCATGCCCACGAGAAATGCCCAGTACCAGTTTAGGAATCCTGGTTCATGCATGTGTGTTGGAGAGGCTGCAAGGTTCTGGTTGTGCCTCTCTGCCTGAGCAGCTGTTGTTGAAGTGAGCTTCCTGCGCTTCCTCTGCCGATAGATGGATCGATAGGGGGAATCTCATCAATCAGCTTTGTGTTACAGTGGAAGCCCACAAGAATAAATAGAAGATGTATATATAATTCTAGGAAAGATACTAGTAAATATTAGTTGAATTCCATTCTTTTTTTGCAGAGCTATTAAATTCAGATGAGGTTTGTTTTGGATTTACCTAGAGCTGGTGCATGTAGATGAATACAGACCAATGGTTTTTCTTCACTTATGAACAAGTAAAATTTGTTCATTTTATTTCACATTTTCTTTTATACTTTCAGTTCTCTTGAACTCTCCATAAAATTGAAATACAGGAAAGAAATATGTATGGAAAAAAAAACAGGGAAAAAAATGCAGACAGATCTTTTTAAACAATAACCAACAAGTGTCAAGCATTGGGAAAACTGGTCAGTAGAGATGTAGGAGAGGGTGCTAGTCCCTCATCTGTCCCTGTTGCACACGGAGAACAATAGCTTAGAAGTTTCACAAAGGCCTAGCAGGCATATTATGGGCTGGAAGAACGTGCAGAATTTCTGTGGAGATTTTTGTCAGTGCTGCAGCCCTGGGGTAACTGGCAGTGTAGGTTCCTCACCTTGTCCACATTACACTGGAAGCCTGCATTTGTTGTGTTTGTAAGGAATGGCAGCTAGACCAGCACAGCAGCAGAACCATGATGTGTTTATAGGCCACTTGCTATGGGGGAAATGAACAGTCAGTCAGAGGAGGAGGAGCAACATCTTTCCTTTTCTTCCAGATTTTCACACAAAATACATACAAATGTACACTCCCACAAATCTGGATTAGTAAAATTTAATATGCCAATATACTTCTTTAAAGCCCATAAAAATGCTGTGTATATATGTCTAGTGTAATATGGTATGGTGGAGGAGAAAGAAGATTATTTTAAACTATTTGCTCTAGTGAATGGTTCCAGACAACTCTCACTGAAAAACAAAACCTTTCTGGATGGTGTGACAGGAGGGAATCTTACTGGTGTGGAGTATGAAAAAATGAACTTGGTTCCTGCTTAATTCTTTTGGTTTTAGAAGATGGAAGAAGGAGATGGAAAGAATTCTGGAGAAAGGAGTACATGAACAAAGATTTTTTTTTCAAAATGTGTGTGCCTTTCTTGCATTCTTATTCATTTCTATGGGAATTACAATTTAAAGGTAGAAACCTTAGGGGAATCACGGGGCCATCTATCAGAAGAGAGAAGCAGGTCATTTAGCTAAACAATCTTGGAATGAATAAAATGCTCATATCAAAGCAATTTTGATATACATATTTCTCACACTTTTATTGATGCCTCTTAGCTGGGTGTTTTTCTGTAGAACTGTGAACACCAGTGAAATGAAGAATCTTTAAAGAAAATAGAAAGCGAGAGAAGGTAGAGTTTTCTAATGAGAAATGAATATCCATGCCCTGGATATTCAGGGGTTTGTCTGTAGTATAATTAACTAGAATTTGAGCGCTTTCACATGTAAATTAAGTGACTGAGAGTACTGCCAGCCTTTATCCTTTTTCCCTTTTGTTTATGGGCCTCTGCAGGTTAACATGCTACCTTTTTAATTGAAAATTCTTTAAATTGAATTTTTCTGTCTTTTGTGTCATTTCAGGGTTTCACTACTGTCACATTGTGTTATATGATGCAAATCATACCGTGGTCAGTTCAATTTGAGGCTAATGAATATGCCTTCTTAGAATTCTCTGAGGAAAGCAGTTAATAGAAGGATATTTCAAAAAAATAACTTATTTTAGAATTTCTAGCCTCGAGAGTATTTCCCCAATCTAAAGGTATCGATTGTCTGTATCTGACCTATTTGAGCTGTAACAAATAAATGAAATGTACTTTTTTATGAAAAACTTCAGCTGCCTACCATTGCAGACATGAAAGATTTTCACATATTAAGATCTCACTGAAGCAGGAAGCCTAAATCCAAGCCTACCATTACATTTTAGCTCCAAGTGTTGTGGATCAAACTTTTAGCTGTGTCCACCACACATATGATTGTCTGCCCATGGAAGTGTTCAGTTTACACCCACAGGTCTAGAGACTACTTTGTGGCAGTTGAAAATTTTCCTTTCTGTATGCAGTTCTTACATTTTCCACTTACCATATTAATGTCCATGCAGGTAGCATCTCAAAACAATAGAAGAATGCATGAAAATTTCATGTGAGGGTAGCTGTGACACAGACACATCTGGTCAATTGGTTGAGTCAAGAGATGATGGTTTGCGTTCGCTGTTACTGGTACTGGGTGGAGACATAAAAGCATCCTCTGATTCAAAGATCACACGCACCTTTTTGAAACTCTTGTGCTTGCCAAGGCTGTGAACTGTTTACCCACACATATTGTTGCAACAGAACAGCACAAGGCTCCTGACACAGCTGTCTGGGTGTCCTATTACTTGAAATGTCAATAGCTATTCTCCTATGGAAAGAGGGTTGGTTTGTCCGACTGGTATAATCCTCTTTGTGTCTATTTCCTGGTGTCCATGGTAGGGATTATGCAAGTATCACATTTTAATTAAAGAAACAAAAATGAGAAGTCCAACTCTTTCAGCCATGTACCTGTACTGGTTCCAAGACTGGGTAAGCCACAGAGAGAGAAAGAGAAAATTCAACAATTCAGCTTCAGGAACACTGCAGTGCACTCCTGAGATTTTCAGCCAATTTAAACTGACCTAGTGACTCTCTAAGCTTGTTGTGTCCCAGTCAAATTGGGCCAGAAGGGCCACTGAGAGATCCTCAGAACATTCCCTGAGTTCCAAGCCGGGAACAACTGTCCTTTGCAATGTGTTTGCTTGATCTGTACTTAACAACCGTCCCAATGTCCCCTTGGTGATCTGTCCCACTGATTCGCGTTGCTCACTCTTAGAGATGTCCTGTCCACCCCCTCCACAGGTGTAAAAGCTGTTACCACGTTTCCCATTGGTCTCCTAAAATTGCAGATAATTCATTTCAGTCTCTTCTTACAGGTCATGTGTTTTGGTCATTCTTATTCTCCTCTTCATTCTCCTCAGTTTGTTCATGTGTTTCTTGATACCTTGTGGACAAATTTGATGTCGCATTCCAGCTGAGGTCTTAGCAGTCCTAAATCAATCAGAATATCCATGTTGCCTGTCTTGCAGGTAGTCTCAGTCTTTAGACAAGCTAGCACTATGGGTGCACCTTCTAGCAAAAGCAAGAGGCTTTTACTATAAGTTGGCTGTTATTACAATTTAAACCCCACATCCTTTATAAACAAAAGCCTCCTAACCTTTCTTTTCTTTGCTCAGTTGATTTTTCCTACATGTTATGCATAGTTATGTTCTTTTTTCATTTTCATTTTTTCTCTTAATTACTTCTGCAGTTTTCCAAGACTATTTTGCATTGCAATCCTATGATCAGTACACGGAGGTCATTCCTGATGGATAATCATACACAGTCCAGTGCTTTTGCCTGAAATACCCACCTTGCTCTGCCTGCTGATTGGCAAGCAGGCGGGCAGATCTGTATTCCATGTGCTCCTTTGTTGGGACTCATATGCTGGAAATATGTGCGTGCATGTGTGTGTCTGTTCTGATCTATATGATGGAGGATAAGAATTTGTCTCCTGGAGGATGGAGATTTCACAGAGGGTGCCTTCTGTGTACAGTAGCACTGTACTACCTAAGCACTGTGCATTTTGGTGAACTCTAGAGTCGTGTGACTGTACTTGTGCTGATCTGATCTCACAAGGTAGGGAGTACGCTTGCCAGCTCACCTTGTATCTGCTCTAGCTGGTGGATTTTATGGCCAGGTAGCCATTTTTTTTCCTTTAGATTTGTTTTGACTGTTTTCTCAAAAGGTTAATGCTGAAAAGCTAATGAGTGACAATCTCCTAGTCTTCAGGATTTGGAGGATGTATCTCTACACAGTGTAATACTATAATCTGAAGAATGCCAGAGTGAATAAGAAAAAAATTGATGATTCTATAAACTGAGAATGTGATATTGCTAGTGCTGTATATATTAAACTGTCAGAGGGAATTTTTCTTTAGTTCTGACAATTGAACAGGATTATTAAGAACAAGTCACAAGCTATTTTGTTTTCAGCCATTCAAACCTGCTTGGTTTAGACACATTCCTTGTTGGCTTTGTGCCTGTTTGAAACCACTTTGTTCTACATCTGTACGGTCATCTCAATTAAATTTTAATGTGAAAGCCTGCTGCATACAGCCTGGTGAACTAACATTCGGGGATAAGGTCACCATCTGCTCATACAGTCAAAGCTTTGTGCTTAGAACTGCTTTTTACATTGACAATGACAGGCCCTGAATGGCTCTTATAAAGGGTCAAATGAAAACAGGAAACCAACAGAAGGCAGCTTTCAATCGTACAGAAACCTGTTGCATAACTTCTTAGTGTTTGGCCAGGAAACCCAGATTTTGTTTAAGGTAGAACCTTTTCAACCATCTGTACATTGATTCCAAGTCTCAGATTTATCCTAGCTGTCAATCCATTAACTTCCCTGAAATGACACCAGGGATGCTTTTGTCTTTTAGTTTACTTTCAGTGTTTTTTCAGCTCACTCATCACATCTTGCTCATCTTCTGTAGTGTTCTTTTGCTCAGCTCAACACTGTTTTCTTGTACTAAAGAAGATGGGACTAACTGATTCCCATGGTAACTCAGACCTTCCTAATGTGGGAGCAGGGGCTGTACAAGACTAGCACTAATAATCTTCAGTTCAAACTCGTTGCATGATTCTTAGGCTTATTAAAGTTTGTTGGGTTTTTCTATTAAAATGGGGGAGAGGGAGTGAGGAAGACTCATAGGTCTTCCAAAATTCCTATCCAGTGTTTACAGGTTTTCTGGGAAAAGAAATATCTCAGCATTCATTAAAATTATGTGTCATTGAGGATAGAACAACAGGATACAGAAAGCAAAGGTATGACTTGTGATCAAAGTCATGCTAGAGCTTTAATCTTCATCTGTAGGAGGAATTTCACTTACAGTCTTAATCACTCTTCAGCAGTAAATGTGAGTTAGGTCAGTGGTAATTTATGTTGCAGCATGAAACAGCAAAATCCCACTTGGAAACAGAACTCTGCGGATCCCTTCCATCTCTCTATAGAAATTTATCTTATTTTATTATATTTTTTCCCTTTTTTTTCAGCTGAAGTCAGTGTTGTGCTATGGTTAACGAGGGCATGAAAACCTCTCTCTTCCCAATGGATTCCATATTCTGTATTGATTTTTCAAAGGCAGGCGTTGGCATGGAAGCCATGTTCTAATGGAAGCTGTCTATTTCTCTGCCTTTTGCATTCCATTTTTTAGTATTTTATTTTCTTCTACATAGCTTATCATATGTGAAGCAACACATCATGCAAATTTAATGTATTCTACCTACTGACCACTGATTTCTTCTCGTTCTATTTTTAGCGTGGTCTGTTTTGTCTGTTACTATGATAAGGTTGAATATCACACCAAGATGAGGTAGAGGAGGTACAGCATAGCTATGTGATCTGGGAAACAGGGAAAAAATGAGAAAAATTATCTCTCATAACATTAATGAAATAGATGTAGTCAGTTCTAGAAATGTGGTCAATACCATTGAAAAAAATCAGACTTTTTTCATGGAAATATTAGGAAACATTTCTTTACCAAGAGGGGACCAAACTCTGGAACAGGTTTCCCAGAGAAGTGGTCAATGCTCTGTGCCTGTCAGTGTTTAAGAGGCATTTGGACAATGCCCTCAATAATCTGCTTTAACTTTTGATCAGACTCAAGTGGTCAGGCTGTTGGACTGGATGATGATTGTAGGGACAGGACTATTCTAAATCTCAGGAGGAAATCACAGGAGGAAATTTACTCGTTTTGTGAAAGTGACATCATTTTCTCACAGCAGTTTGCCATTGCTATGCACAGCACAACACTCCAAGGGTCCCTGTAATTAGGTGTGATAGCAATTTCATGTATGGAATTATTACCAGATAGAGAATCATGCATAGAGAACTGTTTCTCTCTCTGTACTGTCAAAGCAAAGAAGGTCCTTTGGGGTTTCTTTAAAACTTGTGGTTTCTAAATTATGTGTTAACTTCCAGTGTAACAGAAGTTAATGTGTACGGGTGTAGTGTTGCATCTGTGGAATGGAAATCTGATTGTGGGATATACATACCTATAACTGTCTGCAGCTGATTTGATTTCTGTGTGAAAAGGATTAAATCTTTCGGTTCTGGAAATTAATACAAATCTAAGTAAATGGACCTGAATTCAGTTAAATCATCTGAGAATGCAGCCCAGTGAAAGGACTGAAAATATAACTACCTTTTTTGGGAGAGCCCAAATTTTTCATTCAGGAATCTCTTTCTTTTCTCTTACTGTTCAGGGATAAATCACATTTGAATACCTTAATATATTTATTATATTCACATATTCAAAGAATGTGGTTATTTTATTAGAGCAAAGGTTTTGGGGCTGTTACAGGCAGTAAAGTTGAAGCTGAGCAGATGGATGATACTGTGGAGCCAAGTCAAAGCAAAAAAAAAACCTGAATTCAGTGGAATAAAAGCAGCAATAAACAAGCTGACAGAGGAATGCGAGCTAGAAAGAGCATCTGAAGACAACAGTGAGAGCATTTTCTGTGCTCACCTTGAGAGCACAGAGAAATGACAGCCAAGCAATGCCACAGTTCAGGATTTCCTGCATGCCCTTGGCTCCTGACACCACAGAAAATCAGTGACCCACAGAGTTCCCAGAGGTGGTTGTCACTGTGCTCTCAAATTGCTCTTGCAATTCCCTCCTTCCTCCTCTTTTTTAAAGTGCTCTAAGCAAAGCAATCCTATTCTTATCTGTTTGTTCTCACACATGGATCTCATTACTCCTTTAGGCAGCACTTTGCTCTTCTTAAAGCCCATTTTTTCTTTCCAAGACTGTGGGACCATTCCTGACCCCAGCGCTCGAGCTGAGAGCATTCCACTCTCTGAGACAGAGACGTTTGGGCATTATTGTTCTGTCAATTCCTAATGCTTTTCTAAACACCTCTGATCTCTCGGATAGACTATCTGTGTCAAACAGAAGTTTTTCACTGAACTGTCCACAGTGACATACAGGAATTTCTCCTGAGTGATACTTAGGAGTTAACTGGAAGTGAATTTAGTACTTCTAAGTGTGCATCAGTTGTTTTATATGTAATTGCTTTCTGTAAAGAAGTTGGTTTGGAATGCAGGAAGAGTGGTTGGTGTTTTGAGTTTGTTACTCTATGAACTACCCCAAAATGTTACTTGAATAATTGCAGTCATTCACTGTCATAAACACGGAGTATTTTATGTGACCCCTTTCTGACAATAAACAATGTCCCAAAAATTAACCTTTAAGTATTTTATAATGTAGCTTTCTGATCAGAGATTACATCGGTCTCAGGAAGAAACAGGAAGAAAGAGGCTTGCTCTTCTACTTCATGGTAAAATTTGAAACCTTAGGATGAGATTCAACCTCAGAGAAATGTTTGTCTATATAACATGTAAATATGCATATAAAAGTGTTTTAAACAGAAGACTAAGCTGAAGCCCACTTTCTAGTTGCTGTAGAATGTTACATGTTTATAAAATACCCAGCCAGTTGCATCCTTGCCCCTCCTGCTGCAGAGTGGCCATACCACACAGTATTTCTCCAGCAGAGCCAACCAGCTGTGGCTGTGCTCTTCCTTCTTTACCCTGTCTCTACCTGTCATTGCTTCAGGTTTACCTGGTAAAGACCAAATGTATCACTGTCCTATATGGAGTTAGTATCTCCTGAAAATTAATGAAGTCAAAAGCAGTAAGTTCAGAAATCCAAGCCAAGAGAGATCAGACTTAGAGTCTGGGCAATGAAGCCCACATCTGTTTAAGTACTGTATTGTTATTTTATTAATATACCCTTGCCCTCATTTTTTCCTCTTTACTCTTTCCTTAGGTAGACTTTCTCCTTGGCTGCCCAGTGACATACCTCTATTTCAATTCTCGATTAAGTGCCTTCCACAAAATTAACCCTTTAGTAGTCTTCTGATATATATCTTAACTTGTGTATCTCTGACTACCAGGAACATTGTTTTGCAGCTGACATTAACTTTCTGAGTCTGCTGTACCTGGACACTGAGACCATCTACTAATGAATGATCTAGAGAAGCCTAAGTCACTATTTAGGCTTAATTGTTTAAGATGGAAGTTATCCAGCAGCTCTCCAATGCTATTTTTAATTAAATACCAACGAGCATGCACATGTCCCCTGGTGCCAGGTTTAAATTTTCTGTATCAGAGGATTCTTCCCACTCTTCTACTCCACAGACCATAAGAACATTAATGCTGTTGCTTAATAGATCTTCATTTTAATATAACATATTTCATCTTTTCATGCATTAGTTGTTAATTAAAGAAGAATTCAAAATAATAAGATGAGGAAAAAAATAAGTTGTTTTTCTCCTAATTAAAAATACTTCCAAATGAGATAAACTCTCAGCAAATTCCATCTGGATAACTCAAAAGACAGAGGAAAATATGCCAAGAAAAAATATTTTTGAAAGAAGCTCAATTATAAACACCAGGAAAGGATGAGATGCATAGCACTAAAATTAATGTGAAAGGATGAGAGGAAGGACAGCTAGGAAAATATAAAGCAGAAAGAGATCCAGAATAACAAATGCCATGCAAACGGGGGGCACAGGCAGATGTTGAGAAAGGAGAAGGCAGGTAACTGAAAGATGGGCAGTGCTGGAAGACATCTGATTACAGTGCAATTAATGGAACAGGCACATTGGCCATCCCAGTTATTCTCCATCATAATGCCTGGGGACACCCAAGTGGCTGTATAAAAGCCTCCCCAGAGAAAGGAGGACCCACCAAATCTAAACACCATCACCTACAGTTTTTGAATCTCTCTGGGTTATTTGCCATCAAGATCATTTCTTACAGGTAAGACAGATTAAGAAAGATAGGTTCAAAATGCCAAAAATCTGTAAATGAATATTTTTCTCACTGTGCATATTAAATAGGTCTCTGTGTCTGCAATGAAGAAAGCTTAGTAAGTATTCACAGTTAATGAAAACACTACTTGGGAGTAACCCCCGCAGAAGCCGGTGCTTTGTAGATAGTCAGCAGTAGGTGATGGTTCTGTAGGTGTGTGTGCAGGTAGAACTAGGGAATGATTTGCTACAGCTATACAGAAAAAATACATGGATAAAAAAATATACTGTATGCATAGCATGTGTAATATGGATTTTTCACCTACAGTCTTTACGCTGGAATTGAGCTGTATTACACATTTGAGTCTTACAGACACAGAATAAGAAACAACAGTAGTTGCACAGGCAGGTAGAGAGATCTCTAGGCTTTAAGAGACACTCGTTTTGTCTAAATACCATATTAAACAATCATATGGCAAAAGCTCCAATCTTTTCAGTGTACTCAATCCTCTAGTAAAGTATCTGTGGCTAAACAGCATACAAGAAGGTTGTAAGCATTTTGTGTTCTTTGTAGAGCTGTTTAAGTTGCTTTGACCTGCCATGTAGGAGAAGAGCAGCCATCTCCTTCCACAGAACGGTGCCTCTTGGCCTTGCCTACGAGGGCCACAGATGTGTCATATCTGGAACCAGATACCTACGAGTGACTGACACATGAGCAAGTAGAGGATGCAAGTCACTGCAGTGTCTGCATTCTGCTGCAATTATGTGCACACAAGCTCTTATTTGCACACAAGCTCTTATTTGCACACTTGCTTAGTCTTGAAAGTGTTAACCTGGAGCGGTGCTGCCTTACTGCAGTCTTTCCAAATTCTCCTCATTTTCAAAATATTAAATTATATACTACTGCAGTATTTTGCTGCCTTAGATTTTATATTCATAAAGAATGAATACCATTTCAGTACATTTTGTAGGAAATGGAAAGGTTTTGTTTTTGTCAAACCCAGAACAGCTGTGTAAGAGTACTGAGGAGAAGAACACCATAAATTGGAACAGAAGCAGGAGTCTGTCATAAAGCAATATTGCAAAAGCATCACAAACAAGATGCCCATCTACTCTCTGTTCTCCCTTACTTAATATTTTCCTTTACAACGACTGTTAGAAACCTCCAGTCTTTGGACTATGTGACATATTATTATTTTTTAAGTCAGCACTTGTTGCAGAGAACAATTAATTACCAAATCCAATATGTAATTTAAAGGGATGAATCAAGTGTGTAGGAGGAGGAATACCAGTGGGTATCTTACATAACGTTTCCGCAGTGTGCAGTGAAAAGTTGCACCAGATTAAGTTGCTTTGGTGTGGTCTGACCTGTGCAAAAACACTGATGGAGGAACAACACCTTGTGAACTTTGGCTTTCCTTGCACTTATTTTTATCTTCTGCATTACAGATGTGCTTCATTATCATGTATTTCTGCCACAGTGCAAAGCACCGTAGGCGAAGGACAAAACTGACCCTTAGTTTACAGCTCCGGGTTCGTGATCTGTCAGAGCACTTCTTAGTCTGCTTTAACTGCAAGAGTTTGCTTTCAAAGTATTTAATTGTTTATCTTTTAGCCAAGGTGTCTGGCAATTTGCTACTTGAATTGATTTCCTGAAAGTGTAAGACCAAAAGATTACACAGCCCGTAGGGTGCTCACTGTAACGCCAGCGGTGTCGAAGGTCCTGTGCTGTTACTGCTATACGAGTACACAGACAGAGCCTGTGTGGTTATGTATGTGTGGAACTGGGCTGTTTCGCCCAGATTAATCAAATTCTTTCAACTTCTTTATCTATTATGAGGTAGAGTTATAGGACAAAACCCTGCTTCTTTAAAAACACTTCACATGCTCTCCTCAGACAGGATAGCTGGCTGCTAGGAATAAGATTAATGACATGAAATTTTTGCATTGGTAGCAATACATTTTGAATACTCTATTAATGTACTGTTCCATATTCATGGGTTTTGCAGTAATGTCAATGTTGTATTGGTTAAAAACAACAGCAAAACAATTTTTTTCATCAGCCTTAGAATTAATGAAGCCTAGATCGTAATGACATCGTGTCCCTACTCACTCTATTGCAAGAACACTTCTCCTCATAATGCTTCCAGTGCCATCCTACATTTTCCTGCTCCTCGGCATGTACCCAGTGTTCCTTCCCATTCCCTTGTCTGGCAGCATGTGCTGTGATTGATGCCAAACAGCATGTGCTGCTATACATGTGGCAACTGGGTAACCACACCTAAGGGGCCTAATGTGAAGATAAATGAGCAGAGATGGTCTCATCCCTTAGGACAGACATTTTCAGATTCTCTTCCTTACTGAGATCTTTAATCTCATGAAGGTTGTAGGAAATTCCTTATTTTTGAGGCATTTTTCTGAGTGTCAAATATCACCAGAATTAGTGAAAATTGGATTAAATTGGACTGAGCCAGGCTAAAATACCATGAGATCTCAAATTTCCTAGATCTGCAGAAAGTGTGGCCTCACATTCCCAAGTTCAGAGAACATTCAAACAGATTTTCATGGAGTGTGCATCTGTGTTGTTATGAAGTCATGTTAAAGGCAGGTTGGTCCAATGGCCAGATTCCTGCTTACACTTCCAAGCTGGTGCCAGAATCGATTCTGATGAAGTTTTATTCTTCATGGTGAGGGAAGAGTTAGAATTTGTCATTTCCTCTGACCCTGGCTGGGACTCTGCCCAACTCTGTCATAAGGAAACACAATAAAGGGTTGTAAACAAGGTGAAACCAAAACTGTTTTCAAAGTCTAGGTGACTCATGGAAATGTGTCCTGGTTTCACTGGGGTGGAATCCTAGGCCAGCAATGGTTTGCCCACCCTTAGCAGCTTGGAGTCAGCCAGCACCTGGGAGGGGCAAAAGGCAGGAGAGCTGCCTCCAAGTGGCTGCAGGTGTAGCCCAGCCCATCAACACCATGCTCAATATAAGGGGCAGGGGGAGGGGGCAGTTTCATTTGCTTCTTCCTCTCCCTGGAGGGTCTCTCTTACCACTCTGCTCCTGAGGGCTGCCCTCCGGGTTGTTGTGAGTGCTGCACACTCCCTGGGCTGAGTATAACTTTGTTTATTTTACTCTGGCATTGGTATTAATATTAGTTTGGCTGTTTCATTAAATCTCTTTTCATTTCAATCTCTGGGTCTCCTCTTTTCCTTTCTTTCCTGTGAATATTAGGGTTTTTTTGGGCACAGAGTAAGTGCTGTAGTTTAGATCTGGGCTACATGTAGATGAGATGCTATTTTACTTTCACTTTGTTTCCTCATTCATTCTTCAGGAGAGTCTCAGGTGGGTCAAATGTTTACAGGTAAGACCACAACAGCAACATACTGAACTGGAAAGCAGCATGGTCTGTTCCAAGATCTCAGTGTACTACAACATTCAGAGAAAAAGGCAAGTGGAAATTCACTGTTCTGGAGCACAAAGAAAATGAAATTGAGCATGAGGGCAATTCTCAGATGAAAGCTGTTGGAGAAGCACAGACCAAAATTAAGAAGGTCATAAATTTAAAATGGGTTGAATAGTCTTCTGCCATCCTAAACTGCATGATATTGTGGCAGTGACCTGACTCCCTAATTAACCCAACTGCTGTTTAGTCCTGCAAACCTTTGGCTTCCAGAGAGAAAATCAATATATGTTGCTTATTTTTTTCTGCTGTAGTTGAAGATCCCCTATTGCTGTTCAGACACATTTTTCTTCTTTATGGTTTAAATGAAGAGCTTCCTGGCTGTTGTAAATTATTATTTTTCTGTCATTTTTTTCTTTCCTGTGAATATTTGAGTTGATAAAGCAAGACACATTCCCTATTTGTGTGTTGTTGTGTTGCCTGGGTTATGTTATGTGCTTTACAGTGTGTCCGAGGGGAATATGCTTATATGCATTTATTGAAACATATGGAAACTATTTTTTTTCCTCATTTGGCCATTTATCTTGAAGATTTCTTCCTACTCCAAAGGAAAATCATCCACAGAAAAGTGTTCTTTCTTTGTTCACTTCCATGTAATGATTGGAGGTGCTATCTCCTGGAAAACCCTTTTCTATCTCCATGTGTGCGAGATTCAGATCCTGTGTTATGTATCTCTGGAATTTTCGATTGTTTATCAGACTTTTTACCACTTTCATGGATATTTCTCTTCCATTGCATTTTAGGCCATCCCGTGTCTATTAGTAGCCCTTATCTGCTGGAGGGATGGGATCTGTAGGTAAGTTTCTCTTCATTACGTTGCGAGCATGAATGGTGACAGTTGGTTTAAGTACTCAATAGCTGAAGAAACAAATGTCAGTGTTTTAAGAACAACCAGCTGTGAAAAAGAGGGGAAAAAAGCACCTTGTAAGTGAAAATGCATGTGCAATCTAACTGTTTGACTTCTGTTTTTCTTTGGTTTTGGGAGTAGTGAGTGGAAGAAAGGATCCTGTACAGATATTTCCTGCTCCTGCCCTAAGTGTTGTGCTTATGGTGACTGTTTTTTTTTTTTTTTTGGATTGTAAAACCAAATCTTAAATCCTGTTATTAACCACCTGAAGTAAGGTGGGAGTGAGACCTTGTGAGAGAAATGGAGAAAATGGAGCAGGTACATTGCTTTGGTTCTTTTATAATTAAAATTTCCTTCAAATTATCAGCACTGAAAGCTTGGAGTAAGTCTTATGTGATGCTGGTTGTAGTTACTAGGATGTGCTTTTTATATTAGCCTACTGATTTCAGGAAGTTGAAACTGAGTTTTCATTACACAGCACATTCTACCACTCTGTTTCACTCCAGGTATCTGTGGTGCTGTTCAGGGATATTTTTTTTTTCACCTTTCTTCTTTTCAAAATCAGATCTCTGACTGTTGTAGTCTCTTAGCACTGTCAGACCTACAAATGTGTGAAGTGTTTGTTTCGATGTCCATTTATTTCCTGTCTTGTGTTATTGCTCCTGCTGCAACCCTACCTTCTGGAAACCAAGCTGAAAAGCCCATTTGTATCAATATGTCTTTAGTTCCCCCCAGCTCCTGCAACATGACAAGCTCTCTGGTTCTGTAAAGCATATTTTATTTAGATTAGCTAACTTGTTTGTGCAAGTCAATTTTTGGCCATATTTCTGTAAGTGTGACTGGCTCTTTATAGCATAATCTTGTGATGTTGATAGTTGGACTTGACAATCTCAAAGGTATCTTCCAACCTGAACAATTCTATCCATGTAACTTTTTTAAACCATCTGCATTTGGGCTCATCATGTTTGTCACCTATGCAAAAGTACTAGCATCTGATGGCATCCCTTTGGTAAGAATATATGCCTACATATTCTATTTATGCACTCGAGGAAACTAAGCATCATGCTTTTATAGTTCCATCCTGACAGAGCAACAAGTGCCGTGGCTATAGATCCCTCTAGATTCCTGCTTTGTAATGGGCTGATGGATCTGCACACTGTTGTCATCCATTCCACCTAGAAGCAGTTTATTTTCTGTTTTAAATCCAATTATTTTGAAATTATTTTAAACAAAGCTCTCTAAAAAGAAAGCAGTTTATATCAATTAGTAAAAGCAAGCATATGTTCTGTGGCTTTGCAAAAATGCTCTGTAGAATTCTGAAGCAAAGTTGGGGCACATACATATTTTAAAATAAAATGTAATATGTCACATATGATTGTGACAGAAGGGGAGTTGAAATGTAATAATCTTATGAATGCCACAGATGAGGCTGTGTAAAAATCTAGAAATATTGATATGTCACCTAGTTATGGAGAGATGATCTGTGTCAGACTGGCACAGCTTGTGCTTTGTGGGACAATTTCCTTTACATATCAACAGTGAGAGGCATCCTGTGTTATATTTGTCTTGCCTGAGGACTTACAGGCAATACCTCCAGGTCTGACCGACCATGGAATGCATTCATGCTGGCTGGCCTGGTGGCCAGCCAAGGTGTACATCCACTGGAACAGAACAGCTGCCTGATGGAAACAAAGAACTCGATGAGCCAAGCAGCTTGTGCTACCTCTAAAGGTGCATCATGTGCCAAAGGCCATGGAGTCAGCTAGGATGTGATGGGTCTTTTGCTGCATTCTGGGACATTGAGCAGCTACAGGCAACTGAAGAGAGGAGGTAGGTGAAAAGGGATTGACAGAGAGGTTCTGCAAATGATGGAAAAGACAGAAAAGCTCAGGTTTTGCTGTTATAAAATGGAGAAGGTGGGAGTATGAGTGGGATTGGCTGGGAGTGGCGGAGGCACTGGGCAGTATGAAACCAAGGTCTCTGAAAAGTTCTGGAATGGAGGAGTGTCACTGCTGTAAACTTTACATTGGGTTCTTGAGGAAAACCGCCCGGGAGGTAAAAATGCCTTGCCAGGTATGTGTGTGGGTTTTGAGGCATGTGGCCAGGAAGCAAGAGACTTTTAAGGATGGAAAATACTTGGTCTTTTTAAGAAGAAAAACAATTGTCAAACAGCAGGGACGTGTCACGGGCATCACTTGCAGGGGTAGGGTGCACTTCTGTAGAAGTTTCTGTAGGAAAGTCTGTTGGTACTGGTAAGCATCAGTGGAAATTCAGGTGAGTCTGGCACCTGTATCTATAAGATACATTTACATTCTACTAAATATTTTGTTGCCTGACAGACAGAAACAATAAATCTGTCCAGGTGGGTATCAGACTAACTGATAAACCAGGGTTGATAGACTGTTACCCTCAGCCTGACCTGAGACAAGGGAAATGTCATGATTTGCACATCCTCTAAATGAGAGGAAGTGAAGCAAAGCCCATGTGGTTCAAGAAACCTGGAGCTAGTTTCCTGATTATGATGGTCTTTAGCTGATATGTGAATTATATCATCATGGAATTCAATCGTTGTGAAAGCACTGTTTTCAACATCCCATAGTTGTCAACAGATGGAGATGTATTTCAAAGGGTGTGTACAGTTGAATGAGACAAAGCAAACATACAGATAAGTAAAAATAAGACTAGGACCTGAAGTGCATTTGCTAGTTCTCTTTAAAATTGAAATACTCCTTGACAATTACTGAACTTCTTGTCCTCTTTGAAGCATTTGTTTGCTCTTCCATGAAGCTAACTTGGGCATGTTTCAGAAATGTTATAATGCTTAATCCAGAAATCTCACCCATGGGGTTGCAGATAAATGATCTATAAAGATGTTGGAATTCTGCAACGCTGCATCCATGGAAAAGGGTTTGATTGTTATTTCTGTACTGTAGGCAAGAGAGACTCACGCTGTTTTCTTACCTGGCACTAGGGGTGGCAATCTGGGGCTGGACATCTGAATGTTAACTGACTTTCATAGGCCTCCAGGAATATGGATGCATCATGTGGTACACTTGATGTTCTTGAGACACTCAAACATTTTTTCACCTTTTCTTCCAGTCTTCAGGAAAAGAAATTTCCAGGAGCGTGATCAACTAGATTGGGTGTACCTTGAAACTAAACTCTAAGGCAGCCATAACATACATGGCTAGTGCACCACTGTTGCCTGCCAATAGGGATGCATGTCTGTAGATGGGGGTTTTTCACTTGCTGCAGCTAAAGACTATAAAGAGAATCAGTTCTGTTATAAAGCACTTTTAAGGTCTACCAGTGAAACACTGTATGAGAGCTGGATATTGTTAGCATTTATTACTTTCTTCCGAAGACTGCCGAGGGCACCTGGGGTGTTGAGTAGTGTTCTTGTACCAGAGACTAGTAAAAATGCAAATAAATAACTAAAGCACTTTTTATAGGTTTAATTACTTTTAGACATTAGGACAATATAATCCCTAATGGAAATGTTGATGAACCTCTGTTTTATCACCATTTGTTACTCTAGAGAGAGTCTTAAATAGTGGGGGATTTATAAATTTTTTATTAGGTTCTGATAACTCATCTTGCAGTACATGTGTATTCAGGGAATCTGAAGCTTGAAAGAGCATCACTAATAGGAAGGATAATGCTCATCCCTCCTCTAGCTTCAGGTGCACGTGCAGCAGCAGATTGATCAGTGTTTGATTGTGGTAATTGGTATTCAGAGTGCCTGTGCAGTTTTTAAGGATGGCTCTATGCACAGTTGGCCAAGTTTTTAGGTTACGCTCAATTGCATGATTTTTGGCTATGTGTTTTGAAACTTGGCCAATACATGTGGAAAAGTATCCTTTGAACTTGTATGTGCAATTCCCCTAACTATGGGTGAACTAAATACGGGAATGCAAATGTACCTGGTTAGTTGATGGCAGTTGGGTGAACAAGGGGTCTGTGTGCTGCTGTTGAAAGCATTTGCATAACAGACATGTACATAGAGCAGCAAATAGTTATTAAAATCAAAACTCATCATCTCATTGTCACATCCAGGTTGGAAATAAAAGAGAACAGTTTAGGCATTGTAGTCTTTTAAAGTACATTCTTCAGTGTGCAATTTGTCATTCAGAAGGGCCTTCCATCAGGAGGTTGTTTTGGCACAGAGGTAATGATGTTGTGTATTCTGGAAGGATACAAATGAATTGTTCTGTTGTTGTGGAAATAACTCTTTACTTAGCTTGAAAGCAGGGACAATACAGGCTACAGTGGTGTAAAATTGTAATGAATTGGATCTAATATCAATCCATCTCCATGACAAGAGACGCAAACTTTGCGGTGCTTCTGCTGGCATGTAATGAATGTTCCATGGCTATGGTAATGAGCTGCCTCAATATTTCTGTGGATTTCAAAACGCTGTTGAGGGCATGGAAGCTGTTTGTTCCTTTATATCTAACTAGGAATGAGAACAAAAATGAATGTGACTGAAATTTTATGTGATAATAAGTTCAGTTTAGAGCTGTATGAAACTAGATTGCTTTTTTGAAAACTGTTTTCCATTCTGAACTGGGTGACAGCTGAAGATGTAACCGGAAGCATTAGCTGCAGCAAGATTTTAATTTCAACATGAATGGCACAGTATTAACTCTTAAAATTAACCAACTATGGACCATGTGTTAACTTTAACTTATGACTTGTTTTAAAATGAGTAATCCCCTTGCTGTAGGTGTAATGGGGCCAATTTTATCCCTTGTGTAACACCCAAGGGAAGTCTGTTGGATTTACATCAGACCCTGATTTTAAATGGTGAGCTTTTTGTTTTGAAAAAACAGTTGTGTATTGCATTCTCCTTCCTGGAGACAGCTGTAGAGTTGTGCAGTATTATACGACTTTGCTAAAGCCCTGACAGCCAATGTCTGATCCCATTCCAGAAATTCATGCTTGCCAGCCCAATAAGAACAAGGTCAATTATTTTCCTTTTAATCCCACTGGATTTCTCCAAGGAGCAAGGAGAAGAATTACTTCATTGCCTGGCATGTCAGGATTTTCTAAATTCACTGCTGCTATTTCAGTCCTGGTCTTCAAATGGAGTGGGAGAGCAATTCTTGAAAACCTTGTCTCTAGAGCTGTGGAGAGTGTCTATGTCAGTGCTTAAATATATTCTGAAGTTCAGCTGAGCCTAGTAAATTAGTTATATTAAAGTGCAAAGAAAAATGTACCTGAAAAATATACTTTTTCATTAAGCTTCATAAATTTATTATGTATTTTTTTCTTGGACTCTAATCTCTAGGCTTAAAATGTCATCACAAGGTAAATTTGTTTATGGTAGATATAACATATGTTGTATATCTATATGAACCTGGATGCTCACAAAAAATACAACTTTGCACTGTATTCATTATCTAAGATTGGCTGTGATTCAGTTCTGTGAAGTTTTAAAAGCTTTCTGGAGCATATAAATTCTGCATCAGTGAAGGTTGTTCAATGGTCTTAAAATGAAGAGCTTTTGAGCAAAACTATCACCACTGTTCTTAGGCACCACTGTGTTTTTCTCTAAATATGACTTCTGAAGTGCAGCCTAGAATGTCAGCTCTGCTGAAGGCTGCTGAAAATCCTCTTTGATGGCTAAAGAAGCAAGACTGCACTGTGGGAGAGAACAGTATAATGTGTTTATAAACAAAGGACACCCCCAGCTCTCTTAGAGTAGATTCAGATGATCCATCCCCTCCTTGGACATGCTGATAAAATAGAAATGCAAGAAAAAGGAACTGTAGAAATGAAAAATAAAATGTTAACTCGAGTGAAAACATCTGCTTAACTGCTTCTGGTAGAGCTGTGTCTGCTCTGAGAGACAGTTGAACAGGGGGATCTGACTACTCAACATGAATTCGAGCAGCCGCTTACAATTGTATTCCACGTAAAGCCCGTCCTCCCTTGCTTTAGTAGGCAATGGAGGCTTTCCACCAGAACTCTGAAGAGCTTGTGAAATTGTAATGGCTTTGTCTCTAATTTTCCTGCCTCATTTTTCACTAACATGACCATCTATGCTTTGTAGGACTCAAAGATGTTCTTGTTTTTAGAGATGAACAGATTTTCACCTGCAGCTACCAGTACAAGGCAACTCAGATCAATATGCTGCCATGTTGCACTGTAGTCTTTGAATTGCTTTAGTATCTTTCAGTTTGGAGTTTTGGCTCACTGCTGACTCTTCAAGCTCTGGGTGAGGTAGGTAAGAATTAGCCTTGTGCTGCAGGTGGGGAAACTGAAGCACAGAAGAAATGTGCCAATGAGAGAGGCTGGATCTAGAACTTAGTGTAAACTCTCGTCTCTTACTGAATTCAAAGACAAGAGCATGTTGGTGAAAGTCACAGGTAGGAGTCTTTAAAGTATTTCAGCACTTGTAGCCATGCTTCTAACAACAGGAGAGAGGGTGCTGGGAGAATAAGCCCTGTAACTGTAGTGCTGTGTAAGCCATGCTGCTGCTGCCTCACTTCCTGGACAGTAGGAATGTACTGGATCCAAGGGTTGTAGATTCTTGTTTGGGGAACTGCAGCTCTCTTTTGGTGTTTTGTTTTTTGTTTTAAAACAAGTCCTAGATCCCAACTTCTGGCGTGACTTGCCCTTATGAGTTCAATAAATGTAAGGCATGAATGCTACCATGCTTTCCTCTTTCTGCTATGCTAAAACCTTCTGAGCTGTTAAAAATCTACTTATGACTGTTGGAGAAATAAGATAATTTACCTCTAGTTTTCCTGCCGAGGCAAACTTCAGGACCTTCAAGGGTCATGGAAACTTGGGAGATAAGGTTTGATTAGAAGCTGCCATGTCTATTTGGTCTCCTGTACTAGTGAGGATAGACTATGCTTGGTATTCTGGTTTGCTTAGCTGCCACAGGCAAGAATTCCTTGCCTGAACTTTTTCTCACACTGAACAGAAAGCTGCTAATCTATTTTATAAACAATAGCTGGAACCCTGGCCTGCATCTATTGCTGTAGTCCCGTTAAATTAAGCTATTGCAATTTACAGGTGCTCAATATCTGGCCCAGTAATAATAAAGCAGTAAGGTAGTAAAGAAATGTAAGAGCCTTAGCATGTTAAATATAGCTGGCTGTGGATCTGTTAATGACAGCAGGGAGGAGGTACCTCCATTGTATCCACTCTGCACCAAATATTATATATAGCTTCAGTCTCTATTTCTCAGTCTCCTTTTGGTCCTGTTTCTCAGTGTAGTCTTAAATTGATTATGGTTGCAGCCTGGCCAGATAGCAGCTATAAAACAGCACTTACAGGTAGGTGTAAACCTGTATTACATCTATTTTTGCATAGAGAAGATTTCAGTCAGAAGACTCTTAAAATATAGATTATTTTTTTTTCAGAAATCCATGATTTTTTCTAAAACAATCTTTCTTCTATTAAGCCACTGTTTTATTAAATGAAGCCATACCTTTTAATATTCCCACAACTTTGAAGTGTGAAATAATGACCAGACCTTAAACTAGTCTTTAAACTATTAATCATCTGCCATCTGGTGGCCTGGCTTGCCTGGGCCGTTGCATTTGCAATTTAGGCTGATGTAGTTCTGCTGAAGTCAGTGGCTTTAATAGGCTGCTGGTGGTTAAAAGAGCTTGGCGTGGGCAATAGCATCTGGTCCACTTCTGCCCCAGACCTTACTGCTGTGATTCAGGCTAAACCTGTGTGATCTGCAGGTGCTCAGGCCATTGGAAAAAATCAATAGGGAACTTCCTTTTGCTGAAGGAGCAAAAGCTGTGCTAACCTTGTTGTGGGTGACATTTCCCTTTAGCCACTCTCATTTTTAATAAATTATGGTCAGAGATTGTGTTGCCTCTTGGGTATTACTGAGCTGGCCGTTACTTCCCAAGGTTGTCATGCTTTATTCCTATTTATAGCTAAAAGGCATTATAGCAAGTGCTGAATAATTGAGATTTGTTTGTATTGCTCTGTTGTCCCCTTCGGTTCTTCCTTAGGGTGTGAAGGCACAGCAGATTTACAGACTGCTCAGATCTTCATTTCTGTAAGGGGTTAAGATACATTGCACCATACCTGTTCTAAAGCTATGATCATCTATTATTCCAGGGTTACATCTTATCCAAGACTGGAATCACTTAAACTGGAAGGAGATCAATATGATAGAATGGCTGTACTTAAAAGTATTTAGGGGGCAAGACTACTTATACCAGAGGCATAAGGCAAAGTACAGGTCTGGTGTAAGAACAGGAGCAGAACTGATGTGCTCTTCTTGGATATACATATTTTAGACAATTAACAGAAGGCTTGTGATTTAACACTACGCTTGCTTAGATTAAAAAAAAATCTTTGCAATGATTTATTTAAGATTCAAATATAGCAGGAAAAACAGAACTCAGCATTCATGCTGGATATTGTGTTCTCGGGTCAGAAGTGCCTTACAGTTGTAGACAAACTAATCCTCACAGCACCCTTTAATGTCAAGTACTACTGTGAATAGGGTTGGGTAAAAATGGGTGGGAAATTGTCAGCGTTTCTACCAGTACAGCTTAGCCTGCTCTGTAACAAACTTACACCAAACCAGGAAGATGTTTTGTGATATGGATGTTATCTCATTGTGTCTAGAATGCTGTTCAGCCCAGGAAATCTGCACTGGCTGGACGATTGGCTGGACAGCTCTAGAAATGATGTACAACCACTTGTATGCTATCAGCAAAGATGCATTTTTATTTTTCCACATGGGTGCTTTCTGCCTCGAAGAAGGAAGATTAAAATGTGAACACTTGAAAAACAACACTTCCTGCTCCTGCAACTTCCTGTACAAGTAGGACCTGGACATGCAATTTTAATAATTTCACAAAGTGGCAACTAGATTCTGATGAAGCTGCTTAACTTTCTTGTCCTGGCAAGGAGGGAATTCCACTGGCATGTAGAAATAGAAAATTGGATGAAAAGGAATGATATGGAATAAATTGCATTGATTTTATCTGTCAAGGAAATCGAGGGAAGAGGTACAAATAGAATGTTCTGTGCTCTTGCACTCAATTGTCATAATGACTCCTCACCGTCCCCTGGAGGTGGTTATAAATCCTGTTGCCCAGACACCATGCTCTCCTACATCCAGGTGGATATTATCTGTTCCCAGCAGCAAAGGACAAAGTACACCTCTGCTTGGCACACCAAGCCTCTTGCTGTGTGTGTGACAGCCAAATGGGAGGATTGGGATCTCTTTCGTGATAATCTCCTTTGTAATGCAGCTTTGTTTCTTTAGGAGAGATCCCTTTGGCAGTTTTCAACAAGCCATTTTTTGGTAGCATAGATAAAAATGATTAAGTAATCATTTTAGCTGTAATTATTTTATCCTGTACTAGCAATAAATTACTCAGACTGTCTCTTAAGAATCAGTTTTCTTGTTTATTGACTACTTATTCTTTATATGCCAGGAAAATATCATGGTAACTTTCTAAATGGCATGTAATTATCCTGTAAGGGCTGCTTCAGCCCTTCCAACCATGAACATCTTCAACTTATTTTTATTGTCCTTTCAGACTTCTTGCTGTTGAATATTTTATTCCTCTCCAAAGCCTCTTTTGTAGGCTTGGTCAGTCTTTGCAAATAGTTGTTCATAAAGAGTGACCCTATTTTAATATTAGTGTATTTATTGTTGGTTGTGGAATATGTAGCTTACTCTATCAGTCTATGACTCACTCAATTTTCCTGCTTTTTTTAAAAAAGTTCGTTCCCACATAATTTTAAGTTGATGTGGGGGCAAATAGCTTTGTGACACTTGCAGTGCTTTTCTTATGGTCCTGACTTTCCTGAGATTTAATTTCAAAATGGATTCTTCCAAGTGTGCGTTCAGATCCATTTCTCTGCAATGTGGCTGAAGTTATTTTGCTTAGTCTGTTGTTCCTTTGATTTAAAGTATATGATTCTCATTTACACGAACTCCTTCTTGCAGGGAACTGGCAATATAAAGCAGATTTATGTTAACATTCAGTCAGTTCTCATCAGACTGCTGCTAAATATAAAAACAATGACCCTGGAAGTTTTGGGTTGTGTCCAGACAGTCAAAATCTTCCTGTTTGTAGCAGTTTGCTGTTCAAATTTATAAAATTTTCACTTAATCATCTCAGCATGGAGATTCTTCTACAGTGTGTGGGAAATAAATGTAATGGTTCATTTGGTTTCTTTGCATCCCATAGATTTTAAACTATTCACACCAGTTGTATTGGTCTTTAAGGACCTTTAATGTGCATGGTACACACAGACCTTGCTCTGTGTGCACAGCCTTGCTCTATGGTATCCTGAGATTGTGTAGTGCTTTTATTCTTTGATTTCAGTTCATTATTACTACCTCTCAATCTAGCATTTGTTTCCTCCTAACGTTTGTTTGGTTTTTTTATGAACTCAATCTTTTTTTTTTCCCCACCCCAGGGCTCCTCATCTCCAGGAGTGGTCTTTGGTTCCTTCTCCTTAGCACAATTGGTTATGGATGTTGGCTATGGTATATGTGAGAATTCCATAGAAATGTCTGGCTTCTATTTCTGAATATGCTGTAGCTTTTGTGATTGTAGGTCATCACTTTTTTGGCCTACCTTCCTCGTAATTTTTGATGTACAAGGCAATTGTCACAAGCCAATCAAAAGCCTGTCAGTGTGACAATAGGTACATATCTGACTTCTGCTTTAAATCAATCCAGTCACGTATTTCAGACTTTCTTGCTCTTGAGTTCACTTATCAAAATTCCAGTGAAGAATTCTATTCAACTGAATAATAGTGACAGCTTAGAGTGTCCTTCTCAGATTGTTAAATGAAGAGATCTTATCTAGTTGCTTCACAGAGCTCATAGCTAAACCTAAGAACTCACTTGACAAATGAGTATTTTCCTCTCTTTCTTTTAATACTCAGCCTATTCAACAAACATGATCAGATCACATCTGCAGATGTTGCACTCACAAAGCCTTTGCCAGTTATAATGTAGCTAAATCCAGGGACTTCTGCTTTGAGATTGCTACAAAATCAAGATTTCTTCTGAGATCACATTCCATCTCCCCATTTATCTTTAATTTTTGAGCCTGCTTTATTAAAGTCAAGCACCAAAGAAGGGCTAAAGCCCTGAACAGTCTGTTCTGATCTCATAGCTGGCTCAGATAGGAGAAAGAGCTTGAACTAAATTCTTTTCCAACCTAAATTATCCTATGATCCTGTGACGTTTCAGTGGCTTTAGTAGAAGAGGTATCATGTCTTAACTCTTCTGCAGTAACAGCACAAGTGACTTAGCACGAGGAGAGCATTTGGAACTGGACAAAGCTATAGCAGGATGTTGGCAGAAGAAACATGCTTTCCCTTCATGAAACACATGGTTTCCACGTTCTTGCTGACATCAGCATTACTAGCCAGACATTTTGGTATACGAAATTTTGTTCCGGTTTTAAATTCCCAAACTCTTGTGTAGGGTGGGGGAACCTTGTTTTGAGCTTTGTGCTTTCCTTGCCTTTGTGTGCCTTGATTTGTCAAATGGTTATGTATTTACAGTGCAGCACACAAGTGCCAACCTTCCTTTTATTTTATTAGAAAGCGATGAGGGTATTAAGCACAACAGCCCCTTTCAGGAGCGCAGAGTTTAATACTGTGGTGTCCATGATGGCTGCAAGTTGCTGGCATCTGAACACGAATTTAGGATTTTTCATTTCTTTTCTAACAGACCTCTGCAAGTTAGAAAAAAAGGTTAGAAGCTTAGCAGATGTTGTATTTTATTTCTTCCACTTAAAAGGACACTTGTGATCATATCCTGAGGGATCTGCCATTTGATTAAAATCTGTCCTCAGAAATTACAGAAAATTCACTCTGGCTTTGAGTTCTGCAGATTTCCTATCTAGTCCAAAAGGCTGGGACTAGTGCTTTTAAAGTAAGTTATAAAGACAAAGCTCCAGAATCAAGAGAAGAGGGGGAGGAGAGGATGAGCTATGTTGCCTTGCTTTGCAGAATTGCTGATTGTATAAATCCTGTGCATTTTGTTTAGCTCTTGGGTAACAATTCAGCAGAATGTAATGAAGGATAAACCTCAAAGCATGGATTAATATGCCTTTATTTCCTTAGAAATGCCTGTCAAATTGCAAGTTAGGAAACAGGTTTGCAGACATAGTTGCTCTTTAAAAAGAAATAAATCCCAAATCCCCATCTTAGTCTAATTCTTGAGCAAATACCTGTAAATTCCCCCGTTAGTGCACACCTCATTTCATTCAGTAAAATACCATGAACTCGGTGAAACCTGTACTCTTCCTACCAGGTTAAATTTCTTCCCCGCTTTAGCAGGGAGTGTTAATGAGATCCAGCAGCATCTTGTTCGCACATCAAGTGCTAGAATCACTGAGCTGCTCTGTCCGGGGATATTCTTACCTGACACTTGTGAACAGGGCTGTCTTTATGGTTAGCAGTGCAGTTATTCTGTCACCTTGGCTGAAGAGGGAAACACCACTGAAGCAGACATACAGTGTGTGGCCTTTTGCAGAGATGTTGAACATGTTGTTTCTGGGCATGCGGTGGCATATGAAATGAAATGTTGATAGCCTGTGTCTGTGACATGAGAAACCCTGACTCTTTGTTCCCTCTTCTCAAAATTAAGATTATTCAAGCTGGAGTCAGTATCTCAATTTAGAAGCAAGCTGATGGGGTTTATTTGGCTACCATTGTCCTCAGTGAATATCAGCCTAAGCCTGTTGGGACCCCCAGGATTCCATGTCCTGTTGTATGCAATCCCATCATATCTTTATTTGGCAAGATATTGCAAAACATGCTGAACTTTAAGTCTTCAGTAAAACTGTATTCAAGGGTATGAATAAGAGTATTTCCAAAACCAGCCAAAATTAACTACTTCTGGAAGCCAATGCAAGTTTCACCACAAGTTTTAAAGCAAACTATAAGGATTCAGTCCTAATTGTCTTGTTTTCAGTAAAAAGGGATTTGAATGTGCTGTTACAGTGGGTTTGAGTGGATTTATTTTGTTATGGTTATTGCTGCTATTTACAAAGCTGTAGCAGCTCGACTGAGAGCGGGCCCCAATTCAGATGATTCATCCAGTCTATACATTAGTAACCAGTTGTGTGAATGTTGTGAATCTTTCACTCTTTCAGAATCATTCTGCTGAAACTACATCGATATAAATTCATCATAAAGCAACCCTATTTTTTCTGCCAATAATAATAAATACCAATATATTTGGATGGCTGAGGGGAAAATCTGCTAACCCTATTTAACCATGCACATTACAGCATCTCCTGATGACAGCTCAGTGTTCTTCTACTGGGTCAAGCAGCTTGTTCAAGTTTTAGTTTTCTTAGTGTTTAGTGTCATATATTAGAATACGGGAGAACGCTGTCTCTGTATGATTCCTGTGTATCTATATGTAGCAAAAAATGATAATCCTTGAAAAAAGTGTCAGAAATAATGATTAACTAGATTTAGCTAAAGACTTTTTAAAAATTATCGTCTGTGAAATTAGGTCAAGTCTTGAGGGTTGTTACTTGGTGATCTTTGAGATGCTTTTACAGCGTAAATAACGTGGGAATGGGGAGGAAGAGTTTCTGTGATCTAGGAATCTGAAGAGTCTATATTGGTGACAAGCACAGCCTGCGTGTACCTCGGGTTGTACTTGGACTAGGGGGAGGAAGGTGGGTAAAGTGACACTCAAGGGAGTATGATCAGACCAGTAAAATTTAGGGACAGCTTACTCAAGGTAAATCACCTTGTGGAGTTCACTTACTCAGGACAATTAACAAGAGGTCCCCACTCTCCCTATTGCAAGGGGAAGACTGGTAACTTTATACTGGAAGTGGGTGGGGGGAACAGCAAGGGAAGTTTCTCTGAGATGAGAACATCAGGTGCAGTGCTCCCAAGTTAAATGACTCTGAACCATAAGCCTGTTGAAATTGGCATGGTGCCCCGAGACTCTTCGTTGACCAGTGCTGTAATGACACTGACCTCACTTGTAAAGCAGTTTGAGGTCT